>WBNH01011783.1:0-33699 GCA_013401255.1 Urocolius indicus | reverse complement strand
GTTGCCTGCAACGGCAACATGTTCTGATTTTACTAATAAGTGACAAGGACGTTTGTGGTGTTTGAACTTTTTCCCCTCTCCACTATATTTGTCATACCTATGTAACTTTTCTTGGAGTGAAATAAGCAATGCAAACGTTGTTTCCTCCTGAGAGTGGAAAAAAGAATGGCAGTGGCCCTGTATTCATTCATCTCACAATTTAAATAGTACCTGTTCCTATATAAATGACAAATATTCACATATCAAAGTGACAAGTGAAATACAGAAAAAAGTAAGTACTACTGTTTAGTAGGTTAGATGGAGGGATACTGTTAGGTTGGGCTTTTTTTTCCTGCAGACTCAGAAAGACTCATTGCTTTTGAATCCTGGTATGATTTCTCCATGGGCCTGGTAAAGATAGCGTGTTAGTCACAGGCATTAACTGAGAGCTTGTAAACAGTCATGTTTTGACAGCCTGGAGAAATGGGTGCCTTTGGGTACAAAACAGGGCAGAACACACAGAAGCAGCACAGACATATTTCCTTGTTTTTTACTTGTGTCTCTAGCATCGTAATGGAAAGGACTGCTAACAAGTTGACTCAAGTATTCCATCTCGTGTAGTGCATTCTGTCCTTGGGCTTTCTGTGACACCATCAGTTCATGTTGACTGGTGTGAACTGCTGCCCACCACTAACAGCCCATTTCATATTGGCAGCTGACTCACCAGGATCTTTATTTTGTTTTGAACTTGTGATCTAGCTGCTCATGGAATAACGTGAGATCTCATTGGAGACCTTTGGGGTGATATTTGGTACATATTATGGAGCTTCTGTTTTCTGATTTATTTCTTAGAAGAGGTACTAATAATTGTGCAGTCTTGTGGACAAAAACTGTGTTAAAGCTGTGTGCCAGTGTCTAAAATACACTGAAAGTATAATACANTTGGAGACCTTTGGGGTGATATTTGGTACATATTATGGAGCTTCTGTTTTCTGATTTATTTCTTAGAAGAGGTACTAATAATTGTGCAGTCTTGTGGACAAAAACTGTGTTAAAGCTGTGTGCCAGTGTCTAAAATACACTGAAAGTATAATACAATTTTTACTTTTTTTTTTTTTATAGGAAAGGAAAATTATTAACTTTTTCTGCAGGGGGTAGGGTGGTGTTTTCTAGGTGTTGGAGGCTTTTTTTACATCATCTCAGATTTGCAGCCTAAACTTCTAATTATAGAAGTTAAATTCTCTCTGTAGCAACTTCTGTTAACCAATCAATCAGTAACTGCTTTGGGACTGAGATGCTTCAGTAACTGATTAGTAAGTTGCAATCTGAAGCCAAGAATGTAAGAGGTGTTGTATACTCTGCACATATTGGGGCAATGGCTCATTAAGTTTTAATAAATTGGATAATCTTTGAAGTTCCTATTTCCTCCTTGCCTTGTCCAGTATAGCAGCCTGTGCAAGGAATTCAGTATAAGCCAGCAGCAGCACGATGTTTTTTGCGCGTGTTAGGAGGCAGCTTCTACAGGCCTTGTTCAAACAAAACTCTCAGGGACTTCAGTAAAGAGTTTGGAGTTGATCCCAAAACGGCTGCTAAAGCAAAACCAAAAGAGTTAGCACATGTTAGAAAATGGCATTATTGCAATTATATAAGGGCCTACAGAGACCAACCTTTCTCGCTTTGCCTTATGCCCTTATCTATCCTCTCAAGGTATTAGCCATGCTACCACACTATAAATGCTAGCTACTCTAGTAGTATTTTCTTTCTCCTGATGCTCACTATAGTGGCTTTAGTAGTAGTAATCACATGTGAATACCTTGCTGGCTTTTGTTCTAGCAATACTTTTGATCTCTCTTCTTCTGCCTTTCTGCTACTCTGTAGATTAAGGAAATATGTGATTGCATAGGAAGGTTTTCTTCATCGGGGTGGTATCAGTATGAGAAGAAGCAGTACTCTACCAAGTGACTAGACAATTTTTCTGTTTTTAGTGAATGTACAGCAGAACTCTTCTGGTAGGCCAGGCATGCAGTAGTGACTGTGTATTGGAAGGATTCGTGGTGTGCCTGGCCTCAACGGCATGCTTGGGATTACTGCTTCCTCTGTGACTGAGATGGAAATTCAGTGAGACGCTATTTTGTACAGATATGCAACTGCCTTGTGCACAGATGAAAGAAATATGTCTGTATATCAAGAGATTTTATTTTTTCCAATTATGATCTGTTATCTCATGGTACTAGATAGGAGCCGTCTAGTTCAGAGAGCATTTTATTACTACTATATGAGTCACGCAAAACTTACTATTTCTTTCAGGTCCTGGGAGGGAGAGATGTAATTTCCTCTTGGAGTCTTATTCCCCAAAGCAGGTCTGTTTTCTTACAGTGTTCTGAAATATAGAATTAAGCTTTAACTGGAAAAAAACCCCAGCACACAAAACAAATGAACGTACATTAAGACAAATATTACTACTGGCACTCCTTTGGTGACTGGAAAACACGAAAGACAAGAGCAGTACAGCAAGCTGTGCTCTGAAATATGCAGATCTGGACATACTGTATTTTAAGTTTGTATGTATATTGTGTTTGGTAATGCAAAGTAGATTATCACTTCAATGAAAAGGAGTAAACTACCTTCCATGGTAGTTTCTGTGTGAATTCTGATGTCTTATAATTACATGGGCTTGCTTGTATTCTTGTTTACTTTGGCTTTCCCAGTCACTAAATGTCTCGCGTCTCCAGCTGTTTCATTTTTTTAAATCAATTTTTATTGTTATGCACAGAAAGCAAAGTCATACATTTAGTCAGGATGCTTTTACTCTAACTTGAAGAGATGAAACAAAGAAAATTTCCATGAAAAATATAGTCAGTGTATCTGCTAGTCTCTTCAGAACTGAACACAAAATGGATTTGTTGTCTCTTTGCACCAAAGAGTGCTTGAAAGATTTGCAAATGGGTGGTAGTAGCGTAGTAAATAAGCAGCACGTTGTGAATATATCTTTCAAAGGCCAAGGAATAGCTTAAATACTATTTTAAACTGTGGTTGATACGAAACATTTCCAGTTGGATCATGTATAGAGTAATTACTTTTGACAAGTTAATTTTGCAAGTGTCCAATTAAGCTATTCATTCATATCTTATCTCTTCACAGTGTGGCTATGTTCACTTAAATGTTCAGGCTTGAATTTCTATTACATGTTTAAGTATGGATCCAGATCCCTGTAATGTGGATTCATTGGAAGAGCAGCTTTTAGTGTTGAAAATTTGGATCCCCCAATCCAAATCACAAGACTGGCTTAAATTAAGAGGGATGGGAGGCTATTTTTTCTCTTTTATTTTCAAGGTAGTAGTAAATGTTTGTTTGTTAATTACTTGGCTTCTGGGTATTCTTTTTAAGCTGTTAAGATTGTATTTTAAGCTCATTGTAATTAACAATATAAAATCAAATGTAGGGGTGTGGTTTCTAATGAAGCTACCAGACTCCCAAAGCTGGGACTTTAAATGGAATACCAAATATGAAAATGTACCTTAGAATTTGAAAATATAAAATTGCTAAGTCTGTATAAATGTTATAGGGTAATTAGGAAGAGAGTATGCAGTATTGACTCTTTGAGATCCCAGGATGACACGAGGTATTTTATGTTGATTCATTGCTATTGATAAAAGTGGAAATAAACCACAACATGCGCATACTGTTCATATTCAAAAGGTTCAAGGGCACCCATGACTTGCTTCAGCCGGTCAGGTGTTTGGTTTTAAGGATTGAAATAGTATACATAAAAGATGGACTTTAGCCTAGAAGCTTTTTTTAAAAAGAGCTTAAAAAATTGGTATCCAGTACTTATCCTCTCAGTGAGCAGAGCAGGATTAGGGAACTGCCACACGATTAATCAAGCTAGCGATTGTACTGAACTGAAGACTCAAGGGACCAAACTTACTATGCCATGGGCGGGTAATTTACATTATTTGCCCTGGTATTAGTGAGGCAAAGACAACAAGATGTATGATAGTGATGGTAGCTAGTGCTTACTCTCTCATCCGTCCTTTTTCCAATTGCATGCAAATGTCTCTAAGTGGTAATGAGGCCAGGCTGGAGCTTACCAGGTTGGAGCATAGCTGAACTTTTATGGTTCTTAGCTGACACAGAAGTTTGTAGGCTGCTGTTCTAAATTCCTCCAAGAAGAGAAAGAAGCATGTTCATCACAGACATGACAGAAAACCTAGACTAATGCTTTTGGATCTCTCCCCCAGCCTCCTTGCAAGCTTACCACCTCAACTTAAGAAACACATTGGTGTAACTACTCCTGCCTCCCCTTCTGGTTAAACTCACGTTGGCACTCACACAGCCTCGAATACCTACATGGTGCTTTCCAGTTAAGACTTACATACTTTTGTGTTCTTTCCTTTATCTGTTTTGAAACTTAAGCTATAAATGGATCTTGACAGCAGGTTTCACACAAGGATCTAGATGCCAAGCTATATCATCCCACACATGTATTTGGATTAATTCCATATCTCTTCTGAAACTTGCACATTGACACCTGTTTGAACACAGCAAAAGCCTGCGCATGACAAAGTCACTATCACAAGGAGGGGCAGGCCAGGCCTGAAGAGCACATGTTGGGAAAGATAATTGGAAGTTTTGAATGTTACTTGACTTTCTAGGATTGACTGGTGAGCCCAGCTGATCTATCACGAAGTTTCATTAGTGCCACACAGCAATGCAGACTGTGTAGCTTGACCAAAGCTCTGCATTCTAGAGAAGACTTTTCACTGTAATTTACGAAGGGGCTCAGGATGCCAAGAAATCCTGTCTCTCCTAAGGTGTCTGAGTTTGTGTTCATCCTACCACATTGCTATTTACGTGCTGTTGACCTAAGCATGGCTTGTCCAATGCTATTTATCTACTGACTTATTAAACCAAAAAAATCTGACCTTCAGAATTTTTCGACTGGGCTATTTCTCTGAGATTAATTTTGTAAGAGATAACTGAAAATCATCTTATATATTGGTTTTCATATCCAACTGTGGAATTATCTAGAGGATAATAGTAATATAAATCTTCCACTCAAATCTTACAGCATTGTTTCTACTTTTTGTCAGCAGAGTTAGAGTAGGTCTGGGTTCAGGTTACCATTGTTCCCCCTTGCATCATTGCTTCTGTGTGAGGAAAAAATAAAACCCCACAAAAAGCACAGTATTCCAGGGCACACGTCTGTCTTGCTGCAGATAATGTAATAACTGCTGACCAATAATCCAAACACATACCAGTTTTAGTATTATCCTTAGCTGAGGCAAGAAAGCTCCCCTAACCTCCATTCCAAGGACAACAAAGAAACGGAACACCCGTGGCCTGAATTTCAGCAATAATAGCATTAGCAATGCAAAAGAAATATATTTTGGGGCCCTTCAAAGATCATTGAATCTATAAGGATTTTCCAGGTAGAAAAGCATGTTCAGATAGTTCTGTCTTAAGAAGATTGTCCCAAAGCTGGTGTGAGAAAGCTGAAGAGGTGTTAAGATTTTGGTTGAAGAAACAAAGTGTTATTAGCGTTCCTCCAAGTGTTAGCAATGCAGGACTTGAGGAAAAACTGCTTAAGTACCATTGCATTAAAATGTAATTTAAAAGCAGCCCGATGCTCTTATAAGTTATAATGGAAGGCAAATTGCTTCTCAGCAGTCCTGTACGTTAGCAAAGTGCAAACGTGGCTGAATGTTTTCTTCCTGTAATCAGTGACAGCAAACAGAATTGTGTTGCAGTGGAAGCTTGGTTCTCATCAATGTGAGTTTAAATCAAATCTTGGTGTAATGAGGACAGCATCATTAGAGCCGTATAAAGTGAACACGATCTAGGCTGGTATCCAGACCAGAAAGTCTGTTCAGTGGGTAGAGGATTTTATGAATGAGCTGCACCTGCTCTGGTGCAGTAGTAATCTGGTGAATGTGATGCCCAGTGCCTTACAACTTGGGCTGTGTCCTGCTAGAACAGTGACTTGCCACAGCAATTACTCCTGATGTTATACAGTACTTTTGTGTTATATGCTGGCAGTGTGTGAGTTGCATATTTGGTTTGGATGTCTAGATTCAAAAATATCTAAACCTTCAGTTTCACAGTTTGTTCACAAATATCATAGATATATCATTAGTAAAACTAAGTACTCTCATTGTACTTACTATCTTAATGTCACTGCACTTGTGTTTAATTTTCATTTTACCAGTAATATGTTCATTAGTGTAGACAAACACTTGGCACTGTATTCATGGTATATCTAATGGGTGGTACAGTGATTTAAATGCAGGAAAAATTTCTCTTCAGGATATTTAAGTGGGGGGAGGAATCTAATTTACTTGTTAGGACAGTTCAAGGCTAGCCAAACATTGGCTGACAACCCATTCAACTAGGTTGGAGTGGAAATGGAGGAAAAATATAGTCAACAGAGGAAATGTGGTTTATTGAAATGTGTGTGTGTGTATATATATATATGTAAAAAAGGACTTTTAGGGATGTTCCTTAGGAGAGGAGAAGTGAGTACCCTACCTGTTCTTCTTTTCTTATTCAGAAAGGAAGTAAATGGCCTCTTACAGTCTGACCCAATCTGAATCTAGTCACCAAGTGAGACTCTACTAGAGTGACAGGAGTATTGTGAATTCTGCTACCAGGTCTTTGGGACAGGTGCAACTTCTACTGTATCTGCTGTTTTTCTTCACCTGTATGCTAGATGGAAATACGATCTCCCCTGCAGCAGGGGAAGCATGTGTCCATGTATTGGCACAAGCTGCAAGAGAGCGTGGGTTTGTGCTGATGCGCTGGCCTGTGAGGAGGGCTGGATGACATATAGTCATGGTTTTGCCCTCCAGTTGTGTTGATCCTACATTTGCTCCAGCATCAGTATGAGCTGTTCACTTATGTGCTGTGACATAGGCATGTGAAATTAATGGCACATCTGTCCTTTCAATTTGGAGATATTGAGGTATAAAGTACTACTTTTTATGAATGTGCTGTTTGACTCCATCCTTCACAAAACTAGATGAAGTTCCAGATGCTGATAATATTATATGTGTTGAATTGTTATTTCATTTAATAGTTTATCTCAAGGATGGAGGAAAAAATATTTTGTGTGAAACTCTTCAGTCTTTTCTAACCTGGGCAATTCCTTGATTGCACAAATAATCCCACAAGATTTCCTACTACTAGAGATTGACTCAACTGGACACATATCTTAATATACTATTAAAAGCTTATCTTAAAATCTTGCTACACTATAAAATAAGCATAAGTAGCAATCCACCTATAATATTAATTAGCTTAGCGTGTTTGTCCTGTAATGTTCATCCTACTGAAGCCTGTGGGCATGCTGTTTGTTGTCAGTTCATGTTGGAAGATGGATGACATAACAAAGCTAAGAGGTTAATGGGAGCTGTGGTGTAACAGCTATTTTTATGAAGAGACAGACCCCCAGAGACTTCCATGTCAGTGTGCAATGCTTCAAATAATTATTTATTTGCCCCATCTCCCCCCATGCTTATTCATGCTACTGTGCTACTCACTAATAAGCCTTTTCATTAACTCCGTCTTATCTACCACCTCCTTCTTATGCAAATAAATACTAGAGTTGATAAATCATGTGTAAAGGATCACAGAATGGTAGGGATTGGAAGGGACTTCTAGAGATTTCACAAATGAGCACAGAGAAAGATAGGCTCTGTAAATATTGCAGCGTTCTTGCTTTGTCATTCTTTAAATATCTCTTTCTTAATTTCCTTTATTTCAGTTCCTGAACACAATTAGTATGTGCATGTATGTGTCAGGTGCAAGGTGGTGTGTATGTCTTCCTAGGATTTACGTAGCTTTTCAAATTTTTAGGAAGAGAGAAATGAAGCACAGTACACTGGTTAAGTTGACAACTTTGATGTATTGCTTCTCTGCTGTGGTAAGGCGTAGCTTTGGTTCAGCAAGAATATTCTTGGGCCTTTACCAGCCCTCAGGAAGTATTACGGTGGATTGTACTTCTAAGTCGTTACCTTATTTGTTAGACTACTTTTTTCCACCACAAATTCAGGTATTTTCTATTGGACTTTTATCCAATAGAATATTATTTTTTCCAGCTAACACTAGGCCTTTTTGAGTCTTCAAACATGTCAGTTCTGTTTGCAACAGCTTTCAGTGAATGAACACTTGCACTGTCCTAGGCCAGAAAGTGGAAATGGGCTAAAATGGGTAAGAGTTATATGCTACAAAAGTTTGAAAAGGAAGAGAGTATACAAACACTCGGGAAATACTCTTGGATCACAAGAAGTCATCTGTGTCTGGGCCTGAAATCTGGTGATGTTCCTGACAGGTGTTTGTCCAACCTATTCTCAAGGGCTGTCATCAGCAGATGCTTCCTACCTCACAGGAAACTTATTTCATTCTTTCACTATCTTTACTAATGAAAAAGCTTTTTTCCTATTATTTACCACAAATCTTTTTTTTTTTTTCTGTGTTTAAGTCTACTGCTTTGTGTCCTGTCCACAGTGAACAGGAAAACAAATGAATGTCTTCAATTTTGCAGCAATTCTTTATAATCCAGTAAGACTTTTATTAGTGTGTTTCCATTTGATCCGTTAAGCCTAAATAGTTCAGTGGCTGTCTGTCATCATATCTGAGATCTTTTAGTTCTCTGATCTCAGTACTTCTCTTAATTGTCTCTATGTGATCTATATTTTTCCTGAAATGTCGTATGTGAATCCAGCTTAGCTGTTGTGTTACTTGTGCTGAATAGAGTTACTTCACTTGTCTTTTAGCTTGTATTTATGCCTACAGATGGCACATCTGCTGTTCACAGAATCGCAATCTTAAGGGTTAGAAGGGACCTCGAAAGATCATCTAGTCCAGCTCCCCTGCCAGAGCAGCACCACCCAGGTTAGGTTACAAAGAAACTCATCCAGATGCGTTTTGAACCTTTCCAGGGGAGGAGACTTCACAACCCATCTGGGCAGCCTGTTCCAGTGCTCTTNCCTCAGTCTCCAAGCTAAAGAGCTGCAACTCCCTCAGCCTTTCATCCTAAGGGACATGCTCCACTCC
Organism: Urocolius indicus; assembly: GCA_013401255.1. Classification (NCBI taxonomy): domain Eukaryota; kingdom Metazoa; phylum Chordata; class Aves; order Coliiformes; family Coliidae; genus Urocolius; species Urocolius indicus. Next base: position 24,666 of record WBNH01011783.1, on the reverse strand, counting down.
CTCCATCATCTTTGTGGCCCTGCGCTGAGCTCTCTCCAGCAGCTCCCTGTCCTTCTTGAACTGAGAGGACCACAACTTATTACGTGATACTAAAACAAACATGAAATTATTTAATTTATGTTTATGATCCAATATAACCACCACATTCTTCTGAACTAGCAAGCTGTTCTCCACTGCATGCTTTGAGCAGTTAATTATTTCCGCCTACGTGTATGAACTTGTGATAGCAACACTTTCCAAATACAGTTAGAGGATATGTAGTTTTTCTTAATAGACTAATTGTTCTGCTTGAGAGAAGACAAGTTCTAGTTCTTTCCTTGTAAGAGAAATGATTGCAATACAGAAATAATTTTTATTATGGTCATTGAAAAAATTAGATGATGTGTCAGATTTCTCTAGAGTCTTTTTTTGGGATTTAATGCTGTTTGTAGTCCATTTGACTTCTCAGTGGCACAATAAGATAAGTAGTGTGTGGGTTTTTCTTTCTTTTTTTTTTTCCCTTGCTTTGAAATAGTTGGAAGAGGAGACTTGTTTTGAAAATCTGTCTTCGCAGACTTACAATGGTCTCACAGTCAGAGGTGGTGATCACAAAATTTCCACAATATGGAGCAACCACATTGCTCCATATGGTGTAATGGTTTGTCCTGTCAGATCCAAAATTGTCTGTTAGAATATCAGAAACCTATAGAATTTTAAGGCTGTGAGAAGTTTAGTTTTATTTTAGCTAATTTTTCTTCCATTTCATTTTTATAACGTTCCCTTATAGGATGGAAATGAGAGTGTATTTTTGAGTATTAGAACGTGCATTTGTCTAAAGAGTTGTTTTCTGAGAGAATGGGTCCTTTGTATGGAAAACAAGACATGGAGATGATTAGTTAAGAGAGCTCTAATGGACTGCAGTTTGTGCAGGAAAGCAATGTCTGCCAATCTGACTGAGGTACTTGAGCTGATAAATGTATATACATATATATATGGTAAATAGACAGTAAGACATCCTCTGCCCAAAGTTCCTGAAACCATCACAGTGCAACCTGATGAATATGGCTGATAGATAGAAAAAATATTATGTCCTGCCAGGTCACAGCATATATAGACTTCATTGAGAGGATAGAATTCAGAAAGAGAAAGAAGAGTCTTCAATCCATTAAGTGAGAATTGTCAAGCACAAAATAAGCAAAAAACAACAACCTAAAGAGGAAAGATTGAAGTGGTTCCACTTGTCACAGGAGTCTGGGAATGATCCAAAACTGAAAACACTTTCTCCTTTCTCAGTAACTTGGATGTTTCTGTCAGCATCCTTGGTCACCAAAAAGCTATTATTTTGACACTTCTATAGGGATCAAGATGTGTGACATCTTGACTGTCACTATCCAGAGATTAGAGATGGTGATGCAGGTTCATGAAACTGATGTGTATTAATGTTTAGTTTTATTGTTGTTATTGTGATTTTTTTTTAAAAAAAGAACTAGAGCTATTGTGAAGTTCAGTGACTGATTTGAACCTGTTGTTGCATAACTGGAACAATAAAGATTGAGGTGAGATGCAATAAATTGCCGTAGTGAAGATTTTAAAAGCACCATCTGTGGCCTGTGATGTTTCTGGGTCTCTAAATGTGGTATTGTTTAGAAATCTGTTCTAGGGCATACAGGTGGCTCATTCAGTATTTGCCTGCTAATCAGCAGTAGCCTGTGTTGGTGGGGGATACCTCCACAATGAAAGACAATGGTACTTATCCTTGGGTTTGGAACAGAAGCACTCCCCACAGGCTATTACATGGTGTTTTATTTTGATTGTCAATTTCCCACAAGACCGAGTTTCCTGAAAAGGGTGAACAATAAACCAAATGCTCATTATTGGGCTTCATGTATTTGAACACAACACAGCAGTTTGATATAATTGATTCAATTCTACTAAATAGATGATGATGATGATATTTTAGGTGCACTGTACAGGAAAAACAGTAGGAAGAAAAACACTGTGGTGTCATGTCCTTGTCAAGTGACCTTCAAAGCTCACTGATCTGTATTACTGAATCTTAACAAAAAAAAAAAATCCAGCAATAGAATAAACAGACAAAAATAACATCTTCCTCCAACACACAAAAGCAAACAAAAACCCCTCAACTATCTGTCCCTTAAGAGTAAATGACATTGGTCAAAGTTGATGTTAAGGAACCTGTATTTAATTAGTATACCTTTCACCCCTCAGCTCCTTCTGTTAGCTTTGTTTCGGGGGCCAAAATCATCATAAATCATACTGCCTACTCTGTGCCTGGTTTAAAAGCAGAACCTTATAGGATGGTAGCAGAGTAAAGGGAGAAATAAGTTCCTATTCCAGTGAATTTGAAAGAGTTGTTAGCATTTGACTAGTTATCTTTAAGACGGACAGTTTAGAATGAGTTTTGCAGTCAGTAGTTGGTCTTACTATGGTAGTGTGAAATACATGTTATGCCATCAGCTGAACCTTCCAGCACCTTAACTTGGTAGGTGCCTCTGAAGGAAGCATACCACTAGGAAGGTAGAGAACACTTCACAGGGAAAACAAAATGTGAATTTTACTGCATTGTGGTGAAGTGGCCATACTTCCTTGTCAGTCAAGCTGACATCTCATTGTACTTGAGTCCGTGTAAAATAATGCATACAAGTGCCAGGTTGAAAAGTCTGATTAAACGATATGCACACAGTGTGGCCAGAGCACAGCTTTCAAATAGGGTATTAGTGTGGCACATGGCTACATCATCACTGATAATCTCAGACCTCAGTATTTTGCAATTTTCACTTGGGCTGTGGCTTTCATTTAGAAGAATGATACTTTATTCTATCAATACTTTGCCCATTGCTGCTGGGCACTTAGTAGTCTGTAGTATCAGTCACCTGAGTTACATTAGTGATGGGACAAGGGGTAATGGACAAAAGCTGGAACACAAAAAGTTTCTCTTAAACATAAGGAAAAACTATTTTATGGTAATAGTGCGTGAGCCCTGGCACAGGCTGCCCGGGAAGGGTGTGGATTCTCCTCTGGAGGTTTTCAAAACCCAGCTGTATGTGTTCCTGAGTGACCTGATGTAGGCAGACCTGCTTTAGTAGAAGAGTTGGACTAGATGATCTTTAGAGGTCCCTTCCAACCCCTCCCATTCTGCAGTTTTCATCATATGATAATAAGATAGAATTTTGTGGCAATAAACAAGCCATAGCAGCTTTGAAAAAGGTTCTTCTCTGTCTAGGTTTTCTTATTTACAAGGAAAATGTTTAAAAAGCCAAACCAAACAACTTGTGTAGTATTTTCTCCAGAGCCCATCACTGACTCGCTGAAAACTGTATTTTTAAGATGCTTCATTAACGCTAGTTAGAATTCACGTTCATATAGTGCTGGTCAGTTACAACTTGGTTACTGAATGAAGCAGAAGACCACCCCCCCACCCCCCCCCCCGCCAATATATACCTTAAGATAGTGAATGAGATAAACATGACTGGTCCAGGTAGGACAATAAATTCTTAAGACCTATGAAAGGAAGGATTTTAGTAGAAAGTACTTGTTCACCTGTATAATTTGAACCCCATTTTATTTTTTGCAGTGCCTTTCCCTCAGCCACAAAAAGCAAACTCTATATCACTCTTACTTGGAAAATATTTCAGATTCCACTGATTTTTGCCCTCAAGTTACATTTTGACTTGTTTATGCTAAAGCTTAATTCAGTAGTTTCTGAAATTAGTGTGCCATTAAAAAGGATGGATGAGATTGAAGTCTATAACAGAAACCGGTGGAAAAGATTAAAGATTTGCGAAAGCAGGGTGAAATGTCTTAACAGAAATCTCTATGGCAGATAACCTTAGCTCATGGCAAAAAGAAAGCTATGGAAAATAGCATCAAATCCTAGAAGGATAAGCAGTAAGTGCTGAAGATTCTGTATTGTACAATAACTTGTCTTTAATCTTAAGAAGTGTTTTAGCTTATTTCAAGTGGTTTTGGAATGCTTCATTTCATGTCTTTTGACATAGACTTGAGTTAAAACCCTTTAAAGTCTATGAGAAGATAATATTTCACCTTTACATCAGTCGGCTTTGGATCCAATAATATGACTCGTGAAGTTGAGTGGAGTTCTTATTTATTGCACTTGATTAATAATACAGTGGTCATTCAAGTAGCCAGGAATTTAAACAGATTATTTTGAAAAATGGAACTCTTCTCAGACTGCACACAATAGAAAACAAACTGTTTTTTTTTTTTTTTAATGTTTGCCTTTCTTTATAAAGATATTTTCTGGGTATGATTTGTAGCATTGCAGATAATGCAAATGTAGTATCGGACAACACTTAAACTTCAGTGCCTCTCTGTATTATTTTATGTGAAGCTTAAATCCTTAGTTCACTTGCCCATACTTGTTTTTGATCATATCCTTTTTAGCAGTCCATAACTCAAGTAAAATAAGAAGTGGGGGAAGGAGAAGCAGAAGACTTGCAAATTCTGAGGTGTAAAAGGCCTCTCCTCTTCAGACTGATACTGCCATGTTCAGGAAAAGCTATGTTTATGTGAATAGGTTCTTTTTTTGTTCAACTTTGCAATGCTTGGTTCCTGTACCTCAGAATGTTCTGAACTTGCACACATTCATGAGAGAAATTATTTTAATGAAGGAATGTTGCGTGCCATCAGGTCAAGTTTCAGGTTGCTTACAACCTGTTTTTATACGCAAAGGGTGTATGAATGAAATGCAGGCTGTGGCAACATTCCTACTGAGTTGTGTGAGAATTTGTTTTTCTTCTGCAGCAGGACGTGTTACTTTCTTGGACTGCCGTTTTATTTGTTCCCGTTTTCTCATGTGCTATCAGTGGTGTTGAATACCGGTGAGATATGTGTCACCAGATTGCTGTTTGGTTTGTCTTTGCCACTCATTTAATTTAGTGTTCAGTAGACAATCTACCAGATGAGACCTCAGGCTTATATTCTTGAGTCAGTCCTTTTACTTCTAGTTTAATGTTTTAAGCTCACATCAGTTGTAATAAAGCACTAGTATCAACTTGTTCTTCAGTAGCCAGCATGAAATACATTGCTGATCACAGTGATGCTTATAATGGATACACTGGATCAGTGAGAGCCACTGCAGCTGGCACATGGTGTAGGCCTGAAAAGAACGGAAGGTGGAAGCTCTTCTACTTTCTTTCTTTTATCAGAGACTTGACATGAACTGCCTTCATGCAGTGTTTTGTCTATACCCTAACTCTATGCATAAATTCAGTTTTTAATCTATCTGCCTTGAGTTCAGTACAAATTACACTGTAACTGCTGGCTGTGGAATCTTGTGTACTTGTATCTACTTGTAGTAGAAACCCACAAAACATGAGGAAAGCAGAAATGCTCACACGTATGATAAAATCCAACAAGTGCAGTGTGATTATGTATCTATTGCATGTAATGTATGCCTGCTCATACATACTGCTCACGCTGCATGTATTTACAGTCCTGGATGTGCCCGTTCTAAGCCACTGTCTAATGCTTGCACAAATTATTCATTGGTGCTTTGAAATGAAAAAAGAATAAATGCAGCTTGCTTGCCTGAATGAGAAAGTGGTATTTCAAACTTATTTAAGACTTTTTGCTATGTAGTACAGCAGTTTAATTTGACCGGGTTCTCAGAAATAAACAGAGGTGGTGTTTTGGACAGGTAGATATTTAAATGAGTTAACAGCAGTTAATAATTACAAAACCCTTTCTAAACTGTATTATACCAGCTGCCTAGAAGAACAAAGTTTCTTGTTCTGCATGCTGAAGTAATTTGAGAGAAAGCATTGAACTTTCTTTGTTCATTTGTTTGAAGTAGAAAAGGAACCTGTTGTTCCAAAAGTTACTTTGTTTTACTAGGAGGAGAGTAGGATGAGAGATGCTGAAGTTTCTGCCTGTGTTAGAATTTCGTGACAGTATGTAAGCAGTTATATCTCTCCTGAGCTGTCAGTAGCTCAAAGTCTTCTACTTTGATTAGACCCATGACTAAAAAAATTACCATAATCCACTGACAGGCATGAAGAAAGCCATAATAAGACTGATAACAATGTGTCAGTTAAGAGGCTATTATATTTTACTGCCTTACTACAGCAGACTAAAAAGCTATTCAAACTTACCATTGATATAACTAAAGCCTTTTAAAAATCTGCTGCCTGCCCTAGTCTTAATAATACTTATTATGCCGATGGGAGAAAGAACTAAAATATGCACCTGTTTACATGAGTGTTTAGATGTCGACAGTTTTACTTGCAGCCATACAGAATAGCTACAAAAAGGGGGCCTTGGGTTTTTCCTTCTGTAAGCAGGAAACTTACAGATCGATGCTAGAAGGAAAGCAGAGAATGAAGAGTGTCATTCTGAAACATTTTGCAATGACAACTCAGACCTGCAAAGCCTTTTTTTTTTTTTTTGTGGCAACTTCGCAGGATACTAGATATCTAGAAAAAGAGATGTTCTCTACTTCAATCTCTGCTCCTTTTTTCTGTGATCCTCTACACAAAAAAAAAAAGTTTTCAAGGTAAGTCAGTATAGGGTTTTGGAGGCCTTATGCAAATGGAGCTCTTACTGCTTGGATTTTTGTTGTTTTGGTTTTTTTCATGTCTTAGTATTTCAGCTGAAGTTGTTTTACCTGTGTGGTGGATTCAACAGGGCAAAGTGCAGTGTTGACAAAAAACTTGTTGACATTAGCTGTCTGCACTCTGAGTACAAGATGGGATGACCAGGATTTAAGCAGGAATTGCTCTACCACACGAATTTGCAATGTGCATTTCCTGATGTCTGATTGGAACCTGTGAAGCTGTAGATTGTGGTCAAGGCAGCTTTTTATATATATCATCTGCTACTGCTAAGAATGTGGCTCCATCAGCATTGTATCCCTTAGCCTCTTCATTGAACTACAGAAACTCAGTTCCCTCAATTGCTCCTTGCAAATCATCTCCTTTAAGCTGTTTACTACCTTTTTACTGTCTTGTAACCCACCTTTGGGTGTTTGCAAATTCTCCATGTCCACCTGGAACTGGGCACAGATTCCTCATGCTTTACCAGCACCCTGCAGAGGGGCTGTTGATTTACTGGCCATACTTCAGAGACAATCAAGGACTCAGTTTGCCTTGGTCATTATAAGTGAATGTTTGTAGCACATGTTGGACTTGATGTCTGCTCTATCTTACAGACTCTTTTCACCAGGGCTGAAACTTATCCATTGGCTTCAGAGTGAATACAGATGCAGGGATTTTTTCCACCTTAGGTGCAAAACTCTTCAGTGTTCTGGATTCTCATTGCCTGTTACTGAGCAATGTGGACTTTAGCATCAATCTCTGGCAGATGTTTCTCACTTTTGACTCAACCACTGAGCATCCAGTAGTACTCTTTGAGCATCTGGCAGTACAGCTGATTTTCAGCCTGCCTAATAGTCTGTTTTTCCAGCACATACTTCTTCAGCTTCTAAAAGCCTTACTAAATTGCAAATAGATTATATTCACCACTTGCTCCTTCTCCATCTAGGTAGTCTTACATGTTGGCAAAGTATGACTTACTCTTAGTAATTCAGTGCTGAGTTTTCCAATATACCTGCATCTGTTTTATGCGTGTTTGGAAATGTATTCAAGAAAGATGCTGAATGATTTCCAGGGTTCAGGTGTGATTGTTCTTTGAGTTCTCTTCCTTACTTAAGGACTAGTGTAACACACTCCTTTTTTTTAATCAATAGCCTGTACAGCCTCAATTTTCATAAATTGCAGTAATGGTATTACTATCAGCTTGGCTGACACTTTCAGCCCCTTCAGGGGTCTAGGTTTGGTCTGGTCCTGTGGACTTGAAAAAAGTCCTGCTGCTATAGTTAGTCATAACCTGTCACACTTTCATTGTTGGCTACACTTGTCCTTCTAAGACTATTGTGATACATGCAAAGATCTGTGAGCAAAATGAGCCTGTGAAGATGGAGGGGAGAAAGATATCGTGTCTTCAGCGACTTCTATATTGTCCATTGCTAGGTTGTATAGGATCTGTGATGCAAAGCTCACAGAATTCCTGTAGAGATCTTAATTATCTGATAAATTATGGACCCAGTGTAGGAACTTCTGCAGAAGAGCAGATTTTTTGAATTCTGTCATTTCTCGTTATTTCGATTTTCATTTTATCTCCCCCTTTTCACCTCTGTGATGAATTTTATCACGCATTTAGAAAGCTTGAAGACAATTGGTCAAAAAGATTGAACCTATATGCAGTTTGGTAAAACCTTTAATTTATGCTAAAGAATAGAAACATAATATAAAAGACCTTCCCCACTCCACCTCCCACCCCCCAAGAAGGGCTTAATGCATTTTTTTTTTCAAGGTATGTGGAAATCATGGACTTTGTTTGTGTGAATCAAAAGATCTCAAGATACTTTTGGCATTTCCATTCAGCCATACAGTTTTCAAGAAGATTTGACAGAAGTGATGATGGATAATAGCAAATATTATACTGAAGTCCTTTAGGGTAAGCATAGATTTATCTCTTGACTAGAGGAATCAATCAACCCAAAGCTATCTTAGCCCAGAGAAGCTGTAGGTGCCTCATCCCCGGAAACATCCAAGCTCAGGCTACATGGAGCGTTAAGCAACCTCATCTAGTTGGAGATGTCCCTGCTCACTGCAGAGGATTGGACTAGATGACCTTTAAAGGTCCATCCTAAGCAAAACCATTCTATAAAGCCTGTATAAGAGAGCTAGTATGTAGGAAGCTTGCAAGTGACCCTCAAGACTCTCTTTCCTTTGATTTTTTTGTATACTAATATACTTAGAAAATGGTTTTAATATTGACAAGCAGAGTGAGATCTGGTCTTTGGTTTGTTGAGGCTCTTGATGGTTACTAGAGACCTTATGATGGTTCCTAGATTGTCAGTTAAGACTTAGAAGTCTGTTAGTTGAGGTTTTACTTTCTCTCTCTCTTTTTTTAATGCGTGCATACATGCGGAGATATAGTGAAGCTCACACAAACTTAAGGATCAACAACTGAAATTTCCTAAGTGTGTTGTCGTGGCTTTTATGTACCAAGTAGGATGCACCAAATTCTTTTCTTGTACTTCCTGAATCTTCATCCTGTCTTTATCTCAAGACCATCTGAATTCATACCTGTAATGTCCAAAAGCTTAATTATTTTTAGTTGTCCATCTTTCAGAATCTCATCTTCTGAAGATCCAGTTCCTGGATAGAAATGCATACACCCTCTGGTTTCTGGCAAGATACTTAAGTATTCCACAGCTTCCCTGATGAAATTAAAATCTTGACTTGTCATTTTGCTCAGGCCTGTCTGTGCACCTCAACACAGCTGAAACAGGAGCTTTAGTCTTCCCTCCTAGCCATCCTCATACTTTTGTATCTCTTGATCAGGCTAGCAACATTTTTGCTAGCCTTTGTAATGTAGTTTCGACCCTCTTGTGTCAATGACAATTGTTGCTCTAAAGATAATTTCCTTAGGTCTCAACTTGACCTCTGTTACTTCTTTCCTTGATTTCATCGACTAGCTTAATCTAACCTGTCATATTAAATGTAAGATGTTTGTCTTTGTTTTCAAGGCTTTTTATTCTCTCCGCCTATCACATTTTCTGCGTTATTATTACATTTTTTCTGCCTTCAGTTGCCAATCATCATAATTCACTCAATTTTTTCCATACTTCATGATTTATTTCACAATCAGATACACAGCTACAAACTATCCTTTAAAGCTCTTCTAAAAAGATTCTTTTTCTTGTAGCACTTAACAAAAGTTTGCTACCAGGTAAACAGCTGCATTTTGCTGAGACGACTATTCTTTATAAAAACCAATGTTATCCCATTGCTTCCTCATATTTCACCTTTTGCCATCTGCTGTCTCTTATTTGAGTTTTTTTTTTTTGTAGTGGACTCTTTTTGGTTTTTTTTTTCCTTCTTCATCTTTGTTCATGCCATGCTTAAGATAATAGCCTTAGTTGCACAGGCACCATGGTAACACTAACTATAGAGGACAGTATTTATGACTCTGACTTTGTTTTCCATTCATAAGCTGCTCCTTTGCATACTGTGTTTGCAAACCTCCCCAAGAATAGAGTCTGCAGAAAAGCTAAGTCCATCTGTCCAATGTATTTTCTCACTTAACATTCCAGCTGTAAATTCACAGGTAGAGAAGCATCATGTGCACAACATCATGTGCTCCCTGCTTTCATTAGGAGCTTTGCTACATTACTGTCTTCAAACAGGTCCAGTTGTTGGAAAGGCTTAATGTGTATTTTTCAAATAGCATGCACTGAAAAGAACACTTGTACAGTCCACTTGCACCCACTGAATTTTGGGCTTTCTCTTTTAATTGCAAGGCAGTATTTTAACATCTCTGCTTCTGCAGGAGCCTAAATGCCAGAAACAACTAGTCAATTTAATTGCTGTCTGTCAGCCATCGTTATCCTATTTTGCAGACTACAAGAGAAAGTGCAAGTGTGTGTTGCAGCTGCAGATGTGCCACTTAATGGAACACTATGAAATTGAGCACTTCTGGAAAGCATATTCCTCAGTTGCTGACTTAATGCTCTCCTGTAAGCTCAGAACATTAGATACGTCTATCAGATACTTTGGTTTCATGACCATGCATGATGAGAGTGCAAACCTACTTAGTATAGCCTTATTAGAATTTCAGTCAGTTTTCATTTTCCCCATATGCAGTTCTTTAAAGGGGGACATTTATGAATAGATGATAGATTTTCACCAATCTTGGTTTAACGCAAGTCTTTGTACTAGATAGTTCTTACTTTTTGGCTAGACGAGCTGGTGGTGGAAGAAGCTGACACTTGCTGTTTGAAAGGGTATGGTTTAATATTCTCACGTTTCTCCTGCATATGCTGCTTGCTGTTTCAGATTCTGCCTTTTCTGAAGCACTGATGGAATCTCTTGAAATCTTGAAATTATCCTCTGGACTATGGGTGCAATTGTAATTCAAATGAAATAATGATAATAAGGAGACTCAATATATTCTGACTGTATGTGCTGCAGCAGACAATAACTTGATATATTTGCTATATTTGGACCTTTCTCTGTGGAAATTAAATATTTCAGTTCTGTTGTAGCAGGCTGCATTTTGCTCTGTGTTAAGAATTTTGCATGTATTGAAGCCTAATATGAACAAATTACAGTGTTGCAATTTGCAGACTTCTTCCTGCTTTGGGGATTGCTTTTCTCCCTCTCCCCTCTTTCTCCATTCTCTCTCTTTTTTTCCTTTGTGCCTCTTGAGTGGGTGTGTGTTTTCATCTCTTGCTGATGGCTTTTGGACACAAGCACCAAAATTGATTTTTTCTCTTTCCTTCTTTCTTTTTAAATAAAATATTTGAACTTACCTGTGTCTTTTGTACTGAGTGTGTAGCCTTCAGTCAACATATTAATATATTGAAATGAAAATATAATTCAAATGTGAATTCTATTTTGGCTGAAATGCACAATATCATTGTTACATTATACTTTTTATGCTAACTAACCTGTGATTTTTTAGAGGCTGTGACAAACTGTGTATTAGCTGCAAGAAAAGTATACTGCCATCATCTTAACTTTTCTGTGCTTCTAAGCTACTATTTTATTCTTCAGAATTTTTCTTGTACCATATGTCGTCTTGGAACAGTTTTTCTTTAAACTTCTATCACAGTCGGAGAAAATTCCCTACATCTTAGCATTTTGACTCTACCATTAGCTTGATCTTGGAAAAGCACTGGAAATCTCTTTACCTGTCCTCAACCCCCCCAAACTGATTTAAGTCTTGTATTTTAACTGCACTAGATCATTCAAGAGAAGTGGAAGGAGAGAAGAGGCCCTACAAGCATAAAACAACCTTGTGGGAAAATATCTGTATGTATACAGATTAGATTTTGTTATTTTGAGGTATTACTAAACCACAGGCCAGGAGGGAATGTGGGCTACAGGTATATTTTGTGTCTTTGTTACATTATTTTCTCTGGTTGTTTCCAGTGCTTTCCGTTATACTTCCAGCGTACAGAGATAACTGACCTTTTGTAATCCTTTGCCTCCTAATGAAGTATTTCATGAGAGAAACTTAGATGTTACACTGGGGAAGGGTGGTGGTAATGGATTTGACTCTTAGCATTTTCATCCATTTTTTCATTTCTTTATTCTTGAGATGTTAAAGATGCAGATTTGTGACTAACCTGGGGCACTGAGTGTGATTAAATAAGCTTCTGGAACATGTTTCTGCTGCATTCACTTGGTTGCCTTCATGATGGCCTGCCTGTCAGTATGCCATTGCTTTGCAGTTATATGTAGCTTCTCTGGGTGTTTCAAGCAGGCACATCAAAGCTTACTGGCATGCTCTAGTCTCTGAGCTCTGTCTGCAGTGCTCTTTGTATAATAGTTACTTTCCTTCAGTGTCTGGCAAACGGTGCATGTTACTGCAAATAGGAATGACATTCCGTACATGTGCAGTAGCAGCTGGAGCATGCCACAGCTTCAAGAGGTAAGGCAGCCTGGCAAACACCCGGGAGACAAAAGATCCAAATGCAAGTGCTTTTTGAGGTCATTAATGTGTCACTGGCAGCACTATAGTTAGAGGGGGCCATTTAATTAACACTAATTGCTCACAGCTCGTTGTGTGGCTCATGAAGGATTTACTGAAAAGCACCTCATAAGACACATGCAGCTTTGAGGGAAGTGCATCTCCTCTCCCAGACTCAAGCTCCATTTTGTACATTTGTTTCCATGCATGAGGCAGTGATATCAATATTATTTTTATTTGCATAGTATTTTTGGAATGTTTGAGGTATTTTAATTACAAGGCATGGTAGAAGAAAGGAGAGCCATGGGTAGAAGCCAGCTCCAGTATGCATTATGCTTGTGTTGTGGATTGGTTTGTTTATTTTTTTTTTTTTTCTTAAATAGCAGGAGGGTAGCATGTCCTTTACAGAGAAGAGAGCAGGCAGATTTATCAAGTCTCTTATCTCTCCTTTTCTTCACCCTCCTATCACTTTTGTTCACGTGCTCCTTTCAGCTTGTTTTTTTATGGGTGGTTTTATTCTCTGATAGAGACTGCTTTTCTTTTTTTTTTTTTTTTTTTCTTTTTTTCTTTTTTTCCCTCTTCTTACAGCTTGTTGGCTACAAAGAGGAAGAGCTGACAGGTTTGAAATAAAGGTAATGATAGGTAATGGTTCACATAACTCTGCCAGTGCAATCAGTGAAGAGCTCTCAAAGTACTTTCCCGTGATAGCGCCAGCACAAAATAAAGTTCGCAGGTTAAGATGAAGAAGGAAATTCATGGTATAAGGGAAAAACTTTGCTGTTCTATTACAAGAGCTAATGATATTTTAGGACTAGGAATGTTTCTTTTAACATTTATTGATATCTTACACCTACCTATCTGCTTTATACAGCCCTTCTGCTGTTTTCGTGTTTTGTAACATTTAAGTTTTGAACTCGAGTCCTGCTCCAATTGTGTGAACTATGGAATAGGTCCAATGACACAAACAGATTTGACTTCTCTTTTAATTGTAGATTTTTGCCTTTTGCTAATGTGAAAAGCAAGTAACAACAGACAGTAGTTATGAAAAATTTCTGTTTTGTCACATCTCCATGTTATCTTTTCCAGTGAAAATGGGCCACGACTGCCTGTAGTATTTCTTCTTTCATTGTCCTAAAATGTCAGTGGTCATATATAATAACACCTTTTAAGTGTAGCAGTGCCTATTTTTCAATGTGCCACAAATCTTTCTTTTTAGCTTAGTCTTTTGTCTTTGAATTTGTGTTTTATTAATTTTTAAGCGGACCAGTTTGTACCAGAACTGAAAACCCTGCAGTGCTTTTACATGGCTGTATCCCAGATCTGATTACTCTTTGTTGCTTTTTTTTTAATTGGACAACATAGTTCTTAGAAACAAAGTTTTATTTCTACACAAATTATTTTTGTGCAATGGTGATCCATGATGTATATAAACTAGCACATCTGCTTGTGAATTTCCCAAGCTTTAACAAAAAAATAGATTTTCTAACGTTTCCCTAATTTTTGTTTATTATTTTAGAGCCCTTTTCTTTAGAACAGAGTTGGGAACAGAGTCACTCTAGAACAGTGAATAGTGTGATCAATAGATTTGTGTTTAGAGTCCTTTGTCTTCCTAGTTTAAATGAAGAACTTGACTCTTCGGCATAGTACACAGAACCCAACCACTCCAATGGGGGACTGAGATGTCTCCCTATGTTACTTCTGCATTAGGATATTGACTATTTATCCAAGTAGGTTACTGTCTCTTGCTTTAGCTAGACTTGTTTTTATTAGTAAACTTCAAAAGGCCTTAGTCGCATCCTAGTGTTCTTGATCTTCAAAGAACTGTACTGATTTTTGGATTTGGTGCTACGTGATGCCAAACATACCCTGTAAGGTGCTGAATGCTTATACTTGTACTTTCATGATAGTTGGTCCTGTTACCTAATTTAAATCACTTCCTGTCTATATCTCTTGATTGTAAAAATAGTCCACATGCAATATACTTTGTAGGTTCTAATAAATGCCTTTTCTGTGGTTTTCTTTTTTACTTGTTTGGGTTTTTTTTTTTAAATTTTCTGATATGTTGTTATAGACACCCCCATCCCTCAGGATGAAAGGTTTCATTTTTTCCCCATAAATAATGCTTTTTCTTAATAATCATGCTATATGATTGTTCCATTTAGCACATATTCCCAGATGAATTCTTTTACATTTTTCTCCCCTGCACTGCATTTGCCATCTGTCGGCCTAATTACCTAAATGATCCAAATCCTTTGGAATCTGATTGTATTACTCTTCATTATTCTGTCTCTAATTTTAGTATCATTTGAAAATCTGGAGATCTTGCCATGATTACCACTCTGTAAAACAGTGGCATAGGTGATGATTTGACTAATATTAATAAGTATATGTAACATTTCCCTTTTAAGTTTTAAAGGTGAATTTTGCCATCAAATAGACTACATTTGGTCTCCATGTATTTGATCTTCAAAGAGCTATTCAGTTAGGTTTGATCGTGGAAGGCGTTACCATGCAATGCAAGGTGCTGAATGTCTCCCACTTGCATTGATCCTGTCTAGATTATATGAAGCTTATAAACTGGTTCAGTTTCACAGTGTTTTGTGAGGTGAATGGATGTTTCTATTCTGGGGACACTGAGAAGACAGACGTGTCACAGGATGTGGTAGAAAGCAGGTAGAATAACAGATACTTATGTCTAGAACTTGATTTATTGTTAAAAATCATATGTCATAGTATTAACTATAAAATCTTGTAATTGTTTTCCCTCTGACTTGTCAATATTGATTGGAAAGGCACATGCCAGCTATCTGTTTCAGGAATACGTCGATTAGGTTAACTTTCATATTGATTAATGTGTAATTTTATCCATAGTTCATTACTGATTTTTATTTTGAAAATTAATTTTGTGATAGGCCTAACTGTACTTGGCAGTTTTGCAAATTAAATTAACTGAAGACACCTTATATAGCATTAAGGTACTTCACAAGTAATTATAGAGACATGGATCTGATGGATGGACCATTTGGTGAATAAAGAATTAGCTGGGTGATTGCACCTGGAGCTGCAGTCAACAGCTTCGAGTGGAGAGCAGTGATGTGTGGGGGTCAATACTAGAACTGGTGCTGTTTAACATCTTTGTTGGTGGCATGGACAGTGGGACTGAGTGCTTCCCTCAGCAAGTTTGCTGCTGACACCAACCTGTCTGAAATGGTCAACACACTGAAGGGAGGGATGCCATCCAGAGGGACCTTGAAAGGCTGGAGAGGACAGCCTGTGCAAACCTTATTCAAGGTTGAACAAGAGCAACGGTCCTGCACATGGGTCAGGGCAATTCCAAATACAAATACAGGCTGGGTCATGAGTGGATTGAGAGCAGCCCTGCAGAGGAGGACTCTGAGGGTGAAAAACTGAATAAGACCCAAGAAAGGGAAAAAAAAAAAAAAGTCATTGTTATAGGAGACTCTCTTCTGAAGGGAACAGAAGGGCCAATCTGCAGACCCGACCCACTTCTTAGGGAAGCCTGCTGCCTCTCTGGATCATAAGTCAAGAACATTAAGAGAGAACTCCCTACCCTCATGTGGTCAGACTGCTACCCATTATTGATTTTTCAAGGGGGCAGCAATGAAGTTGTGACCAGAAGTCCACTGGCTATCAAGGGAGACTTCGAGGCCTTGGGATGACTTGTCAAATGCTCAGGAGCACAGGTAGTGTTCTATCCCTTTGGTTAGGAAAGTAGCATGAACAGACAGTAAATCAGTAACTAGTGTTATGACCAGAATTTTGGGAGTTTTGATCATAGCACCAGTAGTACTTCAAAGAGATGTCATACACCTATCCCAAATGGGGAAAAGAATCCTGGGATGCATTGGAAGAGCTTTAAACTAGATTTGAAGCAAGGAAGGAGCAAAACCAAGCTTCAGAGAGCTTGGAGTTAAATTCAGTTGGCAGCTGATCACCAGTGGTGTTCCCTGGGGCTCAGTGTTGAGGCCTGTTCTGTTTAACATCTTCATCTCCTCATCCAGATCACTGATAAAGTGCACCCTCAGTAAATTCACAGATGATACGAAGCTGAGCAGGAACGTAGATCTGCTTGAGGGCATGAGGGCCCTTCAGTGGGACCTGGACAGGCTGGATTGATGGGCCAAAGCCAGTTGTATGTGGTTCAACAAGGCCAAGTCTTGCACTTAAGCCATAACAACCCCACGCAATGCTGCTACAGGCTTGGGGCATAGTGGCTGGAAAACTGTCCGGTGGAACAGGACTTGAGAGTGTTGATTGACAGCTGGCTGAACATGAACCAGCAGTGTGCTCAAGTGGCCAAGAAGGCCAAAGACATCCTGGCTTATATGAAAAATTTTATGACTAGCAGGACCATGGAAGTGGTTGTCCTACTGTACAGGGAACAGATGAGGCCACACATTGAACACTGTGTTAAGTTTTGGGCCCCTTGCTACAGGAAAGGTATTGTTGTGCTGGAGCATGTTCAGAGATGAGCAACAAAGCTGAAGAAGGGTCTGGAGAAGAACTGAGGACTGGCTGAAAGAGGTGTGGATGTTTAGTCTGAAGTTATGCCAGGGGAGTTTTGGACTAGACATTAAGAAGAACTTCTTCCCTGAGAGAATTGTTAGATACTGGAAAAGGCAGCCTAGGGAGGTGGAATCACCATCCCTACAGATATTTAAATGCACAACTGTAGATGAAGTGCTGAGGGCCATGGTTTAGTGGTGGGCTTGACAGTGTTAGTGGTTGGACTTGATCTGAAAGGTCTTTTCCAACCTACAATTCTATAATGTGTACTTGCAGCCCAGGAATGTAAATGTATCATGGGCCACATCAAAAGAAGACTAGCAAGTCAAAGGAGGTGATTTCTCCTGCTCTGCTCCACTCTGGTGAGACCCTACCTGCAGTCCTGAATCCAGCTCTGGGGCCCTCAACACAAAAAGGATATGGAGTGACTGCAGAGGAGGCCATGAAGATCATAGGGCTGGAGCACCTTTTCTGTGAAGTCAGGCTGAGAGAGTTGGGGTTGTTCAGCCTGAAGAAGAGAAGGCTCCAGGGAGACCTTATAGCAGCCTTCTAGTGCACAAAAGGCCCTAGAGGAAAGCTGGAGAGGGACTTTTTACAAGGGCAGGTAGTAATAGGACAAAGATTAATGACTTCAAACTGAAAGAGGGTAGATTTAGATTCGATGTAAGGAAGGAGTTCTTCCCTGGGAGGATGATGAGGTACTGGAACAAGTTGCCCAGAAAGACTGTGGCTGCCCCATTCCTGGAAGTAACCAAGGCCAGCCTGAAATCAGGCTTTGAGCAGCCTGCTCTAGTGGGAGAAATTTCTGCCCTTTAAAGTCCCTTCCAATCCAAACCATTCCATGATTCCAATTAATATCCTAATATGCCCAATCAAATCCTATGCTTAGGCATACAAAAAAAAAATCACAAGCCGAACCTCCTGCCCTATAACTCAAAGACTGAATGGAGCCTCTTTTTAAAAGTTCATTATATGTCTTCAACTTTATCATTTTTCATTTATGTTTTTACAGTATTTAGTGTGGAATCTGAATATTGCACTTGTTAAAAAGGCTTTCTGGCTTGTGTGGTGCTCTGCATGGGATGTGCTTTTCAGCCTGGCATTTCACTGTGGAATATAGTTGTCTCCCTATTTATATTAGCACTACTGCTGAAATGCAACAGTATTTGTAGTCCTTCATATAGATGTAACTTGTCCAGATTCCTCAGGGGTTGTAAGCTATTCTGACAAAATGTTCTGTTCTGGTAAAAAAAATGAGTAATTTTAGGGTTTTTATTAAAATATCTTGTAAAAAAAAAAAAACAAAACCAAAACCACCAAACCCCAAAGACTCACACTGCAAGTGATTGATAGCCTTCAACATGGTAGTCTCTACTCCTACAGGAAATGACTATATTATGTTTCCTCTATCAATTCCTCATGGTTTTTTTTTCGTATAGCATGTGTGTATGTGTAAATATCTGAGTGTATGAATATGTATCAAGATGCATGCACACTGTGCAAAATCAGCATGCACATCTAAGCGTAGGTGTATCATGCTGGCATGAACTGTGGAAAAGAGCTTTAGGTCCAGCCAACAGTAGCACAAAATAATTTTCAAATTCAATGATAAAATCTCTGGTGTGTTGCTTTTCTTTTGTGATAATACACTTTCTGGTGAGATGTTTCTACCATTAATGCTAACTACCTGCTAGCTGCGGTAAAGGTTGGTTTTTTTCTTTTTTTTTAAATCCACTTATGTCATGGGGAAGAAGGAATGCTTATCATACCCCTTTGAAGGCTTTTGAGAAAGAAGAGTAGCTGTAAATTGCAGGTGAGATTCAACTGAAATTGAGATGATATATGTATGACTAGAATAACTCACCACCCCTTCCTCCCAGTGTTCACTTTTGATTGGTGCAGCCTATTTTTGAAGAGGTACTTATACCTAGGGTAATTCCCTTGGCAAAATACACTCCATCATCTGGAGTAATAAATTATGGATTTATGGGGCAGAAGCCTGTCCCAGTTTAGGCCCACCTAGGAACAAAAGGCCACCATCAGCCATAGGTACCGGTGGCTTTTGGAACCCCCTAAGGACAGGGAAGGCTCATTTGCCACTATAGTCCCTGCTAAAACAGACCACTCAACTTGGGGTAGAAAACAATTTATCTACCAAAACCCATCACAAACAGAAAACAACACAGAGCAGTACTATGAAGAATAGCACAACCAGCAATTTAGACCACCTTCCCCCCATTCCTCTCCTCTTCCTGGGCTCAGAGCCCTGATCCCAGTGTCTTTATTTCCTCCTCCCTGAAAGACTTAGGGAGGGGGCAGGAAGTGGGGGTTTCAGTCATTCTTTTCCTCGTGGCTCCTGCTGCTTGTCTCTCTTCAAGGCAGACTCCTTGCCAGTCCTCACTGCTCGAGTGCAGGGTCCGTCACAGGCTGGGCAGCCCTGAACAGGCCACTCTGACGTGCGTTCATCTCAAAGGCTGCAGCTCCTCCCTGCCTCTCATGTGGGGCTGCTCTGCGGCACACAGGCTCCTCAGCACAGCCTGTGCCATGGCCGCCTCCTCACACAGTCTCTTGCATGTCCGGGTGCAGTCACCTGGAGCTACTGGTGGCTCTCAATCCTGCCATTGCCCTCCATGGTTGCAGGGGCACAGCCTGTGTTTTTGCCATGGGTTGCAGAGGGGGTCTTTGGTCCACCACTTTTTCCTTTCTCCTTCTCCGACTGTGGGGTCTGCATGGTCAACTGCATCTTGTGCCACTCCTACACTTCCTCTTCTGGCTCAGATTTCCCTTGTTAAAATAGTGATGGCACTAGACTGACCTGGTCAGACTGGAAGTGGATGTACCTCAGAGCTGAGGGATGATCTGAAAACTGCTTATAGGATCAGCACTGGAGCCCTCTGCTCCTGTTACCAAGTGAAAAGTAGCTCCTCACAAACCCATGATAAAGCTGTTATCAGATAGACCTAAATATAGCTTTTGGCTTTCAAATATTGTCTAGGCAGGTCTGAAGAGGTTGAATGATGCTTGGTATTTTCTACTGACGTGTTGGTTGCTTGCTTTTTTTTCTATTTGCCACAAAAACATAAGTTAAAAAAAATCCTTGCCCAGTGCATTGCAGTTTTTCACATAATGGTACTGTCAAATTGAATAGAGGAAAAGTTAACTGTTCCTACCAGATATCAATTTCAAAAGGATGGCCATGAGTTTTTGCAGACTGTAAACTGGATGCCCAAAAAAGTCCCATTTTTCTCACATAAACAGAAAACAGTATCGTGCAATAGAAGTGCCTGACGCTTCTGTTAATACAGCACGTTTCTGAAGTTTTGGCATCTTAGCCATGTTGGGTTCCTTATGATGAGCAATACGTACGTGAAGCAGATTCTGACTGTGTTGGTTGGCAGCCAAAAAAATATTTCAAGTCTCAAATCCAAGGAGCTCACATTCCACAGTCCCACTGTGTACTAAAGTATGGGGGAACATTTATATGTGGGAAAACTAGGGATTAAAGTTCATGATCTGGATTGGCATCTACTTTTAAAACCAACGTGGTACTCCATTCAGCTCCACATCTGCCTCATACCATAAAAGAACAATTTGTAGTTTCTGGGGTGACCTGGAGGCACATAATGGCAGTTTTATGGGACAAAGAATGAAAACACAGCCTAGGTTGGACTGCTTAGGTGTCTTTCAGTTAAATTTAAGAGCTGAAATGGCTTAATTAAAGAAATATTTCAACTTTACTTGGAACTTGAATATATTCAAATATATTTTTTTAAAATAATGAAAGTTAGCAGAGTGAAGCACTTGCCAAATCTTCTCATCATTTTCTAAAATACAATAATCTGATATACATCAGCAAATAAGAAATGAAAAAGGGGTTGTGATGAAGAGAATTTGCATCGTTTTCTTCATTCCTGGATATGAGTCATGAAGAAGACAAATGGCTTTTATTAGGTTGAAATGTAATTTAAGATGACTCTGAACAATTTTGTCAAGTTTTATCTATTGATGTATAGCGGATTGAGGAACTTTCAAACTGTTTGTTTTGTATTTAAAAGGAGTTTTGCATATAGTTAGTCATTACAGGCCATCAAGTCGTCTTTTCATTGTTTTCAGTTGTGTTGTTTTTCTAAATACTTCCTGCTATGTAGGAAAAAAAAATAAAGGAAAGAAGGCATTAAACATGTGTAGGAGTTTATTTTCAGAACCAATTTCCCCATAAATAATAATGTTCCTGTTAAACAATGTTTGTTATGAATGCCAGCTCTGATGCATCATAGGTTTTGTTGCAATCTTAAATTTCATTTAACTGCTTGAATACAAACCACTACTCACCCAGATAAGCCGTATTACAATTATTGGCAAAAAAAGAAAAGTTAAAGGCAATGAGAATGTGGTATAACAGTGGTATGACAGGCAGGTTCAGGTGCCGTAGTGGCTGTAGATAGTGAGATGAGCTGGGGACTGCATGCTTGAATATCTGTTGGACTAAAGAAGTAGGACTTAGTTTACAATACGCTTAACGTCTGTATCTTGGAGCAATGCCACTTATGAAAAGGTGAAATTTTTGTTTCCCAGTAGGAACCAAAAGCAGTGCCTGTTTCATGGGAATAGCTCCCTCTCCTTTTTAAACGCATTCTTTTCCTTGTCGATCAGTCTTAACACACTAACTCTTTAAGAAGTAATTATGTGCTGTATGTATTTGAACACTGGGCAGTAGGCAAATTGAAGCTGACGTTTCAAAAAGAGGATAAGGCATTATAAACTCTGACTTTTTTTTACTGCCCATAGCTATTGTAGCTGAGGTCAGCAAGCCAGTCAAGCAGCAAGTGCACATCACAATTGAGGCTAACAGACAAACAAACAAAGCAAACAGATGAAGCAGCCGGTAAGAGATAACCACTGAAGAAAATACTCTCTTCTTAAGGCTCTACTGCAACTTCATTATGGAAGCAAAAGTTGCTCATTCTTCTTTACTTTTTCTTTTTTCAAGCATTGCTTTTACAAAGAGTTCTGTTATTTCGTTGCCTCATTAACAACACTGCCAAGAATATTCAAACACATTCAGTGGATACTGTACCTATATTTTTTTTTTTACCAGATCAAAAGGTAAAAAATAACATGGATATAGTATAGTTTCCTCTGAGCTTAAAGGACTCAATCTCTTGTGCTGGAATTAATTTAATAAAGAAATATCTTTGTCTTGCTGATGTGCACTTCCTCCAGACAAAGTCAGATCATTCTTCACAGAAAAAAAGATTTGACTTTAAGAGTGTGGGACTATCGAAAAACCCCGTCCTTGCTGCTTCTCCAAGTTAACAAAATTTTACCTTCTAATTCTCAAATGCTGAGCCAATTCCTTCTTTCCTGTCTTGCTTCTATGGGTCTTTTTTACCTTAGAGGGCACTACAACATTCAGTTCCATTGCAAGCAATGCAGAGCTGTATCTGCAGGGCTAGACTTCTTAAAAATTTCTTGCTGAAAGAAAACAACTTTTTGTTGGGACTCCTTGAGCTGTGTGTGATTTGTCATATATGCCCTCACAAAGTGGGAATGATGACTGTATGTAGTGTTGCCAGATCTTATGAGTATTCTTGGTGATGGCTGATGCAAGTTTTAGAATAGCAGAAGAGGTTTTGGTTATGGTGAGAATAACTAGTTCAGTTTGTCTGCCTGTCTCATTTGCTCTACCTGAACTAGAGCCAATAATCAGACTTACTGTGAAGAGAAGATGACCCTATCTTTAAACAATGTAGTACTGTTTCCCCACGTGCATCTAGGGCCAAGTATCTGAGTAGTTCAGTTTCCTGCCCTTGTTAATCTCACTGTTCCTTTAGAAGCAAGAGGTTGGTTGCTTTGCTGCTCTGTGCTTCACCTGAGGAAGGAAATTGAGTGAGATGAGTGGAAAGGAAACCTGAGTACCATGGTCAGTCTAGAAGAGAAGAAGAAACTTCTGTAGCCTTTTCCTACTCACCTCTTCCAGGATGGAAGGAACAGCAAAGACTCGTGAAGATTTCATAACAGTGATTAAAGAAATTCAGTTGCTGTACAATTGTGGAGACAAAGATTGAAATCTGCAGGAGTGCAGTTGCTAAGCTTGTTTCAGAAGTCAAACATAGTGTGCTAATGGGGAAAACCCTGTTATAAAGCTTGGAGCTGGGGAGGGTGGCAAATCAACCTTCGGAACAGATTGAAGTGATAGAATAGGACAAAGGATAATGGCTTTAAACTGAAAGAAGGTAGAATTAGATTAGATATATAGAAGAAGTTCCTGCGAGGGTGGTGAGACACTAGAATAAGCTGCCCAGAGAGGTTATGGCTGCCCTGTACCTGTAAGTGTCCAAGGCCAGATTGGATGGGGCTTTGAGCAGTGTGCTCTAGTGGAAGGTATCTCTGCCCATGGCAAGAGTTGGAAGTAAATGATCTTTAAGATCCTTTCCAACTCGAGGCATTCTGTGATTCTATGATAATACATCTAAGTAAAAATAATCTAAACCATAACCCTACACTGTCAAACTCAGAACAAGCAATTGCAACACAAGAGGAGTATCTCAGAGTCAGTTGAGAGATTTCTGAATTGTTGGCTAAATGTACAGTAGAAGCAGCCAAAAGAACCAGAAAAATGGGGGACATAATAGCAAGACAGAGAGCAGAACTGTGGCACTATATGAAGCTGTGGTATTTTACATAGCATGCAGTGAATGTGTGGAACAAGCTATAAGGAGCTTTTAGAAGTAGACAATTTCAGCAGGTTCAAAAGGGATTAGATGAAATCACATACAATAGGGCAATAAATGGATACTGAAGGATTAGGCAGGAATGTATCTGCTAGCATCTGTAATGCAGTGCTTTTTGATGCTGGGAGAATATTAGAGGAATGGATTGCAGGCAGTATCAAGCTTGCTTGTTTTTTCTATATAGGATCGTCTAGTATCACTCTCAGGGACAGGACCTTGGGCTAAATGGTCAGAGGCAGTAGGGCAAAGGCAAATGAGGCAACTAGAACAAGTTGAGGATTGAACAGACATACTAGTGAGAGATGGACAAGAGGAGTACCAACAGAGGGCTGGGGAACACAAATGTCATTTTGAGCAGACTAGGAGCGAATGAGACAGGGTTGTTTTGTGAGTTTGGAGGGTGTAAGGAGAGGGAGAAGAGGTGGTACAAAATGTGCTGGTAGCAAACTTACCTTCCTCATTAAGCTGTGTACAGTGAGCAGCGCTGATTGTCCTTGTGTGACATGGAATGAGTCCAACCAAGTCCAAAGTGAGGGAAAGAAAAAAGATGCAATATAGTAAATCTTTAAGCTGATATACAGTTTTTGATACATAGCCATGGTAATAATTGATTTCCCTAGAAATAAAAAAAAAAAGGAATTTTTAAAGTTAGGTTGATACTGTTAAGGTATTATGATTCATAATTTATTCAAACAAATGCTATAGCTTAAAATGTACTTTTTAAGCTGCAGTAGCTGACAGTTGCTGTACCATCTGACTGATACAAAGGTGAGGAAATACATTAGAGGTTTAAGCTGCCATATAGTTAATATAAAAACCACCATGGCTGAAGATTTTAGAAATCTTCTTGACAGAGATGACTTTTCTACATCTGGTTGTCATGATTTTGCCCAGCTAGCAATGA
>WBNH01011781.1:96485-117064 GCA_013401255.1 Urocolius indicus | reverse complement strand
CATGATTTTTTTCTAAACAGTGGGTGATCTTCAACAAAACAAAAATGTCACTGAATTCTTGATGAAACAAGAGTAAATGCCTCAAGTGGATGAAGCAAGGGGAGTCCTCATCCATCCTATCAAGAGCAGATAAAGACTCTCAACATGGTTCAGCTCCATGGAGTTTACTGCTCTCCAGAGTACCGAGAAGTCTGTATTTCAGCAATGAGTTAAGAAGTACAATCTCATAGAGACATTGTTCAGCCCTCAGCTTCTTGAAAGATGTGAACATTTTTATCCAAAGTGAAGTGCAATCTGCTTGTGGCCACACAATGAGCCAGCAACAGAGATTTTCAGGGAGGGAGCATGTTTTTTTTTCACACATTTGCTTGCTTTTACGCAGAGCATGAAGCCATTCAGTAAGATCACATGCTAGTGTAGAAGGGGACAGGTGACAACAGGTCATACATGATAGATGGGATCCCCTATAGCAAACTGACATCTAAAAAAAGAGCTATTTCACACAGCTACTTCAGGATGAGGCGAATCACACCTTAAAATGGTGTATTTCTCTGCATCACCTCCAAACAGAGCATGCAGCACCCAGACCAGCTGTAAACATCAGCTTTGTAGATTAACAGTTAGGCTACGGGAACTCTGCTCTACACAACAAGCTTAACTGGGGTGAGTGAGGTGAAGATAACCTGTGTCAGCATGATGACATCTATTTGTAACATCAATAATAAAGAGTTGCAATCAGAGCTTTGTGCAGAGTCCCTGTGTACAGCAACAGCTCACCATAAAAGAAACTGTGCCATGAAAGTATCTTAAATTATCCAAGAGAATCTGATGGTTACACAGACCAACCTGAGTCACTCTTCCCTAACTGGTTTTAATTCTCAGTATGGAATATGAAACAAAAACAAAGGTAAGGATTTTGGTGATGGCAGCATGCACATCTAGTGGCACACTACAGTTTTCACACACACTGAGGAGGCAACAGCTTTCACTTTCACACACAATCTAATAGTGGCAAACACTCCCTATGGCTACACTCTGAGCAGTACAAGACTTTTCAGTGAAAAATTAAACATTTTCTTTTCCCTGTTGGAGGCAATCTGACCTTTTTACTCCTTCTCACGGACATCTTGGTACACACTCCCACCTCTGTGCAAGAGTTTTCAAAATAGTCTCTGAATACACACCTTCAGCTTCAACACAGCCTTGTTGTGTTCAGAGTCCACACACGCACTCCCTCACCTGAACAGGGCTGGCTGCCTGACTCAGTTATTGTGCTGGATGATTCGCTATTTCATTTATTGTTGACTTCCGACTGCAAAGATACACCTTTAACCAGCTGTGCACTTACCCTCAGCAATGACACCTGGTTTGATTTCTTTCACAATGATTCACGTTTTATCTTACATAAGCTCAGAGTACTCAACGAGATGTCTGGCATCATTTCATTAAATAAAAAGAGACAGTATGCACCAAAAGACAGTAAAGCTTTCAGGGTGCTTTATTGTTAAGGTTATTAAAAATACTGACTTCAGTGGGGATAAATATTGAGTTTGTGAAAGAGTAATAGCAAGGGAAGTCTGGATGTTGTCTAACAAGACTCAGTCCAGAAAACATAACAATTAAAAGAGTTAAAGAGTTAAATTATAAGAGTTAAAATTAGCATTTTGCTTAGTCTTCAGAACCATGTTTACTGTTGCAAATGGTCAATTTTTAACTTAAATTGGGGGATGGGGGGTAGAGGGTGGCAAGAGAAACATAACAATTACTAAATTACAATTGGGTACCTTTAAGCTTGTTCTACTGCAACTTAGTAGCTTCCGCGTGGCCAATTAGTAAGGGCAACTTGTATATCTGGAGTGGCTTCTAGGCAAGCAGATCTGGTATGTTTCTAGAGACAATCAGTACTGAAGGTCAGCTGTCAATATGCAAGGCTATGTGTGTCTGTGTGCAATACATACAAACTCACTGCTCATGACTCTAAACCTAAAATACAAAATCGACAAATGTGCTAAAGTAACTGTTGTGCTGACTCTTGAGCATGTGGAGTTACGAGACCTGTGATTTCTTAGATCTCATCCCAAGCTCAGGGCTAGCTGGCTCCATTCCCTTTCCCACTTGCTCAAGAGGCATGTATTGCTAAATCACCAAGTGTTGCACGTTTGTGAGAGCCTAGAGACAACAATGCCTGTGAATGCTAAGAAAATTTTGTTTCTCTACTGAAAGGCGATTGCCAAACACCACAAAATCATGCTCAGACTTTCTGGTTTTCCTTTGACCCTTGCAAACTGCTACCTGAATCACTGACTCCATTCACCAGTGAACAAGCTTAGAATCATAAAATCATAGAATTGTTTCAGCTGGAAAAGACCTTTAAGATTATTGAGTTCAGTCTTTTTCCCAGCCCTATCAACCACAAGACCATTTCCCTAAATGCAACATCCAACCGGCTTCTCTTAAAGAGTTTTAAACATTTCTAGACACAAAGCTGCAAAGGCAAACTGCAGAAAGCATGTGCATTGCTCATGAGCATAAATAGCAACCCAGCAGAACTGCAGAAAATAAAATTTAGAAGATAAATGTACATCATTGTAAATTTCTTTCTGTATAAAGGAGGTAGCCATCCTGTGCATCCTTACACTCATGCAGTTTATCAGCAACTGATGAGCAGCCCTCTCACTGGGACCACATCAGCTAGACCAGCAGGAAGGCTTAAATCTCATCTCTCACTCATGAGGAAAATCCAGCTATCTACAGCAGCTGATGTCACTAGCACCAAATCATCCTATAAACATGCCATATCCTCAACTCAACTTCTCACAGTGAAGCGGCCAGACTTCTACATAACTGAGCATTTCCATGTATCACCACTCCTTTACCCTGAAAAGAAATGGTACCCATACGGAAGCTCTCCAACTCAGGAAAGCAGTCACATGTGTTTCAGGGGGCCACTTCAAACACATTCTAGAAATTTTGAGAAGAATAAATCTCAAATTCCTTTTTGGTAAGACAGTAATTAAACATTATCTCAGAAGGACCTTGGTACATGTGTGCAAGTGTGACAGTGATCAAAAAATACCAAAATAAATCATAAAAGTTCAACCTCTGAACAAAACAATTAAGCAGAGTCACTTAAGAAATTCCTCAAAACATCAGTAACCTGACCCTCAGGACCACTCACTTAACTTCTTAATTATGGACTCTGTTCCTGTAACTGAAATACAATGAAATCCAATCCTCTGATTATCCAGAGCGCAATAGAAAGACTGTATTGGAAGATGAGCCATTGCAAGATCAAGTGTACATATCAGCCTTTTTCTCTTCAGTTTTCTGTATTGACGATATGCAGTTAAAACTTTTTATTCAGAGTAAGGACAAACATCATCACAGAGCCCACAAGTATCCACAGGCAAAGAAGAATTTGATTCACAGGAACTCCAGTGGCACCAGAATCCACTCCTGAAAACCCAAGACTCAGCATACTGGCTTCAACATAATACAAGGCTAAGAACGCTCTATATTCAAGCTGGAAATACAGTGCACATTCTCAATAGCAAGAAAATCACTGGGCAGAGCATTTACCTATAAATGAGTTGACTTTGACTTCACCAGAGGTCTTCCAAACCACAGAACTCAACTCTAAAACTCTGAGAACCTCTTTGACAGGCAATCAGGAGGGGCTGCAGCTCACCCAGGCACCTCACCCCAAAGTGACTCCAGGAAGACTAATGACATCTGGTCAGGTTAACAAAGCATAAGGTCCCCTATGGCCTTCAATGTCACAGTCACCCATGTAGCACATCCTTCTACAGGTATTACCACAGTGACTCAAGCAAGTGACGTGGGTGACATTCTGCCACCTCCAAAAATCAGGCCTACAGACACGGACAGTCTGTGAAATGGCTTAATACAAATACAACCTTCTGTCTCTTTGTCCCATCTTCAGTGCCTGCTGCCTCTACATACCAGTAATCCCCAGTGATCCACTCACATCCAAAGCCCCAGCCTTGCTCAGATATGGGAACTGCATAGGGTCACTCTTGGGATCGAGGCCACCTCTGCTTATAGTGGGGAGGTGCAGAGCACAGATTTCATGACATGACGTGTGTCAAACTGCAGGGCTGCTACCTAAAGAAACTGCAAATCATGTAATGCTAAGTGGATACCATTAAGAGTTTAGCTACAGAATTTGAAAAGTAGCTTGCTTAGAATTCTGTTGATTTCAGGGTGCTTCTACCCAGTTTCTACCCAAATGTAACCCTGATCACCTAACACACCACAACAGGGCAATCAGTCTCCCATAGGGGACTGGTGCCATGTATGCTCATCACAGGACTCAAACACGGTCTTATGAGTGTGACATTTTTACTGAGTACAGCAGAAACTGGGTTGAAACAATTTTCTTTTTAGGTGCTCTACCTTTCAAATTTGTTACATAAATATCAAATATCAAACATGTACCAGACTCTTGTCTCCATTCATTCATACAGCACAAACTGTGGGATGTTTGCAAAGTTTTTACTCTTTGTAGACAAGACTCAAGAGAAAACATGAATAGGCTTTTTGAAACAGAAAAGCAGATAAGGTATGTCAGTGGCTGATACAACTGAGATGACTCCTATTTACTTTTTGTACACAGTGCAGCTGAAAGTTAACAACCAAGCCCATATTCTGTATGAGCGTAATAAAAGGAGGTCCTGTAAAAATAATTGATTGAGCAGTTTGCCCTGGACTGATAAAGCAGGAAGCAAACAGCACAACTGTACAGAAGCGTGCTTGGTTTATGAAAGCAGTCAGTCTGCCCTTCTTAGCTTTATAGCAACAACCAATTCCAAGCAAGGAGGGGAGGAAATAAAAGCAACAATAAAGAGGGGGAGAAAAATGAGAACATTTCCCTTTCCATCTGGAAACATAAGATTAAAAAAAAAGGAGTGTCGTTCAGTGTCTCTGATTTTCCGGATAGGCTGCTTTCTTTTATGAAAGAAGTTCAGTTGACTCAGATCAGTCATGTTTGAGCAACACATATATCAGTGAACATACGTGACTTTATAGGCTTTGTACTTCAGCGAAAGACAGCTATCTGGATTATACAAATGTCTACTTAAATTTTTAATGAAATTATTTCCCCTCCTTCACATCGATCATTTGGACGCTTTTCCCTAATATTGATTTCTATATTCAGCGTACTTGGCAATTAGCACATCTAATGCACTTTCTGTCCTTTTTTGCTGAAATGCTGACTGTATGTCCTCTTAACATTAGTAAAACTGTTTACCCGAAAAAAAAAGTTTCACTAGCTGTTAAAAAACATAAACCTGAGTTTAAAGTTCTATCCTGAGATAGAACAGACACAGAAATATTCTCTTAAGTCATTCTAAGAACAACCTCTATTTGGAAACATAGTCATTCACCACCGTGCATGCCAGTACAGCAAAACTCAACTTTTTGTTAGAAGTCCTGACTCAGTGGCATTTGCAGGATTCCCATGGCAGTACTGTTGGTAGCTGAAAAATCTATCTATCTGCATCCTCTTCACATGGCGAGTTCAGGCGTATGAGAACAGTGCAGCACGTAAGAGCATGACAGCGCCTGGACAGAAAGCACGCTGCTGTAATCATTCCTGCACACCAGCCACCCTTTTTGTTTTGTTATTACATGCCTTAAGGAACAGCTCATGTAATCGGGATGCAAGTTTAACAGGACAGTACAGAATTCCTTGATTGCTGTTCTGGTATAGCCTGAGTTTAAGACAGCAAAAAAAGCAGCTCCAAGACAGACTAAAAAAAAACAGTAATTCTTCATATGTGTAGCAGAGTAAAAAAAGAGGTTTATACACAATTTATAAGCACTTGCAGATCATCTCCTTCTTTCCTCTACTGCAGAACACAGTAGATGAGACAATAACCACAACTGAAGTACTGCTTTCCCTGTGATAGCTTTCCACAGCATCATTACGTAACTCAGTAATGCACAAGGACCGGGAAAGCTTCTATACCAGAGCCTTTGATGTGCATAGAGTGTGTAGAAGGGAAGGGAACGTTGTCATGCAACAATCAACAGCAAGAATCAGAAATAGCACTGGAAAAAATAATGGAGGCTAAAAACTAGTAAAACACAATTATTTTCATGAAAATGAAAAGGAACATCGATGCCATCGAATGGGTCAGAAACAGCTGTTTGCAAATGCAGCAGAGGAAGCAAACAATCAACATTGTTAACTTAGGATGGTTTAACCTAAATACAAGCAGCTTTTATTTTCTCAGGGGCTTTCTATCAAAGATAGATATCTAGAATGCAAAGCATATGCCACAAAGAGGAGGAGACGCAAAATAATGCATGTGAATCATTAAAGATACTTGCTATTAGGTCTCGCTGATATCTCTTAGGCTATCCAGTTTCAACAAATCACTTCATATTGTACGTCCTGATGCCCAATAACAACACGTTTGTCGAAGGCTTACAAAGTCACTTGAAAATACAAAGCCTAGAGGCAAAAGATGAACAATGGTTATAATGTCATCTAAAATTTAGTACATGCTTCCATTTGCATAGTCCACCAGCTGCACTTTTGCAAAATGATGGAGATAACGTGATGACTGTGACAGCTATTAACAGAACCTGAAGGCTTTGACAAAAGTGGTGGTAATAAACAGCAGTTGTGTTGTAGCGTTATTTTTATAACAGAAAAGAATATATCACTGCTTCCTGAATTCAAATCAATCATTTTTAAAAAGACGGGTTAGGGTGGAAATCCTAATAAATTAATTAATAGTAAATCCAAATTTTGGGGATTTATTATTATTAAATTGGTATTAGAGGAAGCATTCTCCCGTTTGCTTTCTCTGGCCCTACTGTGGCTCTGTATGTTTCCTTATCCCTAATATAGAGATCCTAAATATGACATTATAATCATGAAAGCTTACATCTTTCTTCAGCACTGCATGCAGAAGGGATTTAAAAGTTTTGGTAGATTGAGTTCCTTTTAAATCAGCACAGTAGTCTACAAGCAAAGTTGAGACCAAGGCAATTAACCCCATCAATCTAACATGAATGCATACACGTGAAGACAGTTCTTACCAGAATCAGCTGAGCACTCTTAGAACATTTACTGACTGCCTCAGGATTTTTGCCCATGACCAATTCATTTACTGCATCTCAGTATAGAACATTAAAGCACTTTAATGAGGAAAAAACAGAACAAAACAAACAAACCCACAGATTTAAATTGCACTAGCATGGATCAATATCCTTCCTTCTCTAAATTTCTCATATTTGTACCAAACACATCTCTAACATCTCTCATTCTGGCTTCAGTGTGTCACTTAACTTTAAAATAAATAAATCATCACTATTCATAAATCACTTTAGACACTAGAGCCAAACATAAGAATTTCCTTTGCTTTCATTCTAAGTTATAAATATTAAAACAAGTATGCAATACTGGAATGGACATCCTCACTGCCAAGTACAGATTACTATATAAGATTTTCAACCACAGTATGAGTAATTTGGGGGAAAAAAGTACCTCAGAAAAAGACATTATTAAGTAACTTAACATGATGGACTCCACACTCTTCTAAGAGGAAGAGACTTTTCTTTTCACCGGCCTTTTCAGCATGTCTTTTCATAGAGAGGCTGAGCTACTGGAGAGCAGAAGGATTAAATACAGCAGTATTTTACCACATCCTTACCAGAGGGGAAAGATAGTCTTGTGGTTAAGGAGCCAGCAGGTCAGTACTTCATTCCCAGCTCCGTGCTCAACTGCTTGTGTGGTCCTGGATTGGCCAGTGACCTCCTATGCCTCCCTTCTCCATGCACTCCATGGGGATAATTATACACTTGCCAAACTCATGCTATGACATTTATTTGTGGGTTTGGTTTTTGAAGGGAGAAGGTGTCGAAGCACAGTAGGAAATTACTCAATTAAAAAGAGAAGGCCCTGGAGAGCCATCTGCTTGTCTGGGTGTTGCATACTGTCATTACTGATGGGTGCATCACAGCTTTGCTGCAGCACAGGTGACCATTATAGCAAAGCACTTTTCTCTTTCCTAAGGTAACACAAAGATGCAGAAATAAACCACAGGAGGACTTGACGCAAATACCCGCTCGCTGTAATTGACATTGTGTTCTCCTGAAACACAGTTAATGAGGTCCTCACAGAGAATGAGCCACAGAAATACATGATGCTGATCCCGGGTGAGTTCTCATGTTCTCCATCACTTGTGTTTGGAATAAGCCTAGATAGGTCCCTAGTTAATGTGGCGCTGGTGTTGGGAGACCACCAATGAAAAGCAGCCTGTTCCTACCCTGAGCCTCTATTTTACACCTGAAAAAGCAAGACACTGATAGACACATTTTCCTTCTCAAATCACAGCATCACTGAAACAAAACTAACCAGATATTTCCTGTATCTTCACCACAGGATTCAGTCAACACATCTGAACGGAACCGAAAGACATTGCAAACCACTTCCTTAAATCCTAACCACAGCATTCAGTCTCCCTTATTCATTACTACATACACCTCTTTCCATACCTCAGATTCTTGTGCACTTGGAAATTTGGTAAAATGGAGTCAGGAATAGTCATCAGAAAAAAACACCTTTCAATTTTTTACCAAAAAAAAAAAAAGGTTTTTCTTAGAATTTTACTGAAGTCATGTTAAATTCCTCTGAAGAGGCACTAATTGCTGAATTACAGCTGAGTTAGTGAATCTTTTAACAGTGCAGAGACACAAAACACTTGGTCTTTACCAAGAACTCATACAGCCTGCATGCATAACCTTACCTCCATGTTAAAAATAAAAGCAATTCAAAGTAGCTCATCTTACAATGAAAGCAAGCTATGAAAGCCACTCATCTACTAGAGAGTAATACTCCATGGCAGCTCAGCCACGCAGCACATCAGAGCCTCAACTCACCTTGCAGGAACAGAGCTGGAGCCTGTACGGCACACAGTAAGTGTAGTTCAGCAGCAGTGAGCCTGGATACCGCTGTGGAAATTCAATTCCACAGCTGTGACCAGGACAACAGTGTAAGTAAATACACAAAAAGTCTCCACGCTTCTAACCATTCGAATTTCAAGTGAATTTTATTATCTGATTTTCAAAGGCTGTCCAAATGGACGGGTCTTATGCCAGTAGACAGCTATAAAAATTACCTGAGAAGTGATATGAAGCACTCGCTAAATAGTATCATCACCATTACAGTGATCTGAGGTGGAATAAAACAGAGATTTACTTTGAATTAGTGGAGTTCTATACTGAGCATAATGAGCACTAAAATACAAGCTTTAAGAATACCTGAAGTGGTAAATCTTAATAGTTCCACTTTTTCCTTCTGTGTATTTACATTTATTTCAGAATTACCCTGACATCTTGTTTCTCTGTTCTTCATTTAACAGCTATTTCTAAACCAGCAGAGCAGATCGAAGTTAAAAGCCTTGTCCTGCTGCTGGCCTACCACCAAGAGATCTTAGGTGCACTTGATTGCAAGGTGGCAATCTGCTCTCTGAAGGAGGCTTCTAGCAGGTGTGATCATCTGGTCTGCAGAACAAACTACAGGTAAAGATGCACAAGATGGCAGGGAGGACTCCACAGCTGTGCTTTTTACACATAATGTTGGATTTATTGGCTGGCCTACTCAAGCGAGGGAGAGGGAAGCTACCAAGTTAAAATATATAAAGCTTGGCATGTTTGAGGTCAGTGTCTAATTTTACAGTTCCTTACACGCTGCAAAGGAAGCAGGCGAGCAGCACCAGGCTGACTCCTGTTTACTGTTGATGCTGAGAAAGGCACAACTTGCAGTTGCAAAGCACAGGTTACAAATCTGCAGCCATGTAGTCAGCTTTCTGAGTAGAGCATCAGGTAAAAGGAAGGCCGTAAAGGACTGTTTATTACAAACTCATCTCAGATCTCTGCTTCCTACCTCAGCTTGTAGCTTACACTGAAGAATAACACAAAACACAACATGATTACACTCCACACTTGAGATCAGAAAGGAACAATGCACTTTTTGGAAAAAGTGACAGAAAAATTCTGGATGAAGAATGGCATGCTTCCAAGATGTGAATTAATTACAGAAAAGCTTTTAAAAAATCCAGTATCACACACAACTTTCATCTCCAAAAGTAATCAAGAAAAAATGTGTACTCATTGTGTCTTAAAATGGATCTCTGCTCACAATGTCTTTGGCATCCATCAACCTTTGAAAACAAAGCCTTTCAAAAGCCAACACGGGCACACTGAACCAGAAGCAACTTGGGAGAGCAGATAGAGCAACCCTTACACACTGTCTAATCACAAATATATGGCCTAAGAAAGGGAAACACAGACCACCCATAAAACAGGACATACATTTTACAAATTTTAGCCATTACGATTGACAGAAGCAAAATAGTTTCATAACTTTCACATAAAACAAACAACAACAAGATCACACTTTTTAATTTGTTCCTCTATGAGACCAAGCAATTGCTGAATTACGAAATGGAACTTATTTAGAACAAGAGACCATTTCCTACAGATCAGATTCAATTCCAGTAGATGGCAAGGATAAAAACTACTGTTTTTTTTAAAAAAAAAAGTCTGAAGAGTAGCAATTACAGGC
Organism: Urocolius indicus; assembly: GCA_013401255.1. Lineage (NCBI taxonomy): Eukaryota > Metazoa > Chordata > Aves > Coliiformes > Coliidae > Urocolius > Urocolius indicus. The sequence continues at coordinate 106,461 of WBNH01011781.1, read as the reverse complement.
TCACCTTGAGAGCATTATTAGAACAGAAGAGTCCCATATGGGTGAATCTACTCACCCTGTACAGTCGGCAGGAACACACCAGAACACTGTCCAAACCTTTTCTTACCCATTTATAATTCAGCACTTTTCCCACCAGTCACTGGCCACCAGAAAACACCATGAAAACCAGATTTAATCTCAGTCTGAAATACACAACTGTCAAAACAAATAAAGTCTAAGTAGATTTATGATACAGTTCCCTTCAGCAGCTTGTTTAGACTTCTCCAGATGTAAAAGGTAAACAGCAGTATATCCAAGCTAATTGCCTCATATTCAAATATCAAAAGAATATTTAACACAGCACAAATTAAGCTTTTCGTACAAGCTAGCTCCCCTTCACTGCTGCTTTCATTCCCCAGCTAGAGAATTCCACCAGGAAAGGAAACTTCTTACCTTCATAGAGGCAGGGTGAGGACCAAGAGCTTTGTTTCAGCTAAATATTTTGTAAACCCCAAAAGATACAATTCTGGATACTCGTTATCTATAGCTTCTAATTTAGCAGAGGGCTTCCAGTTAACAATAGCTATGCTGTGGCAGTGCCAAAGCAACGAAATGGTCATTAAGAACTTCCTTCAACGAACTACACTAATAAAGGAGACACTGAATTCAGTAACAACATTGCACTCATATTAATGTTTACCAAAGCATCATGTTCTTGAGTGACTGTTGGGCACAGGGTGAGACTAGTCCATTGCCTAATATAGCCACAAGTTAAATATGCTGCTTTACATACAGAGCCCAGGTTAGCTAAGTCTAGAAAATACAGGAGACTTTCTCTTTAAACAAACAGCAGCACTTAAACATACTTGGCATACAAACAGCTACAGACATTTAAAACCAAGTTCACTGTCTGTTTTACAACAGAGCCTACACTAACAGACAATTCCAAATCTAAAACCTCTACTTATTTCAGTAAGTCCACTTTTTCTTGCAATTTCTTAGTTCAAACTACATATTTTCCAGAATTATTACAGACCACACTTATTCGTGCTACTTTTTCAGTTGCAGAAAACCTAAGGAAAAAAAAAATAAAAGCTGCTGTTGAGAAAACTCAATCAAAGAAGAAAACATCAAACCTGTCTTTTCAGAATACTATCCTCAATGCTAGAAAAAAAAAAGGTCCAATAAAGGATTTGGAAATGATGCTTTTAACTTGCACCATGCCTAGAAGAGATGACTCTCAGTCTGACTGAGGACAGAGGAAAATTTGTGCTGGGGCTTTCCCTTTTTCCCATCCCCAGTTGTCTCAGACCTACAACATGGCAAGAGAAGCAGCAATTTTGTGTTAAGCAATTAACTCTGGACACAATTTCATCCAAACCTGATGGGCCACCTGAGTACCCAGCCCCCTCACACGTGCCTGGAAGGCGCCCTGAGGAGCGGGAACCTCAGCCCAGGAAAGCTATGGCCACAGCCAGGCCAGGTCCCTCTCACTTCCCTCAGAAAGAAGCAGCATTATTTCTCTTACCCAGCACTCATTGCTTGATAATAAAAGGTAGAAACATCTAGCAGAACAAGTGAGATGTATGGAGATGACTACTCTCCAACTGGCAAAATTACTGCAATTGCACAATATATTTTCACTTTTACAAAGCCTAGCACTTCATGCTAGCAGTCTTCCAGCAACTTTACGCTGCCAAAAGATGGAGACAAATTCAAAGGGGGGTAAAATCCTTTCCCTCTTCACCTTCCCAGGCTGCATAAGACAGGGAGGCAAGCAGCTCGTTTACCAGGAACAGCTGGCCATCGCAGCCTGGTCACCACAGCCCGACTGCCTAAATTATTCTTCTTTTGGTACTCGGTGACTGGCTGCCTTCCCAGCACTCACAGCTGCAGGCAAGCTATCCTCACAGGAAGGCAGAGGGGAAAAAACTGACAGCACAAACAAATGCACACTCAAAAAAATGCAAATAACGTTTGATACAACAGGTTCTTGGAGAGACCAAATTAAATCAAGCTTTGTTATTCCACTTAGCGGTTTATTGAAGAAGCTAAAGGTTCTGAAGATTCCTTTTTTTAACAAAAAAAAAAAAAAAAACAAAAACCTGTCATTTCAGTTGTTATAGCAACAAAACTTTCAGGCCACTTGGTCTCGGAGACACTCCAGCATCCCTAGAAGGAATTTTTCCATATTTCATTAAACTCAGGTCCTGCTCCTTCCTGTTCAGAAGGACTCCGAGAACTTGGAACAGAGTTGTTCTTCTCATTACATACACAAAGAGGTGTGTATCTGCAAGTTTCTCACAAGAAGGATATTGCTTCTGACATTTAATAGAGAAGAAAAAAAACATTATGTGGCCTTTGCCTGGGGGCAAGATAGACTCAACAACTTTGAAAGCACATGCAAAAAAGATGGGGTAAAGTGAAACTACTTTCTCATTTAGAAAGTGTGGCTACAGTTCTTCAAACAAAACACCTAAGTGGGTGCACACACAAACATACAGACACTCCCAAAAGTCCCATCTTTGTTTAAAACATTTTATACCCACATAATTTTTTTTTCTTTTATTAGTAATACAACATGAACACCAGAAACATTTTAAATTGCTATTCTGAGTCTGTAAAGACACGCATACCTGAAACAAAAATCCTATAAACATGGCCACTTAAAAAGAATTGCTAACGATGTACCAGCTTGCTCCTCCTGCAAAGGATTCAAAATCTCGCTGCATCAGCAGCAGGCTCAACATGAGAGAATGTGGAAAGTATGGCCAAAACCGTGACATCACTGTTCCAAAATAGTGTCTATTTTCCCTAACAAATCTGAGATTCACTCCTTTCACTAAGCTTATTGCCCAAAAAGGGAAGCTTCCTATAATAAAATTCCACCAGTTCCTTATTAAAAAGAAAGCCTTTTAGGTTACATTTGTTGTGCCACTGAGGCCAATTTTTCATCCTCTTCCTAAACTGACCACATACCTCCAGGGCATCAAGTTAACCAGTTTCTTCCCCATCTACAGCTCTTTATATTTGGCAGTACTTAATTTACTCCATTAACTGTCTTCTTTTAATGCAAACTCTTGTTTTCCTCTCATGTGAAAGAAGAGGCATCATTCATCTATCCTTACTCCCAAAGCTTTTCCCTTCACCAGCGTCCAAGGTCATCCACAGTCTTTTTTTTCCTCCCCTACAGAAAACCACCTTTTTTCCCCACAGCAAATTACCTTCTGCCAGCCCTGTCTCTGTTACCATGAAAGTCATGACAAGGTGGAGACCTGAAGATCCAGGAGGCGACACCAGCTAACTGCTGCAGCACCAGAGAGAGCATGGTGCCTCGCAGGAGCACAGCAGTATTCCATGGGATGCTCATCTCTGCTCCTGTGCTGCATACGAAGACAATTGGCTTTTATTACTCTTCCCCCTCCAATGGAGACCTCTGCCCTGAGATGTAGCATGTGGGATTCAGACCAAGAGGTTTTAATAGGGATACATTTTTGCTTGTGATTAAACACATTATCAAGATGTATCTTTTCATAGTAAGAAACTGAAGTGGAAAGTAAGTTAGTCATGTACCTGCTAGCTGATTAAAAAAGAACAACAGCAAATACTGCGGCAAAATACTTATTCAAATTACTCCTGATTTAATCTGAGACAATAACTAAGGCTACCAGTAGGAAAAAAATCCGGCACTACTAAAGTATTGCAACAAGTAAAATGAATGTGATTATCTCAAAAACAAAAAGGCTCTAATGTTCACTGGTAAATTAAAATTATTTTGAATCATTCACTTCTCTTTCACTAGCAATATTAGTCATTTTGACAAGTATTATATACATCTGTGCTGCTGTATTCTTTTTTCCTTTCTCATTTTTTTGAAGAGCACCACCGGATTACGTAACTTAGCTCAAAGGCAGTTCGATTTTTTTGAGCGTATTTTTAATCTACCTTCCAGCACCAGACTTGCTGAGCATTACAGTAAAATGACCTCAAAGACACAGGGAAAATATATAATGGATATTAAAAAGGAAGGGGGGGGGAAGTAAAGCACAGATGCCCTAAAGTATCTTGCAGAATTTTTTAATACTTTTTGCTCCACTTTTTATTTTCTTACTGCTCTCAAAATATTTCTGAGTGAGAACATCTGTGCTATACACTGGATTGATGTTAGAAGAACTGCACTTTATTTTCAATATACATAAGCACTGATGCAGCATTGTTGCATGTTTTATCCATTGAATTTATATTTGGATGAAAAGCTTTGTTTTCCTTTGAAGAACCAGGAAATTGTTTTAAAGCTACATGAACCGTGTTCTGTATAACTAACATCACCAGCATTCCTCTCCCATTTACTCCATCTTATTTTACCAGATAAATGTGCCATGACCAAAAGATGTCATAGTCTGGTACAACTGAGAAAGTGTTACTTCCAGTGGTGTTTTTATAAGAGAACTAAAACATCTGCGACGGTTATAGCAAAAGTTAAAGTATACAAAGCTATGAGAATCAGATGGTTTTCCACTGGTGAAAGGCTATCGCCCAGGAGAAGAAAGGCTGACAACTCCCTAAACCCCAAACTGCCTCCAGGAACTGTTCTCTGAGTGCACTGAGCACTTCCACAGCTCCTCTGCAGTTGTCCCCTCAGAGCTACAAGAATTGCTTGCAGCAGCTGAACAGTCTCCTCAAAGGGAAATCACTCACAAGCTACCCTTCCACAAACACACGCTTCGCTTTGATCACCGTTAGGTAACGCTGAAACACTGAACAACCACATAATGCCAGAATGAAAGCAATGATGTATCCCATCCAGCTAAAGATAGGTACTGCTCTCATCAGCCAACCACGGTGGTACCGCACATATCCTTTACTGAAAACACTTTCAAAGTTTGGCTTTGCTTGTATGCTGTCCACTTTTTACCCCCTCTTCGTATGTACTAAAAGCAGGGCTTGTGCAGCTCCCCACGTCCTGAGCCACAGGTCCCCTCGGACACAAATACTACTGTACAGCCAAGTCTCCACAGCCACTACCATGCTCCATCCAAACGTAAACAGAACACTTCACCCTGCAACTTGTCATGCAATACATGAGAGTTACCTGTATGCACATGAGGACAACAACGGGAAAATATACCAAATATACAGCCAAATATACATTTGGCTGAAAACACAGAGGGAGGTAGAGAGAAGAAATTAAAAGGAAATTTTCCCGTGGTGAGTGGAGGGAATAAAATCACTATAGGCAAGACGCAGCCTTACATTGCCAGCACCAGTTCCCAGACCTTCAGGATCATGCCACAGCCTTCTAATCATGAAGCAATCATTACCCATTACAGTACTTTTCTTCCTTAAATTAGCAGCTCTCCACTGCCATTCATAGCTTTCATAAGGCCACAGCAGAGTGAGTGACGTTACTCCTCAGCTGGGTTCCACTGTCACTGTTGGGAGCCCAACATCAGCAAAGAGGTCAAGAGCCAGCTTGAGAAAAATGCCAGCAGCCCCAGGGAACCTGGACTATCCTGGCTGACCTCAGGTAAATCATTAAAATACTATCCAGTCAATACCTAATGCGGAACCCAGCAACTTCATCCTGGTGGTGTCGGCTAGAAGTAAACAACAGTCAACTGAGCAGCTGGGGTGAGAGGGATTTGCAGGGGTGTTTGGTCCCTCTTGAGGCCTTTCTGGGATCGCGAAGGTTCCTATACTTTATGAAGACAGTCTATAAGGCTTCTTTCTACATAAGTCAAGCTCAATATTTCGGCAGATATCAAAATTAAATCTAATTCTAAAAAAAAAAAAAGGTAAATCTTCTAAATGATCAATTGAGCCACCCTCGTCCTTCAGTGTTTTCACTGAGGTTCTAAAAAGATCTCTGCATGGGCACTCTAGAGGACCCTGCTAAACCTGTGACCAAAACCTAGCAGCCAGGCTCAATCAGGGACTGTGCTGAGACCAATACAAAACACACATAAAATCATCCGATTTTCACACCAGCTCACTCATGTATAGCGGGACCCATAAACGATGCTCCAGTGACACACAAGCAACTGCGAAGTTGCTCTGAAGAACATAAAAAGCACCAAGTCGCCACTGTGTACCTGAAAGACAACCTGCTGTCTGGGAGCTGACTTTTAAGAAGATAACCTGAGAAGTCTCATCTGGCACTGGGAAAAAAACCTAACTAAATAATAACAGAAAAATGCTTCACACATTCCCTGAGACTATAACCTTCCTCACCAAAGAGGTGAGGCTCTGAGTGGCCTATACTTCCTATGTACAAATGAAGTGAGAAGATGGTCATTTGACACCTGTTACCTTTGCTTACACAGCCAAGCTCCCTTGAGTTCTGGCTTCTTATCACCAACTGCCTTAAAATGCTACCAAAGAGCAGATTACAATTTCTTTTCACAAATATTAACATACTGAGTTTTTATATTAACAATTCAAGCATTGTTCCACATGACATCACAGACCTGGAAAACTTCACCTCCCACAGCACTGGCTGAGGGGGGAAAGAAAGGTGTCTCAAGAATCCTTCTGAACTCCTTTTGATTCAGCAAATTTGCTTGTTAATTTACTTAACTATAAACATCAGGGTTATATATGATGTTCAGGGACATCACTGCAAGCTCATGATACTCAGTACATCAGAATGAGCTATTACAGAGACCAAATGATCCCTGTAGGGACTGAAGATGGGACCAAAAAACTCGTAAATCCATTATTTCCTCTTGTTTACAGATAAAGACAACATAGTAACGCTCAAAATGATAAATAAATACACCTACCCATTACCTATGCATGCTTATTTATACTTTCAAGAAAAAGAAGATAAAAAGTGAAACCCTTATGATATCCCAAAGCACAAAAAGATTATAGTGACACTTGAAAGTCACCAGAGTGAGTCAGAAATGTCTCTGGCTACAAGTAGACCAAACCAAAGCTGCAGAATGCACATTTCTTTCTCCTTGATACATCATTTTTATAATAATTAAAATTCCACAGATTAACACTAAGTTACAGTCAGTCATTTGATAAATGTATTTCATTTCAACTGCCTACTTGTCTGCTCCCTTTTGGGGCCCACCATCCCTTTCCATTAACCTTAAGTACATCAAGTACGGCTGACTTTCCCTTCTCAAAATCCCCCTTACCTTCTCACCAGCATTTTTTAATCATTAAATTACTAGGAAGCCATAAGCAGAACTATATCAACCCAAAACCTGCAGAGCCCCTGGGCCAGCAGGGTTTGGAAAATGCAGCTATCATTTCTCAGGCCAGTTGTCTCCTGCCCAAACTGTACTTATTCGACACTCACTCAGAATTTGTGCCAGCGGATGCATCAGTCCAGCCACACGCACAGAGCATCACCCCTGTAGCACCATGCAAACAAGATTTCAATAAGCACAATCAATTTTTGCTGACTCCAGTTGCCCTGGACAAGACAGACTTTTCAAATATCTCTTGCCATTTGCTTGTTCGTTCCCCACAAACACGACTTGCAGAAAGAAATGGATCACATTTCAGACACAAAGCTTCTTGTGGAATAAAAGCAAAGGAACTGCAAGATTTCCTATACACGCTACATAGACCAACCTTCAAGCACAGCCTGTCATACTAAGAACTTATTCCACACCTAAAGATTTAGTACTGAACGCACAGTTAATCCATAACTAGTTTCTCGAGATTTACGAATCCTAATCAAAAACAATTGCATCCAGAAGTAACTGCAGCAACTGGGTGTGTTATCTATGTGCTTTTTAAGTCTTAACATTTTACAGAGAGGAGAACCTTACTATTATGTGGATTATTTCTCGTATTTTTTCCATTCTTGACATGTCTCTTCGACCTAAATAACATCAAGCCAGAAAACTGAGGTAAAATTCTGAAGTTACTCGCTCCTGGCACTCTGCAAGCACAATACCAGGCTGCCTCACCATGACTGCACAGGTACGTCAAGAAGTGCTCGCTGTGCAGATCACTGTGCTTAACACAATCTGGAAACCATGTCGAAGCCAGAAGTAATCTGGGAAAGGCTGACAAGTCAGTTCTTGGAGGCTCCAAGCAGTTCTCCTGAAGGAACTGCTGTACACAGTAGACACTGCACAGGACAAGAAATGCTGTTTTCCCTGCAAGTATGAAAACCATAAACTTAATTCAAATACTCTGAATAATCTTCTACCAGATGTGCTTTTTTTTTTTCCATACAGCACAGTGGTGGTGGTGTAGATTTCAGTGTCACTTTCATTCTCTCAGGTTAGGAATTACATTGCCTGCTCTCTCGTCTCTTTCTGAAGCGAAGGTGTGCTCCTCTGCTACCCTAGCCTAAAAAGAAACCATCTAACTGCTATAAAACCAGTCATCTATGAAATTCTGCCACCAAAACCATAAATTACTATGTTACTTTACAGCAAGTACAGCAAACAGCACTATACATTTTCTTACAAGACACTGAAGATCCACCCCCTTGTTGCTTTAGAAAATCTTCAGCAAATCTAAGTTAAAAGTAAGCTTTGAGAGGGACTTAACAAAACACCCACAGAAAGCCCATGGACTCTGCTACTGTGTTTTCAACCACAATATTTCCATAAAACAGAAATAATCTCAGTAATTACAGCTACCTCAAGTCCGTGCCAGTGACATTTAGCATAACTATCATATAAATACTAACATTTGAAGAGCATCGAGTCATTTTAAACCCAGAACTGGGAGCTTTGGGGATTAGGGGCCAAAGTCTAGCTGCACTTCTGCAAAATGCATTTTCAGTAAATAGATCAGCATGGTCAAAGTAGGGTTACAGTAACAATTTGTGTTTCCACAGGTGGTTCTTTTCTGGGCAAATCCACACCATTTGCAATCAGGTAACCTTTTCCTGGTGTGGAAATACTGTGTTTCTCCTGTGCTCACTAGTGCAATCACTTCCAGGCTCAACATTATACTGCAGAACGTAATTGCCACCCCTTAATGCAATTTAACAGTTGAAAAGCAGGGCTCGGGCCAGTGCCACAGGAGTTCCACGGGCCAGCTTTTGAACACAACACAGCAAAATAATTAATTTTATTAATGTTGTAACACTGACAAACAAATTCTGCAAACACTTCTCATCTGAACGGCCCAGTGAGGCACCCCGTGCTCCCCTAAGGGACATAATTTACTGTTCACTGGTTTACCTCAACCAGTAAGTAAAGGTACTTTCGGACACTGTCTCCTACACGCAGGTAGGCTGCCATGTGTGTTAACTGACGTGTTTTAAATAACGGCCGGTATGCAGCCACAGCCAAACCCCAGTGAACCGTTTTGTTCTTTCTGCAGCCAACACCACAACTGTGTTACAAGAGGAATAATAGAAATTCAGAGAGAATGTGTTTGTCCTCTCCAAAACCACATTCATCAGGAATCAGGCAGGGAGGTGACGGGAACCTCAGTTACTTTTCTGCTCCCACCAACTGGAATGAATTCTCACTGAGAAAACTGATCTTAAAAATTTTCTTGGGAATCACTTCAAAACAATCAATACGCTGTTCACAGCATTGCTTCCACTGCAGGTTTCGGAGAGCCTGGGAGGCAGCATTTGCCAGTGCAAAACTTCCAGGTTCAGAAGTGTAAAGAATGTCAGAAGGGCTGAGGGGAAAAAAAAAATGCACTCAGCTGCTCGGATGGATCAGGTACGGTGATGGGCAAGGGGGCTGGCTGCTCAAGTTCTCAGCCAACGACGGTCCCAATAAACCAGATGACTACAAAAAAGTTCGCAGCACCGACGAAAGTACAGTGAGGAGGGGGAAAGAGGAAAGAAAGAAAGAAAGAAAGGGGGAAAAAACTCACAAAGCCCAACAAGTCGCCTATGGAGAGAAAGCCAAGTGTGCAGCAACCGCCTGCACACCCACGGCCAGAGATTTCAACACGGGGCAGAGGGAGGCCGGCGCGGGCGGCACTGGGGATGGGCCCCGGGCCGGGCTGGCGCTCCGCACCCCGCGGCCGCCTCACGCACACGCGGAGCACCCGC
>WBNH01011781.1:0-95707 GCA_013401255.1 Urocolius indicus | reverse complement strand
CGGGCAGCGCGGACGGCGTGGGGGCAGCTGGCGGGCCGTGCGGGGACAGCGCCCGCGCACGGGGCTCGGCCTCCGGCGGCAGCACGGCCGGCACGGCGCTTGGCCGGAGCGGGGCGGGGGTGGGGGGGGGTGCCCGTACGCAGCCCCTGGAGACGCGCCGGTCTCTGCCTCGTTCCTGCTGCTCCGGGGTCGAACTGGCGCAAGGAGCGCTGCCAGATCTGCGGCGCTCTCCGGGAGCCGGGTGAGCACGGCTTGGTGCTCCTTCCCGGCGCGTTTGCTGCTGCTGCTGCGCTTCCTCAGGTGGCCGAGTACGGGGCAAGCGAAGACATCGAACCCGGGAGAACTGGTGCTGCTGGAAACACGCTTTCTGCGGTCCCTCTGGGTGTTCGAGGGGGGTCACCGTACGCAGACGAGCGTAGATGGTTTTCGCAGCCCTTTGAGTGTAACACAACAGAACCAACACCGAGTGAAAACTGGCGCAGCATCAATGGGAGCACTGAGCCATCCGTCTCCTCCTCAAAGCCGTCAGAAGTCAAAGGGTTTTACAGATACCACTCAAGTTTTTTTTTCACGGATTTCACTGAGGACAATGGAGTCACACAGCTCACTGGATATCCAGTGTGGCCTGACAACATACTACTTTCGAGTGGAATTGGTGAAACAGTTCAAATTAACTGCAGGATGGACAGGAAGGCAGGATGGGGGCAAAAAGCTGTTTTGTTGTGGTGTTTTCATGAACTTGTATGCAGTACAGTATGTCAGAGACATGAAGGTCAGGTTAGCTTTGTAGCACCTAACTTCAACATCCTTTTACTACTACACAGAGCACCCTCAACACATGTCCTCTGTTCATCCTGCCTGAAAGTTCTCTTAGCTGGCAGTCCACATAGCAACAGGGCTCATTACTTTGAGAACTTCAAACCTGGTACAAATGACAATCTTATCTGTGGTTTAGTAGGCACATAGTTAAGAAGAAGAATTCATAATAGTCTTAAAACATCAAAGATGAAATTGTTACCCAGTTAAGAGTGAGGTGAGAATGGCTTCCCTAACCCTTTGCGTTCTAGTTAGCATTCTCCAGTGAAGAAAATGGGGGCGTCATTTATTTAGTTTGATTCCTTATTTATCTCATTTAATTGACATCTATAGAACTTTTTATATTAATTGCAGTTTAGGAGAGCTTTTGGACACACAATATCTGTTCACCCATTGACCTACAGATAATTCTAAGCTTAGATATTAATTTTAGTATCATTACCTGCCTGCATTATTCTAACTAATAACGTAGATGAGGATCTATATAAGAGACAGTACATCTTTCTGTTGAAGCAGGAAACAAGCATACCTGCCACGTTATAGTACTTTATCATATACCCAGTGTTCACTTGTGTGGAATAAATGCAGCATGCAGGAGTTTAGAAAGCCAGAAATAAAACTGAAGTAAACAGCTTCCAGCTCATGACCGGGACAGCTGAGCGCACTGCACATTTCATGTTAGCTCATCAAATTTATTACTGGAAAATGTTGAAAATTTCCATTAATTTGTTGTTTCTGTGCTTTCCAGGTGATCATGAGAGCTGCTGGGGACATACTAAAGATGATGGAGGTATAAATTCTTGATTTAACAGACATCATCTGAGAAACTTGCAGAGATAGCTGTAAAAATGTGAAGTCAAGAGAGACTCTTCCAAGACTGTCTATAACAAGCAATTTTACAGTGGCATAGACTTTGTAACCTTCAATATTATACTTCAGTTTTCACTTGCTTTTATCCGTTGAAACGTAACATTGTGTATCAGGAACTTCACCATACAGCTATAAAACTTGTTATTAGATACAGTTGCTGGTTGACAGTAATTATTTCACTGTTCAGACACAGATACAGGTTTTTCATGTTTTTCTGTGATTTAATTCCTGCTCTTACTGTCTTTAGCAAGTTCCTTGGCAGTCTTCCCAGCTGTTCTAACAGTCTCCTGGAAAAGAAAAAAAAAACCCCATGCAACAGTTTAGAAAGAAACATTTACAGTTTTTTTCTATCAAATGTGTAAAATGGGAAAATTAAGTAGTGAAGTACAAAGAAAACAAGTTCACTCTAGAATCTGATTTAAGGCCAAAACTTAAAGACTCACACATGAATACTAACAGGAATGGGGACCTCTGACATTTGAGTTTCTTTCCCACTAGATACACACACATACACACACAAGTTATAGGAACATCAATCTGAAAATATTTTGAATACAGTTTACCAAGTAGAATGTTTGTTGATGTCTTAGAAGGAAAAGTGAGCTTTAACAAACAAAAAGCAGCAAGGCTGTGAAATTGTCCAACATCTAATTATGTAAGATAAGTGAAGTATAAAACATTATTATAAGAGATTATGAGAAAAGGATTATACTAATCAGGAGAAAAATTGGCAAGAGCTGCAAGTTTACAAAAATTACATCTATTTTCCATGTAATTAATGAGAGGACACCACACTGAAACATGGGTGGCATTTATATAGCTCTGGATGTTGAGGGTTTCTGGGCTGATATACCATAGAACCCAACAATTCATTTATTAACTGGTACATTGTTGGAAAGGGCAACTTATTCCATAAAGAGGCAATTATCTGTCTGTCAGGAAGAAGTAGGAGATGGAGCATGGGATGGAGAGAATCAGAGCTTACGATTACCGATGAATAGTATCCAAGTTCTGTTCAAAATGGCCACCAGGTTGAAATCTCCTGTGTAGCTTCTGCAAACGTCACCCAAAAGTTAGTTTTAACTGACTTTAACTAAAATATTCAGGCCATGGAATACTGCTGATTTCCACAGCTATTTAATAGTTTATCCTGCATTTATATCAAATGTGTCAAATAATTTATCTGGAATAATTCTATACGTGCTCAGGTTTAGTCTGTTCATAGCATACAGATATTCCCTGGTCTAACAAGAAAATGCTGATGCAGCACTCAGTGTGTTTGAAGTTCATGCAGTTTTAAATATAGATGTTTCCTTAAGCCAAATAATGTTAATTCAAAACTGGGGGAAGATTTGTGTCAAACTGAAGAGTAATAGTATGCCTCAAAGAATGTATTTTTTTGTTTTGAAGTTATCCAAATCACATAGAAGCCAAAGGTAGAAAAGAATAATTGGGGTAGCTAAGTTAAATGAAGCAGACAAAATTCAGTTCTGGCACCTGATATGAGTTCAAAGTGCCATTTGCAAAAATGACTTAGAGAATATACCAGGTTTTGATGATTTAAGATACCTACCTGCTCAGTTATTAGATAAAGCCTTGACTTGTTTTTCATACCCTCATATCACGTATATTTTACTCTGAGTCTCTAATTTTATCAAATTAAACATGCCTATGACTATGTGGGATATTTCTGTGGATAACTTTTTAACTATAGGAATGGGTTGACTTCTCTGCCATTACATTTTGTGATTTTTTTCCTACATGCTGGCAGTACCTCCCTAAGGAGAAAGGCAACGGTCCTTAACATCGTTTTTTTTATGAATGAGACAATCGTTAAAGCTTATTAAGTAATTGTGGCTAGCTCTGGCCTGGAAAAAAAAAAAAATGGGGCTGGATAAAAAAACTGTTTCCTACAACTCAAAAGAAGTTGGGATTTGAGGAATGGAAAGGTCTGAAATGGTTAAAAGATAATTATAGACTCATGCAGGTGTTAATGTCAGGAGATGCAGATGCACAAAGTTTGGAAACACAGGAAGAACTTTCTTTGTGGTATAATAGAAGGAAGAAACTGTAGCAAAGAAGAATCCATGATTTTGCAGAAAAGCCACAGGACTGTTGACCTTTCCAGGGGCTCCAGCCCATGCCTCAAGCAACCTCAGGTAGCAAAAGAGCGGTTAAGGTTAAAGAACAAATACAGTTGAATTTCATGCTTTTTTGTCTGTATCTATACTAGTCTTGTGCTGCTTCTTAAAAGAAATATGTTCAAGCATTTTTAATAGTTTTCTTACTAATTCTCTGGTGGTTTTCATCCCATCAACAAACTGTTTAAACGTGAATGCTTTCTCTAAGATAGAAGTAATGGCTTCATTGTGCTGAGAACTGGAAAGGCCTGAGCTAGAATACTGAGTCACTTTTTAGTGTGGGTGCTTGGAGATAATCCACAGGGAAGGAAGCAGAATTGTCAGAGGTCTAAAAAGTAAAAAAATGGCCTATGTTTAAAGAGAGAAGATACTTGGGGTGTCCAGAGCAGGGGGGCATTGTTGGGAGATACTCAAACAGTCTTTGTGTATGTTAAGGGTGCTGTGGACCTACACCCAGAGCTGTGAATTATCATAAGGAAAGCATTCCTGCAACTAGTTTTACTCAGACGCAGCTCTTGTGCCACAAACTGAATATATGCTATGGGATGAGTAGAATTAGATCCACATAACAATATCAATAAAGTTCTTAAAGTCCTCATACTGCAAAACATGCATCTAAGACAGATGTTGGAACTGGCCATTCTTTATTTCCCTTGAGGCTGCAGACAACTCGCAGCTCTGTGACCCAGAGCCACCACAGGGACTGCGCTGGAAGGGGAATGATCTGCCACCTTCTCTCATGCCCTTCCACTGAAACTGTTCTAGACTCCAGCCACACTAGTGTGACTGATGCGTTTGCTTTGGGGATGTGAGACCAGTTATCCCCAAAGCCCGCCATCAGTTATAGTTTCAGCAAGTTTTCCAGAGGAAAGGAAAAGAGAAAAGGGACATAGTGGATGTCAGCAGCTGAGACCAGAAAATCCCAATGGAATTTTACAGGACAAAGAAAAAGCACTTTAACAGATTTGGAATCTTATCCCTGAACAATTTCAAAGGTCATGAGAGCTTCCCAAAAACAACTATCAAATGAAAAAATAATCACAATATTTTTCATCATGGAAAATACTAGATAATCTAAGTAGAGAGGTCATTGCTGCTTATCCCTGTAGTATTGAACACAAACATATAAACACATCATTAGTAAAATTAGGTTTTTAGCAACTTTTGAGTTACCAGCAGTAATCATTTAAAACTATAAAAATAAAGCTGTTAAAAATAGTACAACTTGGGAGATGTATGACCAGCACAAGAAAACAAGGTTACTGTGGTTAATTTGCAGAAGATTGAACTACAGGGTACTTGTAGAACAAATGATTTGAGGACCCTAGAATATTAATTTTCATTTTTGTCTCAAGGCTTTTAGAAACTTGGTGTTTTCCTAAAAAATGTCAGAGGTAACTGATCTTTTCAATCTTCATCTACAAAAAGTACTTGAAGAAATTTTGTCTCCGAGGAGAAATTATTGGACATTTCCATTCTTCTTTCCTTCTTTCTGCCTGACCAGAAGTTTGCTCTTTGCTTTTCTTTCAGCCTTTCAGTTATCAATGAAGTTTGTGGTGTGGATTTCCAAACCCGGAAACACAGTAAACAGGATACCAGCAACTAAAAAGTCTTGTGGAGTCTTTTCACTGACTTCTGTGGGCTTTGGATCAGGCCCTAGGGCTGTATCTACCCTACTCCTAGTAATGAATAAACAATATCAACAGAGAGCTACAGTACTGGGTTCTGTTTGTCAAGTAATTGCCAGAGCTGGAACTAATTCAGATAGTCAGAGGAACCCATTTGCTGGAGAGAAGCTATGCCAAATTATTTGCTGCAATCAGGTTTTATCTATTGATGAGCATTCCTGAAAAAATACCTTCCTGTGACATGAAGAGGAACACCCACGGGGTATGTTAGTCAAAAGGCCTATCAAAACATGATAGCACATATAATCCACCATACAAATTATTCATGTGGTTTATAAACATATTAATAACGTCTTTCTCAGATGATGTTCCTCTTTAGGGATCTGTGTTTAATTTCTTGCCCTTTTCTCATTCTTATTGAACTGGAAGAGAATGGGATAGCGTCACAGCTTTCAATAACAAGTTATCTTGATGATTGAGGGAAAACATTGATAAAGGATAAGGGGAAATATGTATTTTGCTTAGCAGCTCACTGGGTTGATGGTAACAGGAAGGACTGCATGGAGTAAAGATATTGCCGCAGAGACTTTCCAATTTGCACAGAAATTTAGAGGGATATAAATAGAGACATGCACTTGGAACACATTAATCTCAGTTATACTTGGAGCTAAACGCACTCCTACTGCTACTCATGCTGAAAACACATGCTATCTATCACTCTTCCATAAATATTTGCTCCCGAGCAAAGTCCCATGGCACCTGCAGAAAGCCCTTTCTAGTGCACAGTCCAGTAGGCAAGAGTAGACAAGAGTCAAAACATGGACTGGCAGGGAACGAATTACACAATTCCTTGTAGGGACTGTGCCCAGGACACACAGAGTCATCTTCACTGCTGCTACAAAACTACTCCCCAACAACTTCCAAAAAAATTACACATATGCGTTATGACCAGACTTGAGTAGTTCATAGTATCTGTAGCTCTCTTTAAAGAAGAACGAGGCAAAAGGAGAGAGATGAAATTTGGACTCTGCTTTTAAGGTCATCCTTAGCTTACTTTGAGAAGATGAGATGGGAAAAAAAAGAATGAGAAAGGTAACATAATCTGTTAAGCTCTTTGGTTTGTCCCATTTTCCTTTCATGAACCTCAAAATCTCCTTCCTTCTTCTCCTCTTTCTCTACTTTATTCTCTTTTCCATACTCAACACCACTTCTTTCATCTCACATCCTTTTATTGCCTTCTGTGCTCCTTGTCTTCCTTGAAAGTATGTGCAGCTGCTGAAATCAGTAAACAAAAGACTCAAATGAAACAGGAGAATCCCCATGAGCTAAAATACATGACAGATTGTCACACACTGACAGTAATCTATTTTACTGAAGACTGCAAAGATGATGACAGCAAAAGCGTAAGTTTTCCAAAATTCTGTGCAATATTTTACAGCATAAGGATGTTTTAATTCTTCACAGAAGAAGTTCAAATTGGTCTGCAAAGACTTGAAATCTGTAATCAAAAGCAAGTTGTTTTCTTCAATAAAAGTTGCAACTAAGTTGCCTTGGCATAGGTAGGACATCAAGCCCTTTGAGGTGTAACAGGTAGGAAGAGCTGAAATCAGTGGCAGTAAAATCCCTTGATAAGATCACCTTTTGGTTTTTAATCTGTCATCATCTACGCTAACACGTGGACTACAGCACACCACAGGAGCATCTCTGTGGAGAGCAGCAGCAGAGCAGCTTGAGAGCCACTGCTCAATGCCAAAAAAAAAGTCTTTGCTCAGGTCTCATCTTGTTTCACTGAGCAAAAAGACATCTTCTGCACAGGCCCGTCAGCAACTGACATTCCAAGGCTCAAGGAACACTTACTAGTGAATTTAAAAGGCAGAGTTTCTCACATATTAAAATTACAGAATGGTCATCTTTAGGACCATACCTGAGCACAGGTCCTCCTGCCTTCTGCAGGGGCTGTGTGCTTAGATTTAAGAGCACTATTTAGAGCAGATTAACTCGCATATCGAAGCCAAAACAGATAGATCAGAAGGATGAGATTAGTTCTACCGATCTTCCTGCTGTCATGGAATTACCAACCCAGGAACCTTCTAATGTGCCAGAAGTTCCCACTGTGGCTTCACACTAATCCAGCTGACACTGCAGTTACATCCATCATGGCATCTGTTCTATGATTTCATTTTATCCTGCATTTCATAGCTGTTCCCTCATAAGGGAGTAAACATGCAGTATATATGAATCGTAATATGTTCTACAGTTTATTTTATCTTTTGGAACAAATTAAACAAAACTTCTTAATAATAAATTATTCAGAACTTAAATTGCATTTCAAGTTGATGAATTCAAGTGCAGTGACTCACTAGTACAGAATATTGCTTAATACAGAAAGACAATGGAAATAACACGTGGAATATTGGTATGCAAGTGCATTATACCTGAAGAAACTATAACTGCTTTCAAGGACTGGAAAAAATTGGCCATCTTTCCAATACCACAGCAATTATGAATACACAACCTCATCTGAAATCTGGGGAAGACAACAAAGAGTTTCATTACAGATACACTGTAGCAAGAGTTCAATAATTAAAATCTATCAGGGTCAAACAACTATTTTCTATAATGGAAAAAAAAAATTTCTTTTTAACTTGTTAAACTGATAACAAAGGGGATTCATTTGACACATGGTTTTGCAAATGCATTTTCTTCCTTGCAAGATTTATCAATATGCTGCTCTTTTCCGATATTTTTCTCCGATAGCTGCTCCAGCTCACAGCTTGAAATAAGAGTGCACTGGATGCTGCTTTCTCTATGCTTTTTTTCTGCCTGAAACAGATTTTTAAGTCTAAAACTGAGTGAGAAGGGATATGAATGGACTCCATGTTTTTCAGCTCTTATTTTTGCAAAGTGCAGCTGCGGTGGACACCAGTACATGAAAGCTGGAGAGAAACAGTTTACCCTTCCTCGAGGGTTTTCTCCACCTCCTGGAGGTTACTGACCTCACATTGCAAACGGCCAGATGACACACTCTGAATCACTGCAGTTTAGATCACAGTGTCCAAAGGCAATCTGAAATGGCCAATGGTCTTTAAAACACAGGTCAATACACCGCAGCACCTCAAGAGATGGTTTTTGTGTTGCAGAGTTGTCCTTTTCCATGACAGGACAGACAGTGGTCACTGGTTACAGCTTTGGGCTGCCTGTTTCGTGAGTCACCCTCCTATCTGTGAGGGCTGCCTGGTTTTGTCTTCCAAGATGAATAGCTTTGATATTTAGCCCTGCTTATTTCAGCAGTACAGGGAGCCACTACACACACTCTATTTGGGCTGGAACTTTCCATGCAACTTTCAACTGCATGGTTCAGCCAAAAAAGGTGTTAAAAAAAATCTCAAGAGTCATCTATTCAAATCTATCTATCCAAATTTTCTGAAACACTAAATTCTCACCACATAACGTCTAAATATCTCAGCCTAGTTCAGACATAGTGGGAATTCTTAGCATTTTTAGTGTATTCTTGACCTCTACCTTTACTTTTTCTCTGAGGTTTTCTTAATTTCTTGCTGAGAGAATAATCATAAGTAGAGAATTTGGACAATTTCATATCTTTTTCTCGAACAGCAATGTTCTTTAAGGGGCTTACTTTATTTTACAGTGTGCTTATTGAAGAAAAGGACTGTCCCTGCACATTTTCACACACTGAGATCCTTACCTGTGCTTGCAGCACCTAGGAGGTAGCAAAAATTGGCAAAATGTTTATGATACAGACTTACCACAGAATTTTGTATTTTTAAAATAATAGTAATACAAAACAATATTGTTATCTCAGTCACATGCTCTAAAATTCACAGCAAAATGGTTGATTTGAGTCCCTGCGTATGTGCATGGGCAACGTTGTGAGGGTAAGCTAGCCAGTGTAAATGTTCATAGATTATGTATGAGCTCTGTTACGTATGAACCTCCAGTTGTCCCAAGAGAGTTTGATATTAGATATCAGGAACAATTTCTTCAAAGAAAGGGCTGTCAGGCATTGGAAGAGGCTGCCCGGGGAGGTCCTGGGGTCACCCTCTGTGAAGGTATTTAAAAGACGTATAGAGGTAGCACTCAGAGATAAGTTTTAGTGATGGACTGGCAGCGTTAGGTTAACAGTTGGACTAGATGACCTCGAAGATCTTTGCCAACCTAAATTGTTCTATGAATCTGTATATGTCAGTACTTAACCTCCTAATATTGGCTTTGAATTATATGCCTGCCACAAGGCCCACTGCTCAGACTGTATCATTTAAACCACTTGGTAAATAAACAGCCTCAGCAGAAAGCTCTGCGTAGGGGGGCATTTTTTTTCTGACAAAATTAACTTCATCTTCTCCATCTTAGTTCAGGCGTTTCTACTGATGCACCTAGTTAAGGTCTTTTTCAAACAAGAAACAGGCACCACGTGTATCTGTATTTCCAGGTACTCTGTGTTGCACAGAGCGTTTATCTGAACTTGTTCTTCTCTGTGGTGATTGCAACTTTGCACTCACACAGTTCATCATAAAAATGTTTTATGTGGTCTGTCAATCTTTATAGGACAGATTTGTATTCATAGCATCTTCTTGCATTCTTAATTCATATGCAATGAGTATGCTTCCATGGCTTTTTTAGTATCTCAAGCTTTTAAGATACGATGACTTTTTGTAACTTTCCTAGTTGCACGTTTCTCCATTTTATCAAATCTTAATTTCATCTATTCTCTTTGACTCTTCTTCAGATTTTCTGAATTGCTTATGTAATGTTGATGTTCCTTTCTTTTTCTATTTTTATGTTTCCTCTTTGCACACACTGATCTATGGTATCTTCAATAATTCACAGCTGCTTACTAAAAAAAGCCTTTTCATCCCTAATGCAAAGAGAAACACATGCCCAACCAAGGAATGTGAGAGCCATGTACATAAAGCCCTTGAAGGAGAGCTAACATCGTCTCTGTTTTCCCATCTCTACCACGATTTCTCTTTTTGTTCATCTTTTTTAATGCAGCCTTTTTCTCCTTTGGTGGTTCTCTCCTCTCAAAACATCTCTTGCAACTAATCACCAGAGGTAAGAAACAAACATCCCTGCAAGCCACAGTCTCAAATTTCTCCAGCCACTAAAGAAAAGGTAAAGCTGCCCTTTAATCGCAGTGCCCACAGAAGGGACACGAAACCAAATATCTGAACACATGGGCTGAGCAAGGGCTTTCCCTGAGGCTGCACAGGTGGGAGCAGGGAGAATTTGACCCTCATCTCTGTAAATACTGAAGGATAAACTCTGCTGCAGTTGTCAGTATCATCAGGAGACTTTTCTGACTGGTGCTGGTAGAACTAATTGTAAAGCAACGTCTTAGTGTGTAGGAGGCTGGAGGTAATTGTAGTGATGGTGAGAGGTGCCAGACTTATCAGACATGGAAGATGTTGCTCTAGATTTCTCTGTGTAGTGCTTTATACCTACGCTAACTCAGTGCAAAACACAATTGCTGCTTTGACTGGGAAGTTTTGACTTAACAATCGTTAGCACACTTGTTTAGCAGCACTAAAGACTGAGCAGAGATTTTCTTCACAGAACAGGTGCTGTATAGTCAGAAGGATTAGCAGTGTCATTTTGCTGGTGTCTGCTGATTCTGCTGTGGAGTCAGCACTTCCATGTATGCAACATTGTTTAATATATCTTTGGTACCGCAACTAAGCAAGTTAACAAGCTTTCTTATGCATCGAACCAGGGAAGCCATTCATTTGTTATTGGAGAACACTGCACAAACACATTCAGCTCTGAACAATCCTGTGCTGTACTTCCTCAGAGGCAAATACACATCTTTTGGAATGTATAGGCTCCAGAAATGTTTAGGAAATAATGCATATTGTGTTATCTTACTACACCACAGACTTTACAGTTATTTAAAACTCTATTTATTTATTGGCTTGCCTCACAGTGTTTTAACAATTGTAGTGAAATCCTAAAACAAATACATGAAATGCAGTATATTTTTATTTTGTTGAACTCTGGGGACTTTATTTAAGGGCAGAAGGACAATATATCGTGACTGTTCTCTGTGGCTTCAAAGCACTGATCAAACAGCACCACCCAACCATTGACTTTACTTATGATTGTTAGTCAAAGCTTCTCTTATGTGAAATATAAGCCATTTCAGAGCTACTGGTTCCGCCAACAATAGCAGACAATGTTGGTGGTCATTTTCAGTCAAAGTATGCCCAGGACAAAGCCTTCAGCTCAACACTCTTGACTTATAAAACAGTATAGTAATACAACATTTCCAGCTGAGGTTTAGTGTCTACAGTGGAGCAGAATGGATCCATTATGAGATGGATGTGCCTTCACACTGCAGGAAAATTTGGCTCACCACCACAAAGTAATGAGGCTCAGGCTCACATTTGAATATCTGCTCTGAGGATTACAGTGCCTATCAGGGAGTAACTAACACATGCAGGCAGTCCTGCCCTCCCTGGGGGCAGACATTACTCTGGACTCTGGAACTTTTGTTTGCAGAGCTGCCTAATCCTATCCACACTTCCAATTTCTACCACCACAGACTTTTTCAACAGTCATTTTAGAGAAGTTTTTCTCTGTTTTATCCTCACTTGATGGTGAAAGAAGCCCAGTAAAGCATAGGTGTCCTTGAGGAAACACCACAGAATGCCTCCCTGTCCAAAATCCCAATCTATTATCTCAAGTATCTTCTTTTTCTTCTACAATTCAGAGAACAACAGTGATCCCTGAGGCTGACAGGATCAGTTTTCTTCTTTCTCTTGATGTCTGTCTCTCTGGCCAAAACTCTTCTGCTAAAGCAATGTGGACACAGATTTTGGACTCCTCTTGTCTCCCCTACCTGCCTGTTCTCACCTCTCCCTGGTGTGGTAATGACTTCCCATCTGACCATGTTAACATCTATAATCAAGTGAGCTGAACACAAAGAGGAGCTGCAACTCTGTGACCAGCAGCTTCCATTGCATATGTCACCCCCTAAAAACAGAGACCTTTGTAAAAGGATTCCTGTCTTCAGCATTATTTTGCAATGTCTGATGTATCTAACAGAAAGATGGGAAGTTCATGAAGCTGGGAGAACAAGCAACAGAAGAACATAAAAACATATGACCCTGAGAAAAGGCCTCACAAATAGGCTTGAGTGAGCCTGAAATAGGATTTAGATCTGAGAAACTCCTGCTGCTTAAGATCTACCCTATACTAATGGAAAACAAGGCTTTGATTATAAACAAACAGGACTGTGCCACAGACACACCTGATTTCATCACCAGTTTCTCATCAGACCGTAGAATAACCCACAGCGCTGAACTTGACTGTTCATGTCAACCAGAAGAGTCCAGCAAGTTTGAAACATAGATAACTGTGCAAATAGTAAATATCCTAAGCAGTAACCTGAAGTCAGGCACCTTTCAGGTTAGTTTAAAAGACAAGCAGCTCCTTTACTCAGCCTGGTTTTGAATCCAAGCAGAGCTGGCAAAAGAGAAGAAACCTCAGCTTTGGAAGCCAAGGGCAAAGAAACAATGTGGGGAACAAAATGAAAGCTACTTTGCAAATGGCAAGTTTCAGCTTGCTTCTAATTGCAGTAATAAGAAGGCAAAGTGAGTCACTCTGGCAAAGTTTTCCATCTTGAGGAGTTTGAAATAACGTGACCGCCCACCACAACTGCTGCCTGCGAGTGAGCTAGGGGGACAGGGGGGTCTGGGGGCTGCCCCACGGGATCCAGTGGATACAGAGAAGGTGGAAACACAAAGTTAATTTCCAGCAAAGTATAGATAAATGGTGCCCTGCTGGGCAGGAGAGAAGAGAGCTAGTAGCAACGGTATTGCTGCCTTGTAAAAATAAAATTGAGTCATGATGATTTGTTCTGTGAAAGAAAACCCATTCTGCTCTTTTCCCAGCAGCTGGGAGATAAAGGTCGGTGTGTGCCATGTAGCACTGGGCCTTGGAGGAATTGCCAGGCCATTGTATAAATTCCCTGTTTTGGGAACTGTTGAGAAAAGGTATATTTCAGAGATGGGTAGGAAAGGTCAAGTGACTTTCCTGTGGCAAGCTAGTCACAAAGTGAAATAAAAACCCTCAAAACAATATTGATTTACTGCCTGAATGTGGTTAATATTTATCTACATGTTTCAAACTGGATATCAGATTGCAGTGGATGGAAATGTGGCCAATCATTGCAAGATTTTTCAACTAAACTGTTAACAGTTATCAAGTACAGACATGCTGAAACAACTTAGAAGGAAAGTTGCAAAATAGGTCTCATTACTGTCACTTAACTAAAACCTCCAAGACAGTTACTTATAGATAGGTACTTTTAACTTTGTAAAAATTTATGTAACAGGCAATAAATACATTTTTTTCAACAAATATTTAGGTGAGCACAAAAAGTTTTTTCTTTCTTTTTCTTTTTTAAATTATTATTCCCAAATTGCTTATCACCAAAATCACACTTTTCCCCCAGGCATTTTTCTCATTTCTTTCTCTTCTGTAATTCAATGACCACAAAATTACAGGTGCTTAACTCCAGAAAGGTTAATTTTAGGTTGTAACTGTTTCATCTTGCTTGGGTGTTTCTCTCTGTGGACCATCTGAGTTTGATAGTGTGATATGGACTGTTCATTTACCTTCACAAGGGAAACATGTTTAGCGATTTCAGTCTTTTTCAGTATGTAGAGTCCTAAAAACTATCAATGAACCATTGTAACTACTCCATAAACATTTAAAGTCTGTTGACAAGAAGTGGGGTTTCTCACTTTCTCCTCCTTAGTGGTAGCACCTCAGAGGTCCATGGACCACAAACTTAAAGCAACTGAAAGCCTCTGTAATTTGCACAAACTTACTCCACCTGCTCTGCAAATGAGCCTGACCTTTCTAGTACTCACAAAAAGTGTTAAAGCTGTGGGAAATCTATAACTGCATATATATATATTGCACAGGACACATCTGAAATGCACAGGCTATGTGAAATATGAGAGAGTAAAAACAGTAGATAGGTTATTGTAAAATGGGAGTAGGAAGAAATACCAAGGTCTGTGACTGTTTCCAAAACCCAGATGTCAAGCTCCTTCCTTCTGGTACACCTATAGGAAGAATTGGCCATGTTTGGGCCTAGTAATTCATCAAGAACCCTTTTACAGCTAACGTGCATTAAACTTGACTGCAGTGTAGTAGGACAAACTTGTGGAAGTGAGCCCTTCCATAGCCTGCCTAAGACCCCATCCC
Source organism: Urocolius indicus (assembly GCA_013401255.1). Classification (NCBI taxonomy): domain Eukaryota; kingdom Metazoa; phylum Chordata; class Aves; order Coliiformes; family Coliidae; genus Urocolius; species Urocolius indicus. The sequence continues at coordinate 81,018 of WBNH01011781.1, read as the reverse complement.
TAAGCAAGGGTTTTCCCCAAATGTTGCTCATGCCCAGGAAAATGGGAACTCAGAATGAACCTCACCCACAGATATTGGATGAGCAACTTCATTTAAAAAAAGAAAAGAAAAATCTCATCTTTCAAAAGATTATGGCCACTAGCACAGAAAATTTTCTTCTCTGAAGACATTCCTCTCTGATTTGTTCTTATAAGTTTAGGCAGCTCTCCGCTGGTACAGCTGCTGCCGGAGTCCTGCCAGAGGAGCCATAATTTCTTAATAGCCTCTACCAACGAGCTGTCGTGTTAACAAAACAGAAGATGAGAAAATGTAGTTGTAGAGCAGGCAGATGTAACCTGAGGCTAAGGAGGCAGCCACTCATAGCACCCTCTCTAACGTGGCCCCAGAGGAAACCTGGAACCGGCGTGCCCAGGAGCAGGTGGGATGTGACCCTCCCTTTTGAAACCACTGAGTTTCTGTCCACCTACTTAGACATCTAAAGACTCAACCAAGCTTCAGCTGTGTGCTGAGGCCGGCCAGGGCAGAAAAACAAACCCAGGGGATTTCACATGTTCCATTCACTTCTGAAGAGGGGGCCCAACAGTAATATGTTGACAAGCAAAGCCATCAGCTATTCAAGATGATCGAGGGTAGAGATGTTTCTACATTTTCAGAGTTCTCAACAAACGTAGCTAATTAAATCTTGCATCATCATTGCACTTAAACACAAGTAAGTGTACATCTCCCCTCTTGACAAAGGAGGAAGCTGAAGTCTGAAGGGTATTTAGGGCCATGGAGTAAGTCACTGGCAGAGCCAGAGCCATATTAAGAGCTGTAAGCTCCAAGATTTCTGCCTTTTCATTTCAGTTTACTAAACTGAAAAAAATGCCTCATCCTCAGTGTAAATTAAAAGGGAAAACTGAGAATATTCTTCCAGTATCAGTAAGAACGGGATAACCTTTTCCACAACACAATACCATCAAAGCATTAAGACTAATCTGCAGTATATGGAATTATCTCCAATATGAGGGGACTGTTGAGGTAGGAAAAATGAAACAAAATGGTAGAGAGGCTCTGAGTGTCATGGACACGGCATGCACACAAGACAGGAAGGGTTCATAAAGTGCCTCACTTTCCTCCCAGTCCTTCCCTCGGCTGCCTCCCACTCTGCACACATTAGTGCCTATGGGCTCCAATTAAGATTAGCAGCCCTGTGGCATTGGGAGCCTTCCAAACCCCAGGAAACAGCTCCTGCCCCAGTAGGCGTTACAAGATGACACAACAGGTGGATGAAAGAGAGAACTGTAGAAATGAGCTGTCAGTGACATTAACCCCTCTCAGGCCTGTTTTTAAACTAAACTAAAAAAAAAAAAAATAAAAACAGACACAATTCATTTCCAAATAAAAGATCCATACACAATTTTGTTCAAATTTATGTCATAATTAGGATTCAGAATAATCTAATGTACATATAATTATCTACGGACAAAGAAGTAGGCGTGTGCACGGGCGTCTGAAGGCAATGAGTTCTTAAAGTGAGTGTTGCCTAAACTAACCTGCCTCGACTTGTAATAATGTTTTTTTTTTTCCCAAAGCATTAACATTGGGCCAGTTTTCTGAGTGTAGCAAAACCAGACAGTGCAAGTCAGAGATTTAAAAGGTGGTGTGACTATCACTTTTCTATCACTCTAATCTCAGGGTTATTTTCTGAATCGCCTTTTCCCCTTGTGTTCTGGGAGTGTCTCGCAGTGCTGTAAACCCAAAAGGTGTGTGGAAGCAGCCTTCTGGGAGAGTATCTCCCACAAGTGGTTCTGAGCAGCCCTGCTCCCTTTCCCCACCTCAGTCAGGAGCAGCAGGTAGCAAAGGATCAACAGTACACAAGAGCCAAATACCGACAGGACATCCTTCCCAGAACCAAATAAATCAGTTATATTGTATTAGAGGAAACAGTTTAATGTGTGTGTTGAATGATATTGCTACAGATAAATTCTGCCCTCTTTACCCTTTTTTTTTGGCCTGGGGAAATAAACAGGAAATTCTGAGAAAGTGGGCATTGTGCTTATTATCAAGCCATAGCATAAGTTTACATTTTCACTTTAATAAAGGAATATAACCTTTTGAAGGAACTAACATAAATAAATATTACAGATAAATGTACATGCTGATAGCTATTCATGTTTCCATATTTAGAACTCATATCTAAACCCAGCATCTTTCTCATCAGCTGAATTTAGTCAGTGGCTGTGATCTGTTACACTTTCCTCACTGCAAACATGCAAATGAAGAACTAGAACTAACCATGTTCTAGACTAGCTAATGCAAAACAAACTCAGTGTACAATTCTGTCTCTAGCAGCACTATCTCAAAATCTGTATTGCAATCAGAATACTTGTTTACCAGGGTAATACCAGGAACGTGCTGGCCCAGGCTAAAAGGTAACACATAATACCAATGAGATTCAAATGCAATAAATAATAAAATAATAATTTGTGGTAAAAAAATCCCCTTTGACTACCAAGTTTTGTTAGTTACTCTGTTGCACACATCCTTTCTGTTAAATAGCACTTTTATGCTGGAGGCTCATCCTCCAACCCATATATTTTGCCCTTTCCTCATTGTTTAACTCTTAAGAAATTTGGAAATACATTGCTGTAACAAGCAAGGCTAAGCCAACACATAAGAACATAAAACTAGCACACTATAACAAGAACCAATATCCATTCAGCTCACTGTTGGAACTCCAGAACTAGTAGTATATATTTCTGCGAAAGACCACAGAAGAGAGAGTTTTTTTAGTGTGAATCTCCACATGGTATTTCTTCCCAGTTTCCAGCAGCACATTAAACATTTATCTCACTGATGTGATACTATGTATTTCCACGTTTCCAGATCTTGCAGTGCTAACCTATAAAAAGGACCTTCTGGTAAAGAGAAAAGCCTTTAGGCTGCTCTGAATTAGCCCATCTGCCATCATTCTTATCACCAAATTCTGCATCGCTCAATTCATTTACTTTTGTCCATCAAAGCAATCTGATTAAGGGACTAGATTAGTGTCCATAAAACACTGAGAATGCTATAGAAAATAAAAGGTCCTCGGGGCATACAGTAACTCACAGTTACTGTATTATTTATACATACAAACCTACCAGCAAACACTGCACATAGACATTTCATACAGAGAATCAGTCTGGTGCCCTTCTGCTCCAGAGCCCGAGTTGAAATCTTTGGCTGTTCTTTTATTCAGTCCTTTGACAGAATTTGCATTTATGTCTTAGAGGGCTAAAGTTTAGCCTATGGAGATAAGGCTCTCATTTAATAAAATAGAGTCAATAGCATTGAAAAACAAATGCAAGAATTGGCCCAGATTATAACCATGTGTTTGCTCACAATGGCATATTTATGGGAACACACTGGATTACTGCAGATCACAGTCATTGGAAGAGCTATGGTAAAGTGGGATTGCAATTCAAACATCCCATGGCTCTTGGTTTTCTTTGACAGAGCAATGTTGTCAGCTAAGGCGCCACAGCAAGGCATGAGCCCCCGGAGCGGTGACAGTCTCACTGTCACCAGATGCTGTGACAAATGCACGGCCCTAGCACAACAGCTGCCCCAGAGTGGGGCTCAGCTCTCAGGCCAAGGGGGATACCTCACATCCCCTCCTTCAACCCCACCACTTCAGCTGGCACCTGGCTGCTGAACTCATCCTCCTCCCCCCAGCCACTATCTCTTCATGGAGCTCAGGTGTCTTTGGCCCTAAGTGCTGTTGTTGCCTGTCCTGAGGCTTTCACAACAGGCGGTGCAGCTGTGTGCTGGTGTCTGGCCACCCAAGAGCCATTCTTACCCTTCATGCCACTTCCCCTGGAGAGGTTTTCCCCAGCACTCCACAATATTTGGGCAGTGTTCCCTCTACAGGGTGCATTTAAGGGACATTTCTGGCTCCTCTGCAAGGCTGAGGATGTACAGAGATAATCCTTATAGGGCCAGAATCATGCTGGAGCTGATCCTTGCCTCTGCCCATCTGCTTTCCTGAGCCATTTCAGAGGAGGACAACTAGAAAAAAAGCTGAACAGCCCAAATCTAGTGAATCTGATACACAAATTCCAAAGACCACACCTCCTGCTAAGTTTCCTTGTCAAATTTGTTTTTCTTACAACATTTTTTATTGTATTTTTATCATGTTATTCCTATTACCCTATGAAAAAGTCTGACACTAATGAGCTCTAAAAAACTCGCGGATTTACTACAAACTTCATCTTTTTAATATCATCTGACTTTCTAGAACATGAAATACAAATTTTGCTGTGATTGGATATGATTGTGAGGAATGGCCTTCCTAATCCTTGGGGAAAAAAAAAAAAAAAAGATACTGAAACTATCTCTGAACAGGAGAAACGAGAGTGTGAAGCAAAGCAGCTCCTGCCTCCTCAACTGACTCTATCTAAACTTCTATAACACTGTGCACATTTGCACATGTTATAAAACCTGTGATAGACCCTAGTCGAACATAAATGATTTGTTGTATCTAGAAGTTTTAAAATCATGCTGAAACTAAACCTCTTCAGAACCTAATGGAAAGTCTGACTTTTCTGTGGAGATCTTACTTAAATGAGAGGTGCCATGTGTACACCTTTCTTGGTATAGAGTGTTCAGTGGTTTCATTACCCAGCTGTTTTATTTCTCTTTCTCATGTATTATGGGCTTCTCTGCTGCACATTTTCCATGTCAGCAAACAAGCTTTCAAAAAAAGGGTTTCTCCTTTGCAGTTTTTAATATCACAAAAAGATTTTCATCATACTTTTAATATCCCACCTCACCTTGAGTCCTTCTAAAAGATAACTATTTAACTGTTTCCTCTCTGACTTACCCAGTGAGACTTTATTTTTCCTGCTGCTTTTGTTAGCTGCACTGTTTGCTGTAAATTGTATTCTGATGAATTTAAAGAAACGGGAAAATATTTCTTCATCTCTAGAATTTCTGTGCTCCTTGTTTTTGTTACTACTTCTTTTTTCCTTTAAAGACATGTTTTTGCCTCTTGATTTTGTTACGCTGCTGTGCACTTCCAAAATGGACCAAGATATCACACATCCATTTGATGGCCACACACAAGAGCTTCTGTTGGCACACAATCAAATGCCTAGCAAGGTCCTTACAGGTGAGGATATAAAACCTTTCACTGATTTTTCCACCAGAAGACTCCTTTGAATTGGTCAGGATTCTGTCTTTATGATATTTCTGTGTACTTATGACCAGTATCAACAGCTGACATTGGGACTTATTTAAAAGCAACCAAAATAGCTTTGGTGACTGCAGTGTCAACCTGTACAATGAGGATGGAAGCAAGCCCCCCATCCACTGCCAGATGACATATTGACATTTATCATGCAAGAAAAGTGACACAAACATTTCCTCCTCTAAGATCCGATCCTTTCACTTCGCTTAATCGAGCAATAATTTGTAGTTTTCTGGTTTCAGCTTTTATTTCTTTCCATTAACTTGAACTCATTTCAATTTCAATCCAAAGTGTCTATGTTTCCCTTCAGTAATATTTTGGTTTTTATGATGTTTGTTTTACCATGAAGAACAACTATTTCTACAGTGTCTTGGGACAGCCCATTGAGTGTATACACTACATTAGATATAACTAGTAGCTATATAGTGATAATTTGTAAACAACAACTCCAATAACTGCACAAGTAGGGAATGTATTTTATCTTTCATAATTACTTGTGAATGAATCTGCTTGAAAATTCCAAACATACACTAAAATATATAATTAGACACAATATGGCTTGAGTGCACTGCTTTAGGTTTTTCCCCTACAAAGTTACTTCACCAAAGCTTGCAGATTACGATGAAAGCACTGCACTGAGGTGGTATGGATTGCCTACCAGTAAAAATCACATATATTTGCTCTCAGCACATGGTTAGTGGAATCAAATCAACCACATGTATGGTACATATAAATTTTGATTGGTTGGCTTTTACCTTTTTTTTTTTCTACATTTCTGTTTAACCTCAGAGTTTTGTAATGATCTGCTCAGCTCTAGTGAAACCCTTGCTCAAAAGGTCAAGATCTTCAAATGCATTGTAAACTATGATTTACAAACAAGTCTCAGTAGATATGTCCAAAGAGCACAGTTTCTTGAAATAAAATAATTACATTCCAAGTAATTATTGTGCTGCATAATCACTCCCATGCTCTGCCATCACTGCAAAGAACTCATGCTTTCCTATCAACATATCACTCCTGCTATAAAAAATTAGTGCAGATGCAAGGTGATCAGTTCCAGTGACCAGTTCCAAGTGACCTCAGCTACACTAAACATCTCTGTTAGGTTCTACCCTGAGGTAGATATCTCAATATGAAGCCACACCTTCTCTGAAAGACAGCTGAAGAGAGAGCAGAGGTAGCTCTGGTGCTCAGTTCTGCTGAAAAGGCAGCCTCATGTCATCATTACATGCAGGAATACTCAGTACTGATACCTATATATATCAGCATAATCCTTTTCATTAATCTTGGAGAACAATGCACTATTTGGTTTAAATAAACATGCAGAACATAGAGCAATTTGTCATTAAGACAGTTTTCTAGGAGTGCAGGTGGATACAAATATTTTCCTAAAGGAAGTGTTGAAAACATGTATGGACTCTATGAAACAAATCTTCTGCCTGAAACTCGCTTTTCACTGCCACTCCCTTGCCAATAAATTTTACAGGGACCTAGGCAGGCACCAGCTGCTCCCTTTATCTGTGTCACAAATATACTCTCCAGTGCTGAATATGCACTGTCATAGTCTTGCATTCCAGAAGCAGACCCCATAGACTGATGCGGGTGAACACACCAACAGCAGGAAAACTGTGTGCATTTGACTGCCAACTACTCCTTTGACAGCAGCACAAGACATCCTTCAAAGTTTAAAGAAGCCCATCAAACCAAAAAAGAAGCATCGAAACACTCATGCAGATCTAGGTGGGGTGCTAAAGCAAATTTGCCAATTTGTTTGTGACTCGATACACATCGTTGTTAAATAAGGAGTTGTTTTGGCTCACCATTAAAAAGGAAGACTTTTGTTGATCTATGAGCTTTCAGTGACTGCAATCCCATATGCTATGTCAAAAAGATCTGGTGGAGCAAGGACACTTGCTCCCTCCAGCCTCCCAGCCTCTGCTTGCTGGCTCTGGACAGCTTTTCACAGTGAATTCAGTCAACTACAGAAGGTGAAGGGGAGCATGGCAGTTCACCAAGATGGATGAGCATGACAATTATTAAGTGTTTCTGTCCTGGAAGACTTCACTCATCCCAAAATACCCCTTTGCATTGTCAGGAAGTCCATCTTAAATCAGTGTAAGGTTTGACTAGGAAAGGACTTTGTGTCCACATCTTCAGTAAACTACAACTCAGAGAAAAGAAAATGTCAATACATGGTACAATATGAAAGTACTGATTTTAAATATATATGTATACCTATAGACAGGATTTTTTAAAGTGCAGTGCCAAAATTGCTAATCAACTACTGGAAAACCTAATCCATAAATATTTTTAAACGTTGTCCTAGAGACAACTCTGAATCTTGCTCACTTACAGCACGTCTGAATTATTTAGGTTTTGCATTTTATTTTGCTTAACAATCAAAACAGATGCACTTTTCAATATGGTCTGCTCTTATAAAGCCAGTTTCACTATCTGACATCAGCAGAATAAATAGCATTAGTGTCCAAGCTGCAAACTTAACTTCAAACAAAAACACTTTTGCTAAAACTTCACTAGAAAATGTCAAGCAAACATGCTCCCCGTGCAGTCAATGAAATTCATCTCCAGTAGAAATTATTAGCAAAATATATAGAAGGAAACACAGATTATCATGGCTAATTTAGAAGAACCAAAGAAAACAACATCACACCCAACAATGCAGAATCAGGCTTTCTCCCTCTCAAGTCTGTAATTCTTTATCTGGTGTGTATTTAATATTCCCTCCTTCTATCTTGCTATTTTCGAAGTGAAAACTAGAGCACTTCATTGCTACTCTTACAATATGCTTTAAAAAGGCAAAAGGACTGAATCTAGGTGGGTAGCATGCTTTAATATGCTTTCATAACAGTACACATATTTTTTACTGCCACACAAGGATTTCAACCATTGATTTGAGCTGCTATGGCTTTTGTTCAGGGTGCAAGACACTTACTAGTTTTACTGGTAATACGCATTCCTTCATGACATTTAGAAACTCCTTTGAAAGGATACACATCACATATTTAATACAGTGATTTTCTGTGCATCACAATTAATATTGAAAATCATTTATCTTTGTCCTGGTCTCACTCAGGCTGAGTTGAGTGGCTCCTGCTCTGTGGAAAGGATCCTGGCCCTGAGGGAGTCACAGCACAGAGATGCGGCAGCAGAGGGTAGGACAGGTCAGACAAGAGTCGGGCTGTAATTTTTAATGGAGCTTTGAATGCAGACAGGATTACAGCTTTGTAAATAAGTGCCAAGAGACAGCATCTCAGAAAAACAAAACTATCTCTATGAAAGTGAGAAAACCGTGAAGGCAGAAAATTTTGTAGATAGGGTGAGAGCTGGAGATGATATAAAGCTCAAGGGAGGATAAGGAGGAATTAGCCAGAGCTCCCACCATAAGATACAATGCCTTAAAACCATGATAACACATTTTCCTTTCTGCAGTGTACAAAGATTTTTCCTTTTAATCCTTCAGGCTCCTAGTCAGATGTGGTGACAGCTGCTCATGCTATGACGCAGGGTCAAAAGAATTTTAAATGTGACTTTTTTAACTCTGAAAAAAGCCTCCATTCTTGAAGTAGCTTTCCTTTCTGGCCACCTTAAACATTTGGTTGCTGCTCAGTTTGCACAGCTGTGATTTGACATATTTTAGATAGCCACTGACTCCAAGTGGGTAAAAATGAAGGAAGCAATCAATTTTGAAGAAAATAAATGATGATAAAGTTTAGTTTCTACTTTTGATGTATTTTTATACTGGCACTTTGGCTTAAATATTACTAAAGCTGATAAATGCTACCTTCAGGTCACAGCATGAGAAATGTAAAAAATAATTAGGCTCATTCTCTAGGATCACACGCAATAAGAAAACTTGTATAAACAAGATACTTCTGTTTGCCACATTGCCTCAAACCGGCAACCACATGGCAATTTACAGCCTACTAGAGAGAAAGTCTTGACAAATCTTTCTCCAGAGGTCATTCTCACAGCTTTCAAGCAAACTCTTAGTCTTTCAAACTTTCAAACAAACAAGAAAAAAAAAGAAGTAGAGCACTGAATACAGCCAGATCCTGCCAGAATCAGAAATGCAAAACCTACCAACCTGCCTATCAAGGTCTACAAGAAATGTTCTTAATTCTTCAATCATCAAAGTTTATATCTAGACATCCAGTATGTGATAGACATCATGCAGCATATCAGAGGCCTTTGCAGAGTGTATGTGGGTGAAACCTGTCAACCACTATGTACTAGAATGAACTTACAGGAATTATAAACAAACAAACCAACAAAATATCACAGTTATCATCTCACATCACAAAATAATAATTCCCTCTCACACCTCAGTCCCAGTTCTCAAGGGAGATTTACGGAATATTTAGGTTTAAATATTACGATGACTATACTATCTAGTATTCAACAGTACAGAATAGAGACACTGGCTTTATGTTCATCACAATTTTCTCAACATCTCATCACCTGCTGACTTGTCCCTGTTCTGCAAATACTTTCCCTCTGTCATCTCTGCTACTACTGAAAGCTCTCTGGTAAAATCGCTTCTCCCACAAATGGGCTGATTAATTAACATCATTACAGATTACATTTTCTTTTGTGTGGTTACTTCAAAATGACCTGCAGAATTTCATGTCTTTTATAGTACAGTCCCATTTCAAGCAAATAGTCAACTGAAGGATAGGGTGAGAAAGAAGTAGCTCTGGAAGGCTGAAACAGTCCTAGCTCTGCTTTGCTGCCGACACAAACATATAGGCAGCCTGGGAGTAATGGTTTCCAGTGATATCTGTATCAGCCTTGCTGAAACCTTTGCACACCAGAAAGCCTGACCACGTTTTACATTGGTTCGTCTAATAACACCTATTACTTGCCCTTACAAACCTTCCTTTACAAGCTTAACTATCAGAGCTACAGTACAATCAATATTAAAAAAAGTGAAAGAGCAGAGTACATTGCAAGGCAACAGAAAATAAACGGCAGGCTCCATCAGGGGAGGTTGTCAGGCAGATGAAAACCCCAGCTGAGCAGCTGCTTAGTGATACTCCAGTCCCACCTTGTTCAGGGAAACAAGCTGATGTATGTTCTGAATTATCTGACCACACATACACACAATCAGTTTCCTAGTGAAGTCACACAAAAGTTAGTGTATATATACTCTATTGTGCTGAGACATATGAAAGATAGCTATGAAACTTAGCCATCCTATTAATATGATCTAGTCTGCCTTCAGCAGTACTGACAGTCTTGAGGAAGCTAAAGGAAGCTTTTATACTTCATCTCCCGCCCGTATTTCTGCTGCTGTGCCATGTCATAAAGGCCAGATGGAATCTGAATTTATCTGAATGCTGCTCAACTTTTCTTCTGTACCTATAGTGCTCCTTTTCAAAGTCCTTGTGGTTATCTTAAGTTTCCTGACAACCACCTATCCTTTGACCTGTGGTACTCACCGAGAAAATGTATTTTACATAAGCAATAGAAAAAAGACGTTGCTTATGGGTTTCTTTGACAACTACTACCTCTCTTGAAATGGAAAGCTAAAGATATTCTCCAGAGTACTGCTGGCAAAGGCTACTTTGTGAGCAGGATGACAGCTGGAATTCCTGTAGTGGTTCTATTTTGAAGATGTGTCTGATGGGAACGTCTCTGCTGCTGCCAGCACAGGCTGCTGCTGCCTAGGTTTGACACAAAACCCAAGAAAACACAAAACATTTCAAGAAGGCAGAAAATAAAAAAAAAAAAACACCTTCTTTTTATGCTTTTCTGCTTCTAAGCACCAAAGATGCATGGTATTTTGACTTGTTTCACCTACACTTGTTACTATGAAATATTTCTGTTAGAGTATGATGATCAGAATCAGGTCCCTACTGTGTACTGGGCCATACAATTATATGTAACTCACAGTCCCTGTTGCACAAAGCTGACTCTAAGATAAGAGATATTTGAGAAAAGTAACTGTTTAAACCAAATAAGTATTACTCTCTTGCCTCACATAAATCATAAATAGTAGCTTCTTTCATCTGTCCTATATTGTTGTTACTCATTGTTTCCATACAAATTTTGGGAAGAGGCTTCTCATCTTGGTGATGAACTAGGGGAGGGATCTTTGCATATAAGGGGCAAATATGAAATGTGTGTGTGTATATACATTCACACATTTCTATACTTGAATAAAAAAGGCAAGTGGGTGGAAAATGAAAGTATCACTGGCAAAGTGAAGGTTAGGGATCAAGACAGGAGAAGATAACAGAGAGTACCAGATCTCTGGAGGGTGTTCAAGGTGAAGACAAGAAGCTTAAATGTCACATGCTGAAATGAGAGACACATCAGGAAGGAAAGTGTCCGAAGTGACAGGCAAGGAAACACACTGTGGAAATTACACACTGTGAGGACTGTGCACAGTCTCCATTAAATCAGGGGAGGCTTGAAGATAAAGCTCAATGGCAGAGTTCTAGCTGGGCTCATAACCCACAGTGCCAAAAACATTAATCTAGTTTCTCACACTCCTACTCCTTGCTGCTGCCTCTTGCTTTGCATTGGGTCTGGTGCTTTTTGGACCCCATCATCAGAATACTCAACTCACTAAAAAGGCATAGCAAATAATCCAGCAAAAACAAGTGGAGAGCTGTCAGGCTGAACCCAGAGTCTGGCAGGTGACAGAATGAGGCCAGAGAGGAACAAAAAATAAGGTGCAATGAGGCAGGATAAAAACTTTCCCATTTTGGTGCCGTACCAGTTAAGACTATCTTAGCAGTCATAATGCAACTTCATCTCGAGGAGAGGGAGATTACAGGAATTAAGACAGGATGCTCACATAAGGATTTTGGCAGTTTGGGCACAAAGGAGGAAACTTGTAAATATGCATAAAAGTAACACATGATTGGTGTACACCTTCAAGAGGGACAGAAGACTTAAAGATCCTTCCTAGCTTTTAGACTCCCATAACAAGGTTGACAGTAGCGATACAAACAACAGCAGCTCAGTTTTGACTCTCAAATTTCAGTATAGCAATAAGAGACTAAAGAAGGAAGAACTTGGGGTGACTGATAAAAAGGTGATTAGCAAAAGTCATGATTAGTACACGCAAAAGAAAGATGATTATGAGGCAATCAGGAACTGGTCCTTCTGACTGCTTTTACATTGACTGTAATTTCAGCACCTCGGTTGGAAACCAGAGGAGGTCTGGGACATGAAACTACAATGGACAAGATCCCAACAATATGTCCCTGGGTTGCAGGTGTGTTTTTAAAATATGAACCTTACGCATATTGATCAAAAGTATTCCTACATTTGTAGATAATCTGGAGCAAAGGAGGTGTGCATGTGGATGTTTGTTTATTACTTATATTGAAACCTAAAAACACCAGTGTATATCAAAATTATTAATTATTTTACAGCTGATCATTCAGACCACGTTGTGAAGAACCTGAAACTCATAAGCCAGTCACAGCCTGCAACAACATCTTTCTGGCATTTTCTCTGTTATTGCCACATAGCACTAAGTATGCATATTGCATGGCTCTAAAGAGAAGCCACCAGCTGCCAAGTGTAACTTCAAGCTGCAAACTGTTCCCTGCAGCAGTCTAGGTCCCCAAACTGAGTTTCCCTTAAGCAATATCCTGCATACATCAACTAGTACTCATCAGCTTTTGGTTACCCATATACAGCAATGCAGGAGACTTGGAAAAAACCCTACAATCTAGAAATTATATGGTACAAGCTATGTGAAAATAAGCAATCTGACTGCCAACTGTGCTTAACTTCAAAATAATCACAAATCTTTAAATCTGGGGTCTCCTTCCTTGGAGGTCTTCAAGACTCGCCTAGACGTGTTCCTATGCGACCTGATGAAGGTGAATCTGCTTCTGCAGGGGAGTTGGACTAGATGATCTCTAAAGGTCCCTGCCAACCCTGCCATTCTATGATTCTATGATTTTCAATCGTTCTTCGCAGAGCATCAGGATCACCAGATCAGCTGAACTGCGGGCTTCAGGGTCTCTGCTGAAGAATTCCCCATTATCTCATGCAGCATAACTGCAGTGGGAGCAGGTGAATTACAGCATCCCATGCTTTCCATTTATATTTGATAGATCATCATTGATGACTTAGGAGTCTATAAAGTGAAACATAAGCAGAATGACACTGTCTGAGAGAATTCAAGTACTAAATATTTTTTGAGTAATCACTGAACCTATACTCCCCAACTGCTGACAGGTTTTATGGTTGGTTTGTTTGTCTGACTATAATCAAAGAGGTCTGGTCTCCCACATGAAGGTTGCCCTACTACATTTCATCTGCTCTAAGCTTTCCTTATTTGTTTATTGCAGTGCTTTCAGGGATTGTTTTTGTGTTTTTTTGTTTTTTTAAACACAGAGTACATCTTGGTTAGTTTTTTTTTGGTTTTTTTTTGAGTTCTCCCATCTCATCTCCTCTCTCGAGTAGTGAAAGATTGGATGAGAGGAAATAGGCTCAAGTTGCTCCAGGGAAGGTTTAGATTGGACATTAGGAAGAATCTTTTCACTGAGAGGCTTAATAAGAATTGGAACGGGCTGCCCAGGGAGGTGAGGGAGTCACCATCCATGGAGAGAGCTAAGGGACATGGTTTAGTTTAGTGATGGGCTTGGCAGTGTAAGGTTAGTGATTAGACTCAATGAACTTAAAGGTCTTTTCCAACGACAATGGTTCTATGATTCTATGAATCCTATTCCCTGTATAAAGTCAGACAACACTCATCACCTTTCTGAAAGAATTAAATGTCTAACTCCACCAATCCAAATTCTGGAAGGGTCAGTCCCAGATGCTGCCCCATGTCAAACTTGTGCTGGTGAGGAATGTGTACTTTGTGAGCCAGTGAGCACAAGACACTTCAGGTAGAAACACACTCCACTGCAAGATATGGATCAGAAAAGACGAACATCCCTGGACTGGATTGCATCACTTTAGCCTCAAGAAATACTAGATATCTCAATGATAATCCTACTGAGATTTTAGAGGCCTGCTTAAGCAAGTTAGTGAATTTCTTTTTAGTGTCTGGGTTTTTTTTTTTTTAATTGTTTGGACTGAGCTTGGGTGTCAGCCTTTTGACCCATGAGACAAAAAGAGAAAATAAGGCATAAAATTAGTGGGTAGGTGGAGAGAAGGAATTAAAGTGAGGGTTCAGTGGACTGAACAATCTCACTTCTTGGACACAAATCCATTTTTGCTATGTCAACTTGTCTGATGTATGGAGAACAACAAATTTTTAGTAACTAAGAGCTCTGCAGGATACAGGCAGGCCTCACAAAGTGATCATGGTATCAGTTACTGGGTACTATGGCCACACACCTCTCTGCGTAATTCAAAGAGGGGAAAAGAGTATGAAGTGAGATCTATAGCCTACATGGTATCTACGACAGGTCTCATTGCCTATTTAAAAAAAATCAGGAAAAATAACAGTGCAAAAGTTATGAAGATTAATTGAAACTTTCTAGTATAGTGACTCAAACTGCTGTTGCTGGAGGATTGCTTTGGGAAAAAGGGTAATTTTTTTCACTCCTAAAAAAAATATAATTAATTCAAAGCAAATATTTTCAGTAATACATTCTGCTGACTTAAAAACCATGCTGTGTGTCTATTTTTGAAAGAAAAAAAGACAAGCCAGATCTTCTATAAAGGTAATTTTAAGATCTATAGGTAAAAGTCTCAGTACTCACTAACTAAGTACTGTGCAAGAGCAAATAACAGAAATGGGAGCTTTACATATACACTTTTGGAGCTACAACCTGCATAAGCTTCATACCCTTCATAGTATGGTAGGGCTTAGAAGGGACCTCTAGAGATCATCTAGTCCAACTTCGCACTAAAGCAGGTCCACCTAAATCAGGTCACACATGAACGCGTCCAGGTGGGTTTCGAAGACCTTCAGAGAAGCAGGCTCCACATCCTCCCTGGGCAGCCTGTGCCAGGGCTCCCTCACCCTTACAGAAAATAAGTTTTTCCTTGTGTTTAGGTGGAACTTTCTGTGTTTCAGCCTATGTCCATTACCCCTTGATTCAGTCACTGGAAATGACAAAAAAGTGCTGCCCCATCCTCTTGGCATTCACCTTTTAGGTACTTCTAAGTGTTGATGAGGTCTTCCCTCAGTCTTTTCTAAGCTAAACATTCACAGATATCCCATTTCCATCACCTGAAGGCCTTATATTCCTGCTGGGAGGACATTGAAGAAGCATTGTTACTGGAAACGGCTCTCAGTTCTCGACAGTAGCGGCCTGTTGCCACATGGTCCTGCAATATGTCAGCACAGTATTGCAGGAGCCAGCCCAAATTTTCACCTTGGCTTTCTGCAGTCACACTGAAAGCATTCTATTTTGAAGATTAATCAGCTCACCCTACACATTGACTACTAATGCAGGAATCTACTTCTGTCCAGGCAGAAATTGTTCTCCAAGAGGAAAGAAGAAAGAAACATTTGCTTTCCAGGACAGCAGTTTGGTTTTCAGATGTTGCTGCTCTTCCTTTCCTGACTTCCAGACTGAGTAATATAACATTAGCTGTGGGAGTAAGCGTAGAGAAGCATCAGCATGTAATAACATAAGACTTTAGTGCACAGACACTATTCTGAAGCCTTCCTTACACAGGTGGTAATTACTCAAGGAATTAGCTAACATTGGTAGATTATTACCAGCTACCACCAAGGACAATGGCTCATTGCACTCTTTGAGGACAACTTTTAACTCGTAACAAGCATATGCTTGGTTTGTTTCTTTCTGATTTATGTCATAGTTATGCTGCCTAAGCATTTATACAGCTCCCCTTGCTGCTAAAAGCAATACACTACCCTTGCAACAGTATAAGCACTGTCATTCTTATTAAAGAGGTATTTAACATCCCTAAAGGTTTCACTGAGCAAAGCCCTCTGTGTACAAAAGCCCATGGGAAAAACAGTGCCTTTTCCAAGGTTTCATTTTCAAATGCCTAAACAATCTTCATCTTCTTCAGTGACAGAGTAAAGAAAATGTAGCTGTACCCTCCCAAAAAAGGATATGCAGGTAGAGCTGAGATTGCACAACCCCATAGTGATCTTGTCATAGAATTCCTGCCGCACTGAATGCTTATTTACTCACTCAGTAGCTATTCCCAAGCCTTTCTTACAGTGCACCACTCAGCCTTTGCACCAGGGGCAACGTTAGCCATTTATTCCTGAAAATTTTATGAATCTGAATACTGTTTTTCTTGATAACTCTGAGTTGAGCAGATAACATTTTTCTATTTCACAGAAAGTATGTGAAATAGAGAAATATGAAAGCCATGACTGCTGAGAGTTGAGTAGATTTTTAGATTCCTGACTGGAGATTCTGAGCATCTCACTTGTCAGTGAATTTTGCACTTTGTAGAGCATTTCCACGTCCAAAATACACATCCCAGGGACTGCAGTGCCCTCTGTGAATACCCAGTATCTCTGTATTGCAGGTTCCACATTCAGAAGCAGCTGTTTTTTGAGGCAGTTGCCCAGGATTATACAATTGCATAACAGTCACAGAGCACACTCAGGAATATCAAAATCAGATCTCTGAACTTAGCTCTTCCCATTGTGAAAATAGATATACAATACTGATTTGATAGATTCTTCCTTCATCCTGAGCAGGTTCACTTTCCGTGAACCTATGGCTATCTCTATACCGCACTACCCTGCTTTCCTCATGGAGATAGCAGCAAGTGTCCTCCTAGGCAGGACAGAAAGCTTAAGGATGTTGATGTTGTATCTGCTTTTAGCAGATTCACAGCTGGTCAGCTAGGCATTGGGTTCACTCTCACCTGCCTCATAGTCATTAATCCAGTTTGACATAAAAGGGGAAGAGAGGGAGAGTTTATCTCATCAGAGCAGATAAAAGTAAAATGTGCCATACAAGTGAACTTTCCTTTGGATGGGGAATAGAAAAGAGAGAAGTGCCTCTAGGTAACAACCTTCCTAATTAGATCCTATACCCATGGCAGATTTGTGTCAGCCCCTGTATATAGAGCTGCTGATCACAAAAGCAAAGAACCTTTGTTTACTCCTAGTTGTTTAGCTATCTGCACTTCTTCATGAGTACTGGCATCTCTCCTATCACCTGAGGGTTAAAAACTGCCCTCAGAAAACTGAGGAACAATAAATGTACAACTTTCAAGCATTTCTCTATTGTCTAAAAGTAACAACTCAAAATACTTATTGAATTTGTTACACCCATTGTCATTCTTTACACAACGAAGATTTTGCATGTTATGTGCCACTAATCCAAGGCATGATATGCAAAGCCAGTTCACTCTTGGAGCTGCTGCGCATCAGCTTTTAGGACACACTTAATTATTAAATACCAAAAGTCTTCCAGGATGATTTAAAATCATTTTAAAGAAATAGAAACTACTCTTTGTAACTTACTCTTGAAAGCAGGATGAAAGTCTGACCTCAGCAAGTTAAATTTACTTTTGCATCTTCTACAGTACAAAAACAGATCTCCCAGAAGTGCTTTGGCATGGACAGAGAGGGAGAGGGGGAAGGCTTTTTTTAATGAGTTTTGTTGCCCTGAGATGAATATCTCATTTTAAAAATAAATATTATTAAAGCCAACAAAATCACTATTATAACATGACAGGAAAATAAAACACAGTTCTCTGCTATGAGATACATGCAAAGTTGCTCTGTTAAAAAAGATACCGACTTAAGGAAGATTAAATAGCTTTCTGGAGGTGAAAGAATACTTAAGAGTGGTTGCAGAAGTCAGCACTAAGAGGCATCTAACCCAGTCTCATGTCTCCCTAAGCATTAGCCCAGATCAGAGGGTAAAGAACAGTGCAAAAACATATTATACTACTGTTAATACTCTCCTTGTCTTCAGACACATTCAGGGACTTTTTGGACTGGATGTAGCCTCTTCAATATTAGAAGCCCTTAACAGATTTCCATGAACTTGGTCCAGTCTCCTTGATCCACAGGAACTTTTAGAAGTCACAATATCCCTTAGGTAAAGAGTCTAACCATTCAATTACCCATTCAAGGAAAATCCACTTCATTTTGTTATTAACTGTTTTTAGCCTGGTTTTTACTAGTTTCATTTGATGTCTCATAATTCCTTTATGAAGAGAGCTAATATAATTCCTACTTGTCATTTCCATACCATTCCCAGGTACGACCTTTACCACGTTCTTCTCTGCTCTCACCTCTTCCCAAAATTTCTCTCTCGAAAACTGTCCTCCTCATTCCATAGCCATGGGCATATACAATACGGTGTCCCTCTACCCCAGGAAAGCTTGGTTGGGCAGGTTCTCAAAGTGCAGTTACATTGCATCTGACATGGGAGGGGGTATCACTGTTTCTTTAACAACTGGCCCTTTAAAAGATCATAGAATCATAGAATGTTAGAGGTTGGAAGGGATCTTTAGAGATCATCTAGTGCAAATCCCCTGCAGAAGCAGGTCAACCTAGATCAGGTAGCATAGGAACACGTCCAGGCGGGTTTATCAACACAACCTCAATCTAATTGCATTATTCCATTAGCTCAAAGAATACAGATTTATCTTGTGGTAATCATGGCACCATCAGCCTGGGCTTCATAAAGGATTATTGACTTCAGACAACCTGTTCCTCACAGGTCTATCAGCCCAGCATCCTCTTCCTAGACATACAGCCTCCATGACCGAAGTTAATCACAGTAAGCCCTCTCTTCTTACAGCATTCTGAGTAACTGATTTCCCACAGCTGCTTCTGCATCTTGTTCAAACCCTAAACATTCCCGAAATCAGAGAAAAATTGCAAGGTGTTTTCCTGACAAGTTTTGGGCTCAGCCTTATTTCCCGTGTGTAACATTCGTCATGGCCAAGCTCCTAGCACAGCACTCATCTACATAAAAGCAGGTATCTACATGTAACCTGATCACTCAAAATTCCTCTCACTGTTGGTAGAGATCCAGCCAACAGCATCAATCGCATCTCTGCAGCATTTCTTCTCTGAAAGGAGACTGAACAGCTTAGAGGAAACCACACAGTACCTACTTTTTCCTATTGACTATACAAGAACAGGAGTGGCTCAGGTGCAAATATTTGTTCTTCACACTTCTAAAGACATCTCATAACATCAAAAAAGGATTATATATGCTGTTAAAATAATGAAAATTTTATCCAGCCAGGAGCCAAGTGGCAGAGGACCTGGTTAAGGCAGGGAGGAGAGGCAGGGCTGAGCAAGCCTCCCTCTGCCCAGTTCAGCTCCCGTAGCTACCTCTGCTGGCAGAAGGCTGCAGTGGGGCCTCTGCTCCAAGATAGGCTCATGCATCCAAAATACCTTCATGTTAACAAAGGATAAAAAATGCATTTTAATATTTGTTTTCCCCTACATTGGATTTTTTTCAGTGGAATGTGCTGTCACACTGCTCTCCCCACAGTCACTAGGGCTGACAAGTCTCTAACAACAGCAGAGATTCTGCTGTAAAAATACATTTGAAGGAAAGCATCCACATTATCACACAGCCACAATTGAATCAAGAGAGTAATGCTGCTGCAGAGCTAGTAGGAGAATCACATTGTCCTAGTGGCACAAGGAAGGATAAGAACAGGTTGCTGACAGTAACTACCCCAAGCAGGTTTGATAGGTTTCTGCCACCTTCCCCAAATTTTCCCAATCAGTCAGTGACTCATTTGAGTAAAGAAATCAGCAATCCCATTCTGTGAAACAACAGTGGAAGGATCTCTCCCTTCTGTGCTGCAACTTTTCCTACAAATAGGGATTTCAGAGCAGTTGTTATTGTAAACTACTCTAAAATCTCTGAAATCCTTTGTAGCCTCTATCAGAAGATGGACAGAAAAATGTCCAGTCCATCACTGCAGATGATGGCTTGAAAAGGAGTTTGCATTTATATTATCCACACACTAGCTAGTATGTAGCTAAGTGAAAGTTTTCACTAGCATTTTACACAGAAATTAACAAAACAACCCCTAAAGGATTTCGAAAAACAAAAAGTTATTTCAAAATATTACTCTCTAGCATGCAAAGCACTAGTTGATGATTTGCAGTGCTCTGTAGGAGGAGTATCAAAACTCTAGTTTTGGACAGGATCACTGACAGGGTTTAATACGATTTTTAGTTTTGTAATTGATGTTAAAGACAGCCACGACCCTTGGCAAAATCCTGAATAAAACTTGGTTTAAGTATCTCAGAGGTCTCATGAGCATGACAGTAATAAAATCACATTCTGAGGAAAGCTAGGTCCAATTGCTTGTTACAGAAGCAGACATAGGAATAGAAACTTATGATATACTTTCATAAGCACAGGTTTTTAAAAAAAGTAGTTTTAAGGTGCTAGGTATGATGGCCATATACAACATGTACCGGCTAGACAACAAAGCCTAAAAGAGTATGGTAAGAAAAAGCAGCTCAATGCAGTGAGAAGGTGCATGTGGCAATGAACCACCCCTGGAAAGAGACAACTTTCTGTGTCTGGACCAGCCACTGTCTCAGGTGTGTAACAGCACAATGGCCATTTTAGACAGCATGGAGGAAACTGTGGAAGATGCAAAGCCCAGAGTCTGCGTGAGCAGAACGTCTGAATTAAACAGCTCAAAAAATCCCCTTTAAAATAAACTTATTGAAGATCTGCTTTCCAAAGCCTGTATTTTATTCTACAAAGTGACTTATAAACCAAGAAAAAAAATTAAAAAGCAAATCTGTGCATAAAGCAACTACTTCTAATATTTTCACTCTTGTCATTGCCTATGACGCATTTACCCTACAGTCTCCTGAGCCACTTTGGTTAATAAACTATTAAGAACTTTATCCCATGTTTTATATATGCAAGTTTATGAACTTTGTCCCTCTATTAGAATGAAGTGCAGACAGCTGACACTCTGCATTGCCACTCGTACCTCTCCACGCCTCCTCACTCCCAACTCTTCCTCTCCTGTGCACAGGCAAAGTGCTGCCCTTCCCTACGAACCAGCTGGCAAAGCAAAGCTTGTCCGGACACGTAGCCCCTTGCACTCACAGGAGCTGCACAGGGAAGGAGTAGATATTCCAGCTCTGCCTGTCAAGTCTGCATTTCAAAGGTTGTGCTTGGGTGTGGGAAAGCATAAAGAGGGTCTGTAAGTCCACATGCAAACCCCTACACTCTGACTCCAACTGCCAGGCTCTTGCTCAGGACTTGAATGCATGTTCCCACTTGCCCCACTAAGTTAATACCAACTTCACTCAGTGACACAAGCTCCACTTTTCTTCCATCCTATCTTGTCAAATTACACACGTCTTTTAAAACACACATTTTTAAGAACCAAATGCCCAGTGGGAGGGAGGGAATCCAAACCTGGTAAGATTACTGCCTTGAGGAAAGAGGGCTGAGGAGTAGCTAGTGAATTTTTTCAATTACCTTACTTGAAAATGGATGACAGGTATTAATTTGTGAAGTCTTCTCAATGGTTAAAAGTTTCTTAAGGCTAGAGCCTACTTTTGTGCAGACGGAAGTTTTCCTTAGCTCAAAGCGAGACTACTGTTGTTCTCAACAGGAATGTAACATCTTCCCAAATCTCTTTCACCAGCTCCAACGGGCACATCTCTGATTCACAGCCATGAGTCAGATACTAAGCGGTGTATGCTTTGTGGG
Source organism: Urocolius indicus (assembly GCA_013401255.1). Classification (NCBI taxonomy): domain Eukaryota; kingdom Metazoa; phylum Chordata; class Aves; order Coliiformes; family Coliidae; genus Urocolius; species Urocolius indicus. Next base: position 59,196 of record WBNH01011781.1, on the reverse strand, counting down.
TGTAAATCTATTCCCTTCAATTTGTGGTTATAGTAAGGCTTAGATATACCATTACCAGTACACTAAAATGTGCGGCAGCAGACACCCACTCGGGGATGGGAGAGAGAATTTGACCTGGAATCTCTGAGATGAGGCTGCAGGTGAGATTCACATGACTCACTGTGATGGCCTCAGATGGCTGTAAGGCAGAACATATGTGCAAATCCAAAAAGGTAATGCTGAAAGCCTCATTTCCAAGTCTTTCTGAGGCCACAGATGGTGAGATGGTCCCTAAACTTAAATGTCCACATAGAGATCAATTACCAGTAATTAGATTTGTGGCCATCATGGAAGTTTATTATAGTTATCAACACACACAGAGCATGAAGTTTGCAAACAAAATTTTGGCTGCTGATGCTTTCTTCCTGCACTGAGAAGCAGATGGCTCACCTTTAGCACACTAAGACATTAAGTGAAACCCATATCCACACCCACAGCCGCATCTCCCACCGGAACACCTTCATGACCAAGTTACAGATTCCTTGTCCCAGTTAATGGTTTTTAGTTGCTCTAGTTGTTGCAACGAAAGTACACAAAAAGCCTTGGGAAGCAGGTAAGAGTTCATCTCTTTTGACTGACTCATCTTCAAGACAATTTAAGCTCGTGCACATCCAAGAGAGGGAATAGGCCTCACTTGCCTTATTGGTTAAGTCTGGGGCATCCTCCTGCTCGAGGAAAGAATGGTCACAGACTAATCAAAGAAATCGGGCCTCCTGTCTATTGAATGCTCACTGGCAACAGCGCTTATTCCCTCTAAACCAGAACAAAACCCTTAGGGGAATGTGCAATGTGCTAGATCCTGTGCACACAGACACACCAGATAATTTCTAAAGTGTAAGAGGCCATAGACCACTCAAGCCCTCCCACTGACAGTTGTGGTTAGTTCTAGGCAGCACCTCCCTCCATGTATCTCACCACTCTTTATGAGCCAAAGACCTGGTACTGCTTAAAACAAATCCCATAAAACATTCTGGCTTCAAATATACAGTTGACAACATAATATCATGGGCTTCAGATATATTTTTTCTATTCTCTCAAACTCAAGTTTTGACAGCCATCAACTCTATGAAGCTGGTAGCCAGAGAGAAAGGGAAATGGACCAATACATGGAGTTAAAGAAAACAGCCCAAGTACATCTTATCAAACTGTTCAACATAATGTGAAAAACAACCTTAAAAGTGTTACTTTTCTTATCATATCTACCTAATAAGCTGTAGATGATATGATCAGAACCAAAAGACAGGTAACAGTAACAGTTCCAAAAGTGTCTTCAGTTCTCTCCTCTTTAGTAACTGTTGACAACTATGCTGTTACTGTTCACAGCTGCTGGAAAAGTAGTTTGACACACATCAGAACCACCTGCTTCCCCCAAAAGGTGATACAGTTTACCATTCAATGATTATGCTAAGAACAAGGTCTCTTTAAGATGAAAACAAGCCTAACAATCTCCTTATGCACCTACTGCTCCTGCAAACACTAATATATTGAACAGGGGGGCTGGAAAGGGTTGATGCCTTGGCTATACAGATAATTTCATTCACCTCACTTAACTTTCTCAAGTCCCAAAATAAGTGATTCTCTGTCCTTGGTATGTAACACTACATCAGAGAAGATTAGGAGAGCAGTATTTATAGAAACATCAGTGTATGGGGGTTTTCTTTCCTGTCAGTTGAAGAATGGAAGGAAAGACACACAAAGTTAGCATAGCCCTCCCCAGTGTAAAGTACCAGAGGAGATTTCTGGCTAGTCCAGAAACTCTAGAAAGGGTTCATACACAGTTCAAGTTTTTACTTTGTACTGTAGTAGACTAGTAATGCACACACCTATTGCTTTCCCCAGCTGAGCAGGAGGAACTTAGGTGTTAATGCAAGCTGTTCATTACTCCAGTCCAAGCAACTAAACCAGTGAGCATCTCAGTTCTGCTTAAATCTGCTTTGACAGCTTTCAAGAGTCATAAAGAGGGTGTGGAAAGAAATGGTGGAAGGAACTCCCTAAACTACTAGAACTGTTTTAGAAGTGACTAACAATACATTTTCACTTGCTTCATATGCTTCTCAGATTTAGAATTAAGTTCTTTACTTCTCAGATATACATATGCAAGACTGGACTTACTGGGGAGACTAAGGGAGCTTTCAGGTCTTGTGCGGCATGCTCCTAGGACAGTTGTTGATGCTGCTCCTATCATATGTCTATGTCAAATGCATAGTTGCTTTGAATACCTTAGCACAATTCTTCCTCAAATGCCTGACAAGCAATGTTCAATACAGAAGCAAATAGTAATATTGTTAATGAATATATGCTTGTTTTAAACTATTCAAAGATAAATAACACAAAAACATAAGTTCAGTACTGGCCAATGGGCCAGCCTCCTCATCTATCTCTTTCTTTTTGCTACCTGCTATTTTCTTCCCTTAGTGACGCAGTTGTGAATTCCACAGAATGGAGACAAGAAATGCACATCCTAGCTACACAAGTCTGTTTACTTTCACCAGACGTATTTGATCATCCTCACTCTTTAAAAAACCACTCTCACGCACACAAATGTGTTTAGCAAAGTCTTACATTGTTTTTAAATTATTATACCCAATGTTTTGATCCTTCCTCTTGCCTGAGAATTTGCAAAAAGACAGTTTTTTTATCAGCTAGGAAGTGTAGTACAACTTAACAGAAGCACGTAAGGACAACTTCAGATTTGTAGTAACAGAAAATACTCAGTGTAAGAAAATTGTTCCTCTTGAGTATGTTTTGGTAGACTATAACACCTTAGATTAATTAATTGCAGGTACTTACCACATTTGCAAAGAATGGACAGGCCTAACATATTTGCCCTGGTGTACAAAGAATGTTTTCTGCTCAAGAATCAACAATATGTTTTAAGACTTGATTTTAAAACTACCTTTTTTTTAAGGATAAGTAATGACATTCTAAGCATAGCTGAGAGATATTGGCTTATAAAATGTAGTTACGCTTTGAACAATTCCTGTACTCTGCTTCTCATTTGGAAAGGTGATGTACTCACTAAAAGGTTGCTTAAAAATGATACTCTCCCTTCGAGAATTGTTTCTCATGTTAATGGTGCTTCAAGTACCTTTTATAGCTGCAGCATTCCTGCATGTATGAAAACACTGAAATACAGGCACATAGTTTTCTTTCCTAGAGTAATAAAATCAATCTGAAGACAAACTAAAACACCATAGAAATACATTTGCAGTAAGCATAAGAATTACCAATAACATTCAATACTAGAAGTAAAATGCATTTTGATATCAGAAATGCATGAGAGGTATGAAATCACTGTTTCTAGACTCTGCTGTACAGCTCCAAATAAATTAGCAGGCTGCACATGTCAACAGGTTTGTAACAAAAACAAAATCTGTACAATTATAACAGCTTCTTTTAGTGCAAACTTAAAAATGTACAGCAATTTTTGGTCTCCTCTTTTTAGAATTTGCCCCCCCCCCCATTAATATCCATTAGCACTTACAATTTGATGCTTGCCACATTGTAGCCCTACACTATCAGCTGCATCCCTGTAATGACGGCAGTGACCTAACCCAGCTGAATCTTTGTGTTACTTTTTCCTTAGAGTGAAGGTATGAGTTATATTTTAGGCTGGTGATCAATGGTGCCAAGTTGGAGGCCTGTGGACAGTGGGGTTTCACAGGGATCAGTTCTGAGGCCAGTCTTACTCAACATCTTCATCAATGACCTGGATGAGGGGACAGAGTGTACCCTCAGCAAGTTCCCTGATGACACCAAACTGGGAGGTCTGGCCGATTCCCCAGAAAGCTGTGCTGCCATTCAGCGGGATCTCGACCGGCTTGAGAGCTGGGCAGAGAAGAACTTTATGAGGTTCAACAAGGACAAGTACAGAGTTCTGCACCTGGGGAGGAACAACCCTATGCACCAGTACAGGCTGGGGATTGAGCTGCTGGAGAGCAGCTCTGCAGAGAGAGACCTGGGAGTCCTGGTTGAGAACAAAATAAACATGAGCCAGCAATGTGCCCTCATGGCCAAGAAGGCCAATGGCATCCTGGGATGCTGGCCAGCAGTTCAAGGGAGGTTCTCCTCTCTCTCTACTCTGCTCTGGTGAGGCCTCATCTGGAGTCCTGTGTCCAGTTCTGGGCTCCCCAGCTCAAGAAGGACAGGGAACTTCGAGAGTTCTGCACAGAACCTCCAAGATGATAAGGGGACTGAAGCATCTTCCTTATGAGGAAAGGCTGTGGGAACTGGGGCTGTTGAATCTGGAGGAGACTGAGGGAGGGATCTCATTAATACTTCCAAGTATTTAAAGGGTGTATGTCGGGGGGCAACACTTTTTTCTATAGCATCCAGTAACAGGACAAGGGGTAACGGGCTAAAGCAGGAACACAAAAAGTTACACTTAAGGAAAAACTTATTTAGTGCGAGGGTGACAGAGCCCTGGCACAGGCTGCCCAAGGAGGGTATGAAGTCTCCTCTGGAGGTTTTCAAAACCCACCTGGACATGTTCCCATGTGACCTGGTCTAGTCCTACCTAGGGAGGTAGGACTAGACGATCACTAGAGGTCTCTTCCTACCCTACCATTCTGTGATTCTGTGAATTCAAAATGTTTCCCAAATATAGTCACATTTCCCAAGAGGCACTGAAAAGATGACTGAATCTGTGTAATTATAAAAGACATTGTCTGGGGTTGCCAGCCATGCTGAAATATATGAGTGTTTTGAACTTGCTAGACATGTCTCAACTCAGCAGCATGCTTATCTAAAAAGAAAAAAAAATACTTTTGATGCCTTAGGTATGCAAAAATTCAGAGATAAGGTAATGCTAAAACCTTACACGTTTGGGCTAGAGCAGTGAAGTTCTTGTTTTGTCTATGAAACGATTCTGAAAATAAATTTATTAAGGCTTTTTAAGTTCCATCTTATAATTTTTCTACCGCAATATATATTGAAATAAAGCTTTTATTAACCCTTCTATGGAGAAACAAGCTTAATATCTGTTGAATTATACACAGGTTACAAGATAAAACAACATTTTCTTCCAGAAGCTTTGGTGTCAGTTAGTTTGTTTTCTGGAGAAAGGATCTGATAGTTCAATGTACAGACAATTTTTTTTTTTTTTTAATTTTTCTATTGTGTCATGGAATAGTCTTTCTATGCTATGTTTTGTCATAAGTAATTAATTGCTTTATAAAAAGCACAGAAACCTTTCACACAAAGAAATTAAGTCACTCCAGTCAAAATCTATGCTAACGTGTCTCCTATGTACTACACCTAGTGACACTGTAAGCACCTTTACTGTCTCCTAACATGCACATACAACTCTGAGCTACCACTTTAGACAAGAACTTACTGCATCATACTACACTCAGTTAAAAACCCATATCTTTAAGACATAAATCCATTTTTAAAAATCTAGATCTTAGTGTAGTGGGATAATATACAACAATTGTGGAAGAGATGTTTAGTGCCCTTCATTGTTTATTGCCTTCTATTCACCCACAGCAAAATCCACACAAGGAACACGTCATTACTTCTTGACACATTTCCTAGTTAACTACAGAAAGTTTACTGTACCCTTCAGATAGCTTGTGAATGTGATGTCACTTAAGAAATAAGAGACAGCAATAACCTCAGAGTTGGAGAGAAGCCTTTCATATAGCAAAGAACTGGGAAATGAATAAAGAAGGAAAAAGTGAAGGAAAAAGCTCATCCCAAAAGTTTCTTTTCCTTTAAAATTAAGTTTTGATCTGTGGACTTTTAGTAAGTAATGAAATATCACACAATCTAAAAAAATATTGCAAATAAGAGATCTCTGTATTTTTATATGCACACAAATACAATTTGGCAAAAATAGAACATTTAAAATTAACTTCATATTTATCCTGTCACTGATAATTGCAGATATAGCCATGAGGAAGCTCTTTCTGCAGTAGGCGTTCAGTATGTTCACACTCTTAATGCTCTTCAACTCCATTCACTTCCAGTGGAAGAATTAGTACTTTTTAAAATTATACTTTATGTGAGAGTGAACAGTCACCATGCTACCCCCTGAGGAACAATACAAGACATGAGATAGGACAGGGATTTCTTGTCCTGCTAGAAATCTAATCGGGGCAAAGGAAAACAAAATATAATCCAACCATACGAGTCAGGAAGGAAACTAAGAAAAAAAAAACGGGCTTACGTGGAAGCCAAAGGTGCCTATTGATGTTGTGTTTCTACCCAACGCTGTAGTGAAACAACATTGTTCAGTTATCAATCTGCTATATTCTTTCACAGTACGAGGGTGGTTTCATAAGCCACTTACCTATATCTTTGATGTTCATGATAACCATTCCTAACTTTGTGAACTACACTACTTAAATCCCCTCAAAGGTCTGTTTATCTTCTCTTGTAACGTATTCCTACAGTGTGTGATTAACAGACACAGAGTAGGCCTTCAGGCACTAAGAATGTAAGTCCACCTAATCTCAAGAAAACAAGATGTGCACTTAACCATAAATATTTTTGTATAATCACATCAAACGTAACATACTTGGCATTTAGTTTTATATAAATTATTTCTTACATCAGATCTACTTCTGAGGTTATCCAAAACCCAAACACATAACATTATTTTTACTCTTCCAGGTCTGAATAATATCTACAGACAGTAATGCTATATTCATTTCTACAATCATTCAAGACACATTATATAACTTTATTTTTTTATTTGACAAGCAGCAGTATCATGTTCATTTTTTTTTACATTTTAATGTAGATACAATTATTAGGTTATCTGTCATATTACAATATTTAAGTTTTTTGTTTGGTTGTGGTTTGTTTTTTTTTTTTTTAAGTTTGTCTTAAGATACATTAAAAAACATCAACTGCAAACGTGAGAGGGGAGGGAGGGGAGGGGAAAAAAAAAAAGCATGGTATCCAACCAATTTTCCACATTTCAGCAATACTTCACTCATTCTTTTAGTAAAGTTTTAAGAAATGTCATAATGACATGAGCTTGAAATATCTATAGGCATTTTCATCGACGCTCATGACATGGCACTGGTGATGTTGTAAACAGCAGAAAAACAGGGGCTGCCAAGTGACCAATTACGGAGGCACAGGCCTGCCTCTTCCCACAGGAACACACCAAACAGTGACAGCAATGATCTCCTTACAATCATACCTGCAGGATTGCAACATCATGCCACATAACTGTATTCATCTGCAGAGGCTTGGCTTCGTTCTATGTACTGTTTGTCTATCAGAACTTCAATACACTTCTTAATCATGCTGATACTTGGGTTAAACCTAGCTCTTGATTGGCTAATTACCTGCAAAAGAAAGACATGGTTTCTGTGTTATATTTATTTGTGACAGTTCAAAATGCTATAGAAACATCCACTATGGGCTTTAAAGCAAATTCGATATATTTCCCTTTTCAAGCCAGGATTAAATCAGCCTGGAATAGTTCATTTATAACAACCAACAAAGTATCTCTATACAGTAATGTCAGGACAGTTCAACTGATTGCTGAGCTCATTGGTTCAGTTTTGTCTGCTCATTGGTTCAGTTTTGTCTGCATATTAACTAGACCTTTTCAGTCCTCTTGCACTCTTCATCAGGTTAAAAAAAATAAATCACTATTATTACAGTTTAAGCAAAGTGAAAGATCTGTAAAACCACAGGTGACTTTCCATGCTGGCCTTGCTAACAGACTTCTCTGTCCTGGCTAGGTCTCTTTTACTTATCTTTATCTACTTTCATTGTTCTGGAATATTTAATTTCTGGACTGGCAAAGTTATAGTAGTCTTACTTGAAATTAAATGCCTGAGAAATGTGTTAATCTTTGTTTAATAATAGTTTAGACAATTCTGAATGCTTAAATTTCACTTGATTGTATGTATCCAAACCTCTGAACACAATTTTCTTCTCACCCATCACCACTTTTGTTATGATAAAATGATACTTTTTTAATAAAGACCTGTGAAATCTGCATTTTCTTTATGGCATTAAAAAGACATTTAGAAGACATGTAGGAAGGTACACAGCAAATTACCAAAAACTCTGTCTAAAATAAGACCTTCCTCATTCTTGAATAGTACAGTTTAAATATACTAAAAATGTAATGTATTTTCAGAGATTCTACTGCACTAGAGAGCTAAATTTGCAAGAAAAATAGTTATTTCTTGTGAAATTTGCTGAAAAGCCCTAGATGAAACTTTTAATACCAAAAGACCCAGTTCAAATAGCAATCATTCTGTAAAGTAACACTACTTCGTTGCTGTTGTAGCTGCCAGGGTATGAGATGTGAGCTGAGTTTGTTGCATTTAATCTAAGTTCCAGCCCATGTGGTGCTGTATACCTGGTCCCACAAGGCACTCAAACTGCTCAGCTGCCTGGAAGGTGTAGATGGAGTCCTACCACTGAGCTCTTTTCCTATACAACTTGTGACAATCAGGATGAACCTCTCTTTCTTCAGTTATGAATACAAACCTATGATTTGGTGAGTTCCATTAGGCTATGCAATACATTCAGTAAAAAAATTACTTAATGTAAAACAAATCTACATGTGTATTGTGGAAGAAACTGCCGCTGAAGACAAAACTTGACATGTTTCTTAATAGTTCTGTTTTGTCCATTCTCTTGGGAAAAAAAAAAAAAAGAAAAAAAGAGAAGAAACTGCAGTAACAGAATATGAATATCTGTTAACTTGCAAAATTTTTCAAACAACAGATCTTATATATAAGATCTTATATATATTTTGCCTCTAGTTTCTCATTTGTTCTGTAAAGAAAGTAATTTTTATCTGAATTTCCTGTTTTCTCTACAGCTTTTCCTGGCTGGCTTGGTCCCAGATCTAGAGACTGCTGGAGACCTCTGTGAGCCAACAGAACTCAGCAGGTAGAACTCACCCAGCAAACCAAACAAAAAGCTCAAAAGATCCAGTTTTGTTGGGCTAGCAGCCAAGGGTCTGATACATTCTCCACAGCAGTACAAATGAGAACAAACTTGGTGCTAAGAAACTAATAGATGTGCTCAGATTTCATCTAACTTCAGCCCTGCACTCAAACTGATTGTCATCATCATCATCATACTCAATGTATTTACTTAGGGCAGGAAGTTTGTTTTGGTTTTGTTTTTTTCAAAGATAACACAAATAAGAATGATGGATATAAATATCTCATGGTCAGGATAAAAAATGTTCTTCGAATGACTGCATTGACCTTTCCCCTCCCCTACTCCTACTGACATTGTTCATTTTAAGTGAAAAATCTACCTCTTTCTGCAGGTGATTGCAGCACAGAGCTAAAAGTACAACTACCAGGGCACATCCAACACAATGAACAATTTAGCAAAGACCACATGCAGACATATACAGGTCTACCAAGGACCTTGAGTTATTTTCTTGGACATCTCACCCTAAATGAAATGTGTGGGGCTGTAGTCTAACTGTTAGAACTAGAGCTAACTAAATTAAGGCTAGGAGTCTTTCATTCATCTCTCTTACAATATTATAATCCTGTCTTTCCATCTCAGAAAGATGTTAATGAGATGAGAAAATATTAACCATTCATAGTAAACAGACCTTCCAAAAGACCCATTCTTACTCCTCAAGAAGCTAGACTAGAATTTTGCAGTGAATACTTTGCATATAAAAATCCTAGTAACAGTAGAAACGTCACAATAATTATGAAAAATGTAACAAATTTGTGTTTTAAGAAATAAAAAGGCTTTCAATCAAATCTTACTAAAAGATTAAAAGGGAAAAAAAGAAGTTGGACAGCCAAGAACTTCATTATGCATACTCACAAAGTTTAACAGAAGTGTTGGTTATTCACTTTTTAATAAAGGTCAGTCTAGAGACAAAGCTGAACAGGTTGAACTCGGAATCCCATGGCAGTTTAGCCTTGTTGATACACCATGAAGGAAAGCCAGTTACTAAGCTCAGTGCAGCCATAGCTAGGTAAAATTTCCACTTAACATGAGATTCTCATTTTTGTGTTTCAGGATTAACTATACAAAAAACATATCTCTACACAATTTGCTCTAAAATCTGGCAATAATTTATGAGGTGCCAGTATATCACAAACTGATATCTGATTTCACTGACTGAGCAGACATCTAACATTTTTAAAGAATCAAGTTCAGGTCCCAGTAAAAGTTTAGATGAGACAACATGAACATTGGCACAAATGAATTCAGAGTATAAAAAGAAGGAAAAAATTAAACCTGTTGGATTTTTGTACTGCTTCAGGTTTTGCAATTGCTCATTTAAGGCTATATCACATTCTCACACTATCCCGCAGCATAGATATAAATTCTTTAAAAGTCTGCAGTTTAAAACACTCTTAATCCATCTAGAACATTAGTATGTACAATTGAGAACTACAGACTAAACGATAAAGAACATGATCCTAAAAAATGCCATAAATTTAGCTAAAAGGTAAAAAACCAATACAGGTGGATGTAGCTGATGATAGATAAATGGAACACCAACATTACTCTCTACCTAGTTTTTAACTGAGTACTAATCAGAATATCCACCTTTCTTGCAAAGAATGAAAAAAACTCCTTATATTAATACACCATAGTATTCTGCAAGAACAAAATACTGCAGAGGTGTCAGATAGTGCCACCTGAGTTCAAGGAAGCAATGAGACAGGATTTTTTATTTCTGAAACAGGGCTTGCCTACTATTTTCTAATTTTAACTCTAAATTCTTAAAGGATTTCATCATAGTTGTATGAATAAGTAATAGGAAACAAAAATAATCAAAGATTTTGAGAAGAACCTACACTGCCTCATCTTTTAAATAGTTAAAATCAGATAATCCTTTAATTAAACCTGTTTTCAGAGCATTTGTGTACAAACACTATTTCAATATCCAAAACCTTTAAAACATCTCACGCTGTAAGTCTTAGGCTTACAAGCTCTCCATAGCTGCTTTTTATGTCCTAAAGTGGTGGGTGTGGTACACAGTTTCCTCCATCACCACAAGACACCAAGCACACAGCAGATCTCAAAATGACTGATGTCCCACCAGTCTGCTCTGAGACATAAGTTAAAATTGCCTAGGTGGTTCTGTGCAAGTTCCATAGCTTTGGCAACGACTCTTACAGGATACAACATCCCTCAGCATAGAACCTGTGGCCAACAGAAAAGAGCAAGCACAGAGGCACTTCACGCTTTAGTGCTAAAACATATTTACAAGACTGAGAGATCACAGTTAGTGCTCCAGTACTGTAGTTTAAAGTATATGCTAATGCTGAAGGAGAGAATTTTATCTTACCTCCTGAATAAGAGCATTATGTCGCAACACTTTACGTGCCTTCATGATACGGACTATAGCAGCTTGAAGATACATTTTTCTGTCTTCATCTACAGCACTTCTGGTCTGCTCCATCTCCTGCAACATAGGAACAATAATAAAGCTTTGAAATATAGTAAGACCAATAAACACTTCATAACAGTATCTAGAATCTATACTTTTTACTTTATTGAAAGTGGTCAATTAAAAAATAAAATATGTGTAGTTCAATTCCAGACAAAGTACTTCCATAAATCAAGAATATCAAGTTTCATGAAACGCAGCAGGAGAGTAGGAGAGAGACATTCAAACCAGTGTTTTTTCTAAAGAGGAAAACAGGCAGAATTTACTGTGGCAGCATATGTCCTTTGTACAAAATCCTATGTCTTAGGAGATTCAGAGAGAACAAGGATTCAACACTGGAGTTACTTTTAGTTGCCAAAGGGCACAAAACCACAGGAAAATAGAGTTGATTTGTTCTGTAGATCCTGGTATAATTTTTTTTCATAAACATCACCAACAAAAAGTCTTAGATAAGACAAGCTAAATGTCAAATCGCTTTGCTACAAGAGGAATAGCTCTTGCCTATCTTTTTCTTCCACTTTCTTATTCCATCTTCTTCTGCCTATATTTTAAATACAAAAAACAATTGCAGTGCTTAAGCTTTGAACTTCAAACAATTTTTTCACAGTGATGCAGATCTTACACATCAACTCTTGCATCCACTTATACCAAAATAATACAATAAATTCCACTTTAGAAAAAATAAGCTTCCTAAGTTGTTCAAGACAGCTTAACCCAAAGAATACTTGCCTGTGGCGTGTCTTTCTGCATTGATGTAGTAATTTTAAATTTTGTTCGTTTACTGCTGAAGTTCATATTTAATGAAAACGTAGACTCTGCCTCTACATCTTCCTGCAATAAAGAAACTTTCTTAAAAAAAAAATCAGAAATGGAACCAAAACCTGTCAACTTTGAAAAAAGTCACCTTTAGGGGTTTGCATACATACAAACAATTTCAGATTTGTAATTTAAAACACTCAAATGACACTTGAATCAGGTAATTTTTGAAGCTACAGTTTAACAAAGCTAGAAATCAATTCTTTTTTAGGAAACACTGTAACAAGCTGATAAATATGAATTTTGTTAACGAGTCAGTATGATTAATGAGTTTCATTAACAAGTCAGTTCAATATTCAACAGATTGTTTAGCTGCAACCACTCTCCATTTAAACTCTTTTTCTGCCTTACAGGCAGCAGGATTTGCACTTACTTATGGTAAAACTTCAAGAGAGAGCTGTTGCTTCCATAGCTATCATCACTAATACTGCCTTCTGCAACTTCACACAAAGCATCTAAACTTTGTTGTTTTTTTTTTTTTTTATAGCAGAAACAGCTGACAAACTGCAACTTCCACAGTTCTATATCTATGTGTACATTCCTAATACTATTCCTGATAGACTCTCAATTCTTTTCCACACATAAAAGTCCATTTATTTGAATAAATGGTAACTATCCCCTGCAGTCCAAACACGTCCACATTCCAATAACAGATTAACCCAATTGATCTTTGTAGTTTCCAGAGTCTGTACAAGTATTACCAATTTCCAGCAGAATGAAGCTACTGGGTTTCTTACATTTTGAAATCTTGCCAAGCCATGGCTGCCTCAAGTCCAAACACTTAGATAAACACAGTCAGTATTTATCTAAATACATACTCAAAGCAGTATTAATTCTCATTGTATATTCTGCAACAAATATTGTCTTTTATAATATCCAAGCACAGTATAGAAAATTTAACATGCAACATCAAGAGCTTAAAAAAATATAAGCTAACTTTAAATGTTTGCATGATTCTGCTTACGTGGTTGAGCATAAACCAAAATCAATTGTGTCATATGCATGAACTCAAAAAGCATGGTTATAATGGACCAATAAACATGTTGCTAAAAGTTTTTTTTTCATCCTCTTTAAAAACCAAATAAGTAAAAGTAAGTTATAACATTTAATATGGTGTATTTTCCTGTGTGGCTCAGATACAGGTAAAGAGAAGTTAATGTATTTAATTTCACTGCTTAAGCCACTGAAGTTCACTGGCTTATTCATTAAGTAAGCTGATACACTGGCTACAGATCTGCTTTCACATTGCTGGATGGACTGCAAACAAAACAGAATTAGCAGAGATATTTGAATACAATAGCCTGGAAGTTAAAGAAGCAGAAAATGCAGTGGTAAACATTAAAAGGTAAAAGGGTTGGAAAGTTGCACCATTGACTCTTCAATTACATATGCTTCAAGAAACTGGGAAAAACCTTATACAACAGACTTAAAAAAATAGAAATCCTTTAAATAATGGGAAACCTAAGATTATGAAAAGTCTCACTGTTTTCTGTGATAGCTCCCAGTGTTAAATTTCACCTATGGTTGAAATAGCCACTGTTTAGCTCCCAGCCACTGTTCCAACCTGAGCTCATTTCTAGATATTGGAAGCATGTCTTGTGCTTCAGTCAAGCATCAGATCTTCCTTGTGATTTCACTTTTCATTTTCTAATATTTTACTGGTTAAAACAAACAAAAAAGCAGCTATCATAGTAGCTTTGGACTTCTCTTAAGTGAACAGCCTAACTCAGCTTCTGTCTGATTCCGTCTGAATAACAGCTTCTGGGTTAGCTGAAGCACATGCTAAAGTTTATATGGTATACATAAGCACTTCCTAAGTGTTTCTTAGGTAACAGGCATGGGCTTGGAAGTGTTAGGGGAGTGGTTGGACTTGATGATCTTAAAGGTCTTTTGCAACTGAAATGATTCTACAATCTGTACCCTTCACTTTATGGAAAAAAAGGGTAACTGGTTTCATGTGGGTTGTACAGAAGTATGAGGTAGAGACAGAAACAGAGCTTGTATCAACCATTGCCTTAACCATAAACAAAGCTCAAGATATTTTTGGAATTCCATAAAACCCATGAAATGGTTAAGTTCTGCAAATTGCAGCACAAGTCCTTTCAACAAGCTGTCCTTGCTCTCTCTCCTCCTCCTCCTCCTTCTTCCTCCTCATGTAATTTTGTCAGCAAGGAAAAACACAGTTGCTGTTACTTTTGGTCTCTTAATCTCACAAATATTTTTTCTTAGTATCCCTGTAAGACTCTTCGGTTTACAGCTTGGGCTGCTTCCCATGATTGAGTACAACTTGAAATATAGTGTATTCAAAGAGTATTCCCCTACAACAATTGCAGTGAGTCTAAAGCCGTATGGATGAAGTGCAACAGAAAAAATAAACAGTCCTAGCACTGTTACTTTTACAGTGTTCCATGCCACTACAGATAGAGAAAACCCATATGACATAGTCTGTTTCCTCCTGTCTTTTAAAACATTTAGGGGGGTAAAAAGCAAACAGCAGATTCTTTTATGTTAAAAAAAGCCTTCAACTTATATTAGAATCACATGACTGAAAACATGAAACTTTTAAAATATCAGGATTGCATACCTTGTCTGAGTCATGGTTGATCATTTTGACATCAAGTAAAGATTTGATGGTTTTAGTCAGTTCCTTCTCATTCATTTGTGTACTGTCCTGAAGCTCTCTGTAACTGACAGTTTCGCTGTTGTTGAAGGCAAGCAACACTGCCATTTGGTATGTTGTGACCATGGCTACATAAGGTTTGCACAAATAATTCATTTTTACTTCACCTGTAACGATACAAGTAGTATTTTATAAACTGGTGGAATGTGCTGAAAAGTCATCTGAAACCTAACTCCTAGGGCCCTCTGAAAATTTCCAAACATTCAGTTCACACCTAAGTATGCATTTAACACTTGGAAGGGGAAGATGAAAACCAATGTCTTGATTTCCACATACAGAATGGAGTTTGCAACAAAAACTCCTCTAATTAACTGCAAGTACTAGCACAATAGTGTTTTCAATATAAAAGGAAACCTACAGGGTTGAATTTGAATAATACAATATAATGTATAGCGATAAATATTTAAATAGTAATAATGACAAATAAACAAATACTAAAACAATCAGTGTACTGTAGTGCAGAAACTTCAATTAGTAATAGCTCACACAGAATCACAGAATACTGACTAGAGGAAAATTGTTCCAACAAAAGATTTATGAACAAAATAGAAGTTTTGTTCATTACTTTTTTTTTCCACAGTAGTTCTATAATCTTCCCATTCCTCTGAAATTAAAAACGCCAACAAAAGTCCACATAAAAAAAAAAACCAACTAAAAAAAACTGAAGAAATCTGTATGCTGGTCTGGTTTTCACCTCTGTGTAATATGTTGTGGTGCTTAGCTGTTGAAGCCTGACACTGAAAGCACCTGAAATAAAATACAACTGACTGATACCAAACTAAGCTACAATTTTATATATCTCTTCTAGTTTGTAATATATATGTCTATATAATAAATAAATATGTAATTAATTATTCATATGCATTTAATTAGATATCTCTGAGTAAAACAGTATAATATGCAAAGTTATTTAATATTCAGCAAAGGGACATCTGAAGAGACTATAGAAACATTTTCAAAGCAATTGTTACTAATTCAGCAGTTCTGCAGTACCATTTTCTAGTTAAGAAAGTACAACTCTAGTTTTACTTGGATTTAATAAATCATAGGCAACATATACAAGTTTATAGAACAGAAATATTGGAAATACTAAGCAGAAACTATTAAATTATAACACAAAGTAAGTCTGTTGACTTTACACATAACAAAGTTTCAACTCTGAAATCTGTTGCCACTCGAAAACAGCTTTTAATGAACAATCGCCAGCTGTATAGAACAGATGTTTAGCAAAGCACTTCTTTTACCTGTACAAAGATAATGTAACCAAGTAAGCTTCCTTCCACTAAAATGTTGACTGTAAAATAATTCAAACTGCAAAACAAAATGAACTTCAATTAGTCACATATATAACTACTCACAACAGGTTATTATCACACTAGCACCCCAGTGAAGAAATACTGGGTTTATAGTCGCCATACTGGATGCAAACACTGCAGATCAATTTATCACAGCATTCAGCATTTTCTTTTTGAAAATGGGTGATGACTGAACATCAGTTGTTTATTGAATTACTTGAGCATGTTAATATTAACTTATTGCCCGATGACTACACCAAAAATATTGTTGACACATTCATACTCTCAAAGTATAAAATACTATAGCTAAACAGCACTGGATTTTGAAAAAACAAAGACATTTCAAAACGTTTGAAAACCTTCTGAGGACATAGCTCCCATCTTACTTATTCCATGGGCTAAAATGATGCAGAAAAGTTTCTCTGACAGGAAGGAAAAAAAAGATTTTCTCCAAAGTCTAATGTGAAAGTTTATGACAAGGCTTGTAAAAAACTCAACATTTAATTTTAATAACATATGTAATATATGAGTGTGATAATTTTGCTTGTAAGGTGAAATATAAAAATGTGAATTTCTAGTAGGATTTCAGTAGCTATGGCATTCTCTTGGATGTCCTCTGAAAAGAAATGAAATTTGGCTGGAAATTAAAACTGGAATCTGACCTTCATCATACGTATTAGCCCTGTAGCCAAGAGGATCAAATCACTCTGTATGGAATGGCAAATGCCCAATGAACGTTACATTTAGTAATTAAGCTTTATTTTTACAAAAATGATAAATAAATCAGAAATTCTGCTCTCATACTTCCTATCTGAAAGAAACAAAGCTTGCACACTAATCCTAATTTAAGGTCTAACTACCTTCTGATAGTGACAAAAACTTAAGCACATTCAAAGAACCTTTCCTTAAAATGCGATCAAACCTCCTTAAACCCCATGTAGCCAACACTGCACATCAATTTGGCTTACTCTTGATTTGGTCTGGCAAGTCTGATTAACACTGAAGTAAAAAATAAAAACGGGGACTTTTAACTCTTTAAGAATTGAGTGTTTCTTCACCCACAAGATCACATCTTATGAAAACAAGTATATCTATAGCATTCAAATAAAGAGATATTTTTAGAAAGCTGCAGCAGTTTTCTAAATTATTTGTCCAGTTACAGAGGTACTCCCACACTTTGGAGTGCAACTGCAAAATGTGGGGGTTTTTCTTTCTGAATCGTGGTCAGACTTCAAAGACAAATCTCTCTCCACGGGTCAAATCATCAAATTTTACTGTAAAGATCTGCATCGTCAGTTTTTCAAAGACATTCTAAGGTCACGTTCTGTTTCCTCACTGAACTGAGTAATATTTAGAGCATTAATTCTAGACAGGTGACACATCAATAAGTTTGCTTGTTTAAACTGGCAGAATGGTGAAATTAGGCAAGCAGACTCAGAACTGCCTCTGTCTGACATGCAAGTCAATAACAATTTTCTAACTAAGGAATAAGTGACTACACTCTGATTTTAAGCCCACAGAGAACACCAAAATGTCATCCATCACCCTCTGTGGATCCAATAGTATGGGTTGGAAACCATTATATTCCTAAAGTCATGCATCACTTAACATAGCAGAATTAAGAGCAGAATAAATAGTTCTAATACTTAGATGGAAAACCTCCTTCACCACAAAACCAGGTATTTGCCATTATAATTTCAATCAGATAGTAATTCAAGATATAAAACCTGCTTAAAATATATCTTATGTACAATGACATGAAATCTTTATTGTCTATAATGTACTTCACCATTTAATACACTTTAGCAAAGATCAATACACATATTCAGTATTTTAACACAAACACTGCATGTGTAACATTTAGAACACAATAATATAACCACAAAGTAATAAAATATTCCACCTCTACAAAGCAGACAAAAAAAAAAAAAGAAGTGTCACACAAAATGAGAATATTTGGCCAAAGTAAAACCTTTACTGCTTTGAGAAATCCTAAAATTAGCTTCAAAGGAGTTTGCATGAAGCTTGATTTTGAATGGCTCCTATGAAATACACAAGAAATCTGTATCTGCATTTTAGTTTGCTATTAGATCTGTTCAGATTTAACATCAGAAAGAGAATATTTTATCTAAATATTAGGAATTGTTATTGAAGCTAAGAATCAACTCATTTGATTTGACTGTATTTATCAGTATCTCCCTCATCAATCACAAGGTGGAGAAGAGAGATGTGAAAAATAAAGCCAAGCTATGCAAATACATAAATGCAGTATATCGTTCAGGCAATCCCTCCAAATTTCACACAGGTGGAGAAACAGGATAGCCATGATTTCCAAACACAATGAAGCAGCTCAGGTTTTTCTCTGCTAGAATGATGGACTTTCATTTGGAGTTAATTTTACATTTTCCACATGTTTACAAGAAGCCTCCTACTAACCTACCATCTGTACACTTTTTTCCAGTTCCTGAGGAATTGCAAAGGTAGAAGAAGGAGCCTGAGTTAAAGGCCATGCACCAGCCTAAAGGTATCAGGAAAAATAAAAGCATTAACATTTTCATATGACAGATACAGATTAAGAAACCATAATACTATTCAACAGATCTATAGTGTGTACTATGCTCCAAGACAATCAACTTATACCACAAGTTAAATAAATGTATTTCTTTTTTTGAGAAGAGGTTTTACTGCTCAGTTTTATGGCTCGTGATGCACATCCCACTAAGGTATTCATTCAAGACAAGAACACATGGCATCTTACATCGGTGTTCTCCAGTGTGCAAGTAGGTTAAATTTAAAAAGAAGCACTAGGAAAATAAATTACTCCACAATGACCACGAGGTGTCAGTTTCTGTATGAGAGGTATTTGTAGTTACAAAAACTGCCTACTTATTATCAGAACATAAAAATTAAGTATAAATAACTCAATAGTAATAAACATACATTAGTACCTGTAGAACGTATATCTGAAAACTAATTCCCAAATCTATAATTGTGTCCTGATTTTTGATGAAGTTGTTGAATTTATTGTTGAGATCAGCGCTAACACTCATGTCTGTATACATTCGATGGAGCTTGCTGGTAAATTCATAACCACAGGCTTGCTGTGAAGAAATATACAAACAGGTTTCACAGTGAAAACAGTACTTATTATATAAATTAAGCACATTCACTACAAAAATATTGAAAACCTAATCAGCAGAAGTGGGGTTGCAATATTTACAGAGAACACTAGTTACAATGGAAAACGTTATAAAAGAAAATTATCAGATTTATCTTTGTTTCACTTTCTATACAATGATTTATATGAACACTACTTTACAAAATTGAAAGTGCTAGTTTATGAAAGCCTCTGATACTTTTGTATTGTAAATATGAATTACTTGAACAAACTGAATGGAACAACTTAAAAACTCATTCAAATCTCAAGTGATACATGGCCACATATCTTTCCTAGACTATGGAAACATTCTTTCCTTTCAGCTACTGGAAACAGGAGCTCTGTGGATTGCTAAGTTATCTCTGGCACCCTCTGCTGCTCCCTCCCAACATTACATAATCCTATGTTATAATATTATTCTAATGCAGAACAAACAATTACCTTTAGTTTATTAATCATGGCTTCTTCAGAATCCATTGACATAGACAAACCATGAATTAATCTTTTTGCCAACATTCTGGCATAGAACTGCATTGAAAAAAGTCAGATATGAGGATTTTAGAAAGCATAATCACATTCTTCAAATACATTTCAAATGTAACATATTAACATTTATTGAATATCAAAGTTACCTTTTGGAATACATCTTTGTCATCAATGTATTTGAAAACAGTAATGAAACTTGTAAGTTTGTCTTCTACTTCATTCTCCGTCATTCCTTTTGCTGATTTCTTCAACAAGTTGTCACAGTACTTGGCCAGCTCAAGTTCAAAAAAGAAAAAACAAATCCAAACCTACTTGTCAAGCTTAAAAACAAATGTATGCCAAGGCATTCCAAACTTCTACACAAAAGCTAAAGCATGGAGTAAGCCACAGTCTATAGTCTCATGTTCTATTACAAGGACTGTATTAATAGATAATTAATACATACTACCTCCACAGATAATACAAGTTCTATATACAAAATTCCAACTGCACTAATTTTGCACACCCACAAATACTATGTGCAGGTTATTACTCCTGAACTACACAAATGAGGATGACTCAGTGTGAGAAACAGATATTCATGTGATTGAAGCCATTTGACAGTTAAGAAATAGTATTATTACTTTCTACACTAATATATACATCACTTACCAACTCAGGTGCTTTGCAGATTGACTTGGGTTCCCTATAGTTAACTACCGATGTCAAAGCCTACATAGGAACAAACAGCAAAGAGAAAAAGTGTAAATAACTTAAAAACTTTTTCTTTCCTGGAGTTTGAAAAAATGAAAAAAAAAATCCAGGGCAAAAGGATCAAAAAAGAAGCAGTGAATAAAAAGAGTTGAATTGCTGCTGTTAGAATATGTGCTGAACTTCTCTAAGTTGAGGTTAAAGTGAAAGTGGAAAAAGTAGAGGAACACAATCAAGGAAAGCAAGAGAAGAAATTCAGTTCTGATTAGAAACTTAAATGCAAAAGAAGAAAGATTTTGGTATACAGTCCAAAAGTCTGGATGGAAAGAAACCAAGGAATAATTGCAGATAGAGCACATCTGAACAGCAGCACATAAAGAGCAGCTTACATCAACAGCATGTATCCTCAGTTGAAATACACACATGATGTGCTCATGCCAGTAAGAATAGAAATATCTTTTGCTTGTTGGATTTTTTGATAGACTTAAGAGGAGAAAGAATATTGAAAAGCAGAAATTCAAAGCAGTGCAGTACAAAATAATATGATAGCTGAAGGAAATCTGAATGAAAAAGGAAAGAGACAATGGCAATTTAGAATTGAAAATTGTAAACAAAGATATTAGAACCATCAAGATCTGTTTCTAAACTACTTATCACATTTGTATTAACATTTTTAACTAAGATTGAATCAGATACGTTGCACGACCACAGTTCCTAGGAATTATAGTTCCTTCTAGGGAAGCAAAGTATCATTATTATTATAAAGAATTGACAAACAACTTATTTGTACAATGCCTTGACATTACAATATTTGATAACAGAATCCCTGTGAGAAACAAATGCCTAACTTAACTATACATTTTAAGCTCTTTGAAGCCTAGAGCACTTTTGCAATAATACTGGAGGCATCAATAGCAGTTTTTATATCCATTGTGGAAAATTGACAGCAGATTAAGATTTGAAATATTTACTGCAATAAAGACCACTGAAGCCAAGAACTGATGTATTTATGGAAAAACTACACTGTCTATGTGCCAGCAAATTGTAGTTCTCAAGTCTCCTACCACTCCACCTTCTGGTACATGACTTTAATTGCAATTGAGACAGAAATGTATTAGGGGGCTGATAAAATAATTTATTTTAAACCACTAAATAATTATTTACTCAATGTTACAAATACAGAAGGCTAACTACTATTGGTGTTATTATTGGTATCTTGTATCTTCATCATTATATGTCTTCCCAGATGAACTTTAGCTGAAAACTATCAGAGCTTTGACTATAACCCTAAATACAAACTGCAATTACTGTAAACAACACAACAGAATAATGCAATGCATGCATACTATCACAAGAAATTATAAACAAGAAAGTAGTAAGTATTGTGTCAAGCAAAAAGATACAAGAATTCACGGGAAAGAGTGGGAAGTTCATAAATAGATTAGATAAAACATACTTCTTTGAGAAGCAGTCATTCAGTCCCTCATGAGCCCAGGCATGTTTTGCAGAATTTAATAACCATAATAATATTAAAAAAAACCTTATTATAATCTATATATTAATTTTACACTGATTAAAATTTACAACACTTAGAATTGTTATCTTCAAAACCTTCATGGTTATGAATTTCCAAGAAAAGAGCAGCAAGTCTCTTGCCCAAAACAGGTTTAACTTCAACTGTAGTCTCTCCTGGAAGAAGTTAGCTATTGTGACAGTGACTCAAAAAACACAAGTTTCCAGATAATTCTTTGTAGTCAACCTGAACAACGTAAACAAAGCTTCTATGTAGGCAATACTATCAGAGTATAACCATTATGGCAGTAAGCAAATTCAAGTTCAAATGCATGCAAGAGTTACAAAACTTGCCAAACCCTACAATTTGTCTATTATCTGCACTGAAATTTACATTAAATAGGTCAGCTCCATTTCTGTGTTTTGAACTACGATGAAAATAAAGATCTTTCATTTGAAAAACACTGAAGTATTGATGTGGTTTCCTTTGTACATATCTTTTCCCCTAACAGTGGATTCAATTGCATTTCTAAACTGGAAAAACTGCAGAACTCTAGCTTTCAGCATGTGTTGATGCCTTGAAAAACGTTTGTGAGCCTCAAAAAAGGCCCCACATTGTTTTCCCATGTTTTTTTTTTTAACTTAAGTAAAAGTTACCTTGTCAAGGGCACTCATAAAGTGCTGATCACCACTCAAAACAGTGTTGATGAGTTGAACAAATTTACTATGTACTTCCAAAACTGACTCCACAAACTGAGTTGGCATCTAAAAAGAGACAACATGGAAAACAAGTTAATGAGAAAAGTAGTATTATCTACACATAAATATTTTTACATTAGCTGCAATTTTTTCCTAATTATTCTTTGTGATAAAAGTTAAAATCATAGTGATTATGCCTTTGAGAGGATTGATTCTGCATTGTTGTACCCTTACACTACTGTACTTGAGCATGTGCTGG
Source organism: Urocolius indicus (assembly GCA_013401255.1). NCBI lineage: Eukaryota > Metazoa > Chordata > Aves > Coliiformes > Coliidae > Urocolius > Urocolius indicus. Next base: position 36,201 of record WBNH01011781.1, on the reverse strand, counting down.
AAATAAAAGAGTCTATGGCTACATTTACAGTTTCGCTATCAAACATAGATTTGAGTCTATACTGCTGTAATCTCATCTAATCTCTTCCATCATACCATAAAATCCTTTATTAGCCCTGGAAAAAAAATCATTAATGCTAACATGTAAACACAGCAATCAAGCCAAAAAATTAAACTGCTGCTGCTGCTCCTATAAGGATACTTGAGACACAGAAAATCCAGATGAAGCCTTTGAATTTTCCTACACAGGACAGTTACCAATCAAATTTAGTGCATCACATAACATTTTGCATAGAAATATGAATTAGAAGAGTCCCTACACAGAGAAGCTGACAAGCAGCAATAAAGGGTCTGAAATGAACCATCTATTTCACATGACTCTGTAAATGCACTCTCAAGTCACACATTAAAGATGTTCTGATGACGAAGTGTTTGATCCACATAGTGGACCAAATATTTCACATTTGGAGTTTGTTTACACAAGGCTGCGAAATTTTATCACCCTTCATGGCTCTGCATTCATTTCCCCGTGTAAACACTATTACTTTGAAAAAACAAGTTTAGTAAACTTACAGATAATTTGAAATCAAATTATACTACTAAAGACTTCAGCCCATTTTCTGTATACACAGGAGTCATAAAAGAGTAAGCACTCCTGTGCAATCAATAGAAGAATGAATTTACAACAGTTCAACAAAAACATTGAATGGCTCAAGTCACCATCCTGAAGTGAGCACAGATCTAGACAGCAAGATGTATACATGTACAAACACAATGCCAAATGAAAGCTCATTTTTTTGTTTCTGAACAAGCAAGGCTAGAAGAATGAAATTGGAATTTATTAATTAAATATATGGGAACTGAAAAAAGTTCAACACACTTTAGTAAAATTTCAGAAATTATATGAAAAAATGAGAGTACAAAGCTATGAGTGAAAACCACCACAATGGAATCAGGACAAGATGTCAAGTCTTTACAAATAACATATAATTAAACTAAATGGAATCGTTGGTTCCTAACACATTAGAACAGTAAATGTCATTGATGTGGAGAAATTCAGGAAAAAACCAAAAACATACAAGGAACAAAAAGGACCTACTTGCCATGACAGCATTAAACAAACAACGAGAAATATCTAGCTGTAGTTGATTCTGGTCAGATCACAACAATCAACTCTCAGGATAGATATGTGTTGCACAGCTAAGGGTGCTGATCAGAAGTTACAATTTATCCATAATGTTCCAAACCAATTCCATGTAGACAAAATTAAAAAACCAGAAGAGACTAAGGAAAAGGGTAAACATTTCATCGGGAATGTTAATCAACTAAGTTATTTCAGCTGCCTGAGGAAACTCACATTTTCCTGAGAAAGATTGCTGGTTGCTCTAAGGCCCTCATCATGGATATGGTTTTGTAGTTCCTGAATCATATGAGGTAAACCACTTGACACAGCACGAAGTAGAGTATACATATTTGCCATGTCTGTAACAGAGATACATCTTTATAGAATATGCTTATAAACACTAAAAAAAAAAAATCAACACTTAATATAGTATCATAATTTCACACACAACTTTTCAAAGACTGAAACAAGACCAACTGTTTTGAAAAAAAATTAACATACACTGAATCACTGACAAAAGAAAAAGAGGAAAGAGTAGAGCTAATATCAGTATGTACTGAGTACTGCCATTGTGACTACTCACTTTTCTAATACTGCTTACTTAGGAGAGACTCCAAGAGGAGAGGTAGGCTATTAAAGTATCGTGCCAGCTTACTTTAATACTTAGCCTCCCTAAATCTGCCTTAGCAGCATTTGACTAAAATCAGTTCAGATACCTTGACTTGTTCCTCCAGGGGTGGCTTGAAATTTTTCTCAGGTGAGAAAATTTTTAAAAAAGCAACTTCTAGTTTAATGATTTTGTTTGGTTTCTTTTTTTCAAAATGAGGATTCAAGATCTGATCACATTCACAAAACTCTCTGGAAACGGAACACTACTATTAGATACAATTTGAGTTTAACTGTGAAAAATAATTTGTTTTGCATAACAGATACCATCTTCCTTGCAAGAATAAGCATTATTTCAACTGTAAGAGGCACGTAGTCATCAGGAAGCACTTTTTTTAGTCAGGCAGGGAATATACTAAAAAAGCATCATCTTCTATAAAATAAGTAGTTTGGGAAGAGAAGTCTAAAGAGATTCAGGACAATAAAGTGGCTATGAAAAGAAGCCAAAATATTTTATAATCCTGACCTGTCAAATGATGATGAAGAAATCTGTAAAGACAGAGCTATTGGTTTACAAATGAAAACACAAGCATAAAATGTGATCAGTTCTACAGGACACAGGACTTCAGTGTGGTTTTAAGCCGACTAAGACAAGGAAAGAGGAAGATTATTGGCCAAAAGAAGGGTTGTTAAAGAGTCCAAAGAAGAGTTTGACTATATATTTGGAAGAATGAAAATGAATTACATGGTAGAAGAAAGATGTTGTTCAGGGTTTAATTGGGCTTTCAAGGTAAGTAACATATTAGCTGAAAATGCATCAGCCCACAGAAGGTCATAAAGATAGTAAATTGCACTCCTAATTTAATAAAACAAAAACTACTTCACACTTTTTGTGACCACTGAGACTTACCACTTCTTTTCTCTTGTCTGATAATATTGTGACATTCTGCATGTAGAAACTGCAAGTGATCAGCTACCATTCTCTGTTGGCATTCATGAATCACTTTGCCATATGAGCTGGGATGCAAGTATTTCCGACACCGCATTTCTTCATCTTTTAATCTCCCTAAAACCTACAGACAAGTTTTCAAACTAAGAGCTATGAAACGCTAACAACCAATACAGAACCATGAATATACAACAATATATGTAAATAGAATAAGATATACAAATTAAGTATCAAAGTTAAAAAAAAAGAAAAGGACTGGGATGTTAAAAAATCACATTTACTTTTTTGAATCAGGCTGTTGCTGAATAAATATAACTTCCTATTCTGAGTACTGACTAGTCTCAGTCACTACTAGATGTCTAAAGAGCACCTAGCAGTTCCTCAAAATTTCTTCTTTCCTTCAGTCTTGTTACCGATTTCTTCCCCAATTTCTCGCATAACACTTAACTTTTTAAAGAAAGTTTTACCATATAACTAATTATATGGCTATAGGAATCACTTCACTGTTCCAAATTCATCTGCTTAGACGTCAATATCTAACTGCTAAACGGTACAGAAATATATCCGAGCTATTAATAAAAACTCTCTTTATAAATTCAATGAAAGAAACAGACATTATTTTAAGTCATACAAACACTGACATAAAAGTACTTCTATCCAGTGACTATAAGTGGAACCTAGGGAAAGCAGTAGAGCTGCTGAAAGCAAATGACAAACAAATCTGCATTTCTTTTGGTTTAATTGAAGTCCTGGTTGGTCATCGAATTTCACATCAGGTGTGCAACTATAAACTTACATTCCTTATGGTTAAAAGCAATCACATCACCTTCTCCTCAACTCTTGTATCTTGTTACTGTGGATAGTATAGCACCAAGCACTGCCTCCTAGCCTTGTATTAATCTTTGCTATCTCAAGCAAGGTATATGAGAATTACTTCATACATCATAAAGTACAGTAAAAGAAACTCTACCTCAGTGTAGGTGATTTCTAACAATGCTCTGTAACAACTCTAGCATATAGTGTCCTCTAACCATCATATTATTAAAACTCCCAATATATGCTACTACAAACAAAAGGAAAAAAATGAAGTGCGGAAGCAATACTGAACAGCCTGAAACATGTTTCTGTTTTTGTCTTTCCCTCTCACACACACTTTTCATGCGATTGATTTATCATTGATTATGAAGTACTATGAAGCTGACAGTCCATCCATAGGAAAGATTTGTAGTTTATATTCAAATTAATCATGCCACCGAAAATCTTAGTTTAAACTCCATTAAAGCATACAACAAAGAAAAACTACAGGAACTGTACAAGAAAAGGTGTATTTCAATTGCCAGTAATTTGATATTATTAGATCTTAGTTATTGTATGAGTACATCAGACTCTCTTACCTTCTCCATGTATTGTGAGCAATTCGACTCTTGCAATAAATTTGAAGCTTCTTGTTTATAATACTCCCCTGTTTCATTCAGAAAAGGACACTCAAAAATTTCCTGATAAAACTAAAAGAAAGATTTTTTTTTTGAAGGACAAATAATACACTAATATACACTGCACTAATAATACGCTACATTAACATCCAAAAAAAAATTCAGAAATTCTCATCTACCTTTAGGGGGAATTTTTTCTTATACTGTTCAACATGAACAAAGGAGTTAATAACCCCATGGATTACTTTCTGGTTTGGGTCTTCTCCACAGCGATCACTGAAATAGACAAAGCAAACATTCATGAGAATGAAAGTATCTAGTGTAACTCATCTGACAGTCGAATGAAGTAATACTGGATGAAAACATTTTCCAGCAGATTTCTCTGCTTAGTTTGGCAAAACTGGAAAAGATAAATCTCAGAATAAAAATGCACTCTTCTTTCTCTCCTCCTGACATTTAAATTGTTGAGATAACAGCTCATAAACTATTCAAAAGCATTTGTAGGTTGTGATGTTTCCAAGTGTTTGCTAAGGATATAAGTATTCCAAACTACATACTCTAAGCAAGTACCTTAAAAGTTACAATAAATTCCATCTTGCACCTGCAGCCTTTATCAAATAGACTACCACTACTCGCACTCCTGTCCCTGCCAAAAAAACTCCCATTTTTGCCAACATTGAATCAAAAGGCATGCTATTTTATTTCCTTACTATCTCCTGTTCAACGTGTAGATGCCAACTGGAATGTAGAACACTCTGGTGCATTGTCACAATATTTAATCAATACATTGGAAAAGGAAAACCTTATGTTTTCAAGTCAAGATCACAGCTTCAATTGTGCGAGTCCAAGAAAATATTATCTTTAGCCTCATTAAGTTAAAAAAAAAAAGAAATTCAAACAAGTATTTTGCACGCTTATTAAAAACACTAATGTTCACTCTTTTGCAAAGACTGGAAATAACAGAATCAGAGCAGCAGAGACTTTCTTAAAACATGAACTGTTCTAAAAAACAGTTTCACATACACTTTATAAGAAAGTAAAAAAAAATATTCCTTAACTCCTCTAAGGTGTTAAACAGAACTAAGACATGATTTATAGAAGTACATCGTCATATAAGCATCAGGAGTTGTAATTCCAAAGGTTTTTCTTATTTAAAAACATGAGTACACATATATACATGTACATAGAATAAAAACTTTTACTTTACTCAGACTGCACTGAAAAGACAAAATGAGTTCTCTGTTAGAAACTTATGTTGGTGTAGGAAAGTCATTTCCACAAGAGATTTCAAAGAACTTGGAGGAAAAAAAAAAAGGCAGCAAAATCCAAACATTAACCATATACCCATCTGGGCTGGGGTAGAATGGAAGAGAAACAATTTTGCTTATTTCATTAATTTTGGTTTGGAACTGATAACAACTCCAGAAGATGCCCATGAACTGGGAGGTTTAGCAGGACAGCCACAGTAGCAGTCATCATATTACACCACATCATATTAACGTGTTCACAGCACTGTTAATGATGTGTATCACATTTAAATACGGCTGTGTTCTAAGACCTGAAAACTTCAGCTGATAATGAGTGGAAAGAACTAACTCTCTAACTTATGACTAATGATTACATGGTTCATGGAGCTTGGTCAGCTGTTACAAAGCAAATGACCCAACGGGTAACTGCTCTAGCAGGGATGGTCTGATCTTTACCTCCCTGAGCAACAGGAAGGTTTCCTTTGGCTCTTCCAGATACTCAATGGAATAAAAGTAGGTTTGGGTACATGTAATCACATCCTGCATTCTTGCCAACGTCCTTTCATCCCAGAAAGGCCCAGGAACATTGTAAGCTGCAGGATTCACGCAGCCTGGAAATGTAGAGCCATGTCATAAAGTGCAGGAAGCTACATAACTTAAAGTTAAGCAGAGTACAAAGCAAAGCTCTGTCCAGAGACAATCCAGTCAACAATCCAGCTCTTGATCTGGAAAGATACTGGTGATACAAATGCAAGAAGCATTGCTGTAATAACAGATGAAGACTCAGCTCCTCTCTTGCCAGTTCACAGATCAGTTCAGGCCTTAATCCACATAGATTCAGGAGGAGAGGAGGCTACAAAGGTCAGGCCCAGGGGATTTGAAGGTCAATATATAATTACGAAAAAGCTGTAAAAGCAGAGGAGGCAGATGCTCCATGGAAGAAAACAGGTTTTCAAAGCAGAGGCTAGATTGTACGAAGGCAATAGATGAAAAGGAACACACAATCAGCTGTGCCTGCCTGGGGAGGGCTGGTATTATACAACAAAAAAAATTTAAATCCCCTCCTCCTTTTTTTAAAACAGATAGCCACACCCCATATTTTCCTCTCATAATTTTTATTAGCTTAACACAGGTTTCCTCAGTGTGTATTACAAATATACAGCAAAGTTGCCACCAATTTTATTGACAGCACTGTGTTAGCTTCATTAAGAAGTTCATACCTGAAAAGCCACTGTACTTCTAAGATAAATAGCATATGTCACAAAGCTGTCACAAAAACTATCATACATTTCACTTTGGCAGCATCTTCAGGTTTTTATTTGCATCAGTGGCACTATGGTCCCAAGAATGTGTTACACAAATGGCTAATTTAAACAATATTTAACAGAAGTTTCAGGTGTTACAGTTTCAAGAGTAACTTTCAGGAAAGTTGCATTAGTAACAGTATCTGCCAAACTAAAATGACAGAAACTGTGAGCCCATCAAGCTGGAAGCCTATTAAATGTGTATTTTTCTTCCTGGCAGCAGGTAGTAAGCAATATGGATACACACAGCTACAGAGCAGCAGCTGCACAGTTAGCAGCAGGGATGTCACAGGACAACTTGGAAGGGTAGAAAAAAGTGATGATGGCTGATGCGGTATCTGGTCAAAAAGATAAAGCACTAGAAATACAAGCTCCACTAACTCTGATGATGAAGAGTTTCTTTTGTCAAAAAAATAGAGAACATTACAAAACACCAGGCTCAAGGATGTTGGGCTGTTTCATATTAACTCCACTCTGTTCCTATCTTTAGACTAAGGCTAACAGTGGAAGTTTAACATATACCTTACAGTGTTCTACTATAGCCCCATACTTAAAGATTAGACGACAAAAATAAATATCATATTTATTAAAAGATTTAATCATTCAAAAGAAGTGCTCTGCTGTGCCAGACCAAGTGCCTGTCACAATTAACTAAAGAATGCACTGAGAACTAGAACTAGAGAAGTCTGTTTCAAACACTTTAAGAAGTCAACTTTGAATAGCTTTTCTATCAAACAAATAGCATAAACAACATATTGGCTTAGACAGGACTAAGTTAAGTTCAGTTAGAAAGTGTTAGCTATCTTTAGTAGAGAAGCCTCTCCTGGTTAGTTTGTACTAATCACACTGTCATTTGAGATAGCACCTGAATAACTTCCAAATTATTTCTGTTTAAGAATTTCAGAGATGAATTTTCTCACAATTTGAGATCTTCTCGACTTCCTGTTGTGTTGAAACAAAAATGCGTAAGTTGATATTCAGCTTGCCTTGTAGGAGGGGTGCTTGGGCTAGAGGGAGGGGGAAGAAAGTGTGTTATATTCAGAACTCTATATTGAGAGGAGTGTAGTCAGACAAGACAAGCTTAAGTGATTCAACAATTCTCTGCTGTTCTAAGGGGCTAAATCACGCTCCCTTTTGCTCAGTCACAGGCCTTTGTATCTCCTGCATTGCTTTGGAACCCATCTAATTCTTTGCAGAACTAGCTCATCATGTCAACCTAGACAAGTATTAGTCAAGATAGTTTTCCATTGTACTAGCATTTGAGTTGGTTCACTGAAGGACTCTGAGCACCAAATTCAGCACAAGGAAGTTTGCAGAGCAGAATCTGCTCCTTTTTGGCATCAGCAAACTTTTAGATCAGTTTAGTCGTCTTATTCAGCTTAACCACAAGTCACTATTTGTATGTATTTACTTTTCATGTGCCAAAGAAGTTTATTGTTTATTTTAATGTATACTGCATTGTACCAGCTTAAAGATTCTGAAAGTAGATATGCTCAAGATTTTAGTCAGAAGCCTCTTTAAAATTCCAGTTAAATATATCAATAAAACAAACTCCAAACACACAATTTGTGGCTCTGTTCTCCCTATCTTTTCCAATAGAGTAAAAAACATAGTTTTGTATGCAACCAGTTGACTACAATGTTGATTATGAACTCTGCATATCATTGTATACTACAGAAAATCTTCTGGTTATAAGAAAATCAACTGCCTCATCTGTTTAAACTTTATTTCTTTTTGCAAAATGTTTTACTAAATTGAACTATACATACACTTACTATACTTAAGAAGGTATCTGAGATGTTTGTAAGTGCATACATGTATTAGTAATTTGATTAAATTTTTCAGGTAATAAGCTTCCCATGCATATTCTTGCTCCTCTGATAGATGTAACTTCTTGATATCCATTTCTTCAAAGACATTTTTTAATCCCTGATTGCTGAACTCAATGCTAAAAGGTATTTAATACCTGTTTGCAGCACAATCTTTAAAATTGCCTCTTACAAACTGTACTGACCACTGGAATCATAGCCTCCAGTTACATGTAAAGGATATCCTCAGAATACCTATAGCAAGTCCTAAATTTCACGATACCAGGAAGAACAGCAATAATAAGCTCTCTCTTATATACTTCATCACATTATAGGCAGATCACAAAGTGGTCAGAACAAATTTAAATGTTTAGATATATATTTTGAGAAACACACTTGAATTAACTTCTTTGAGATCACATAGAAGAATCCCTCAAATTGCAGGGGGGGTATGGGGCGTATATAGACACAACAATAACATACAACGACTTAAGTTTTATTTAACACTTTCCAAATGGTTTAAAAACTATTAACATCAACTTCTTACAGCCTCAAGATATGATGTCCAATGGAGTGAATGACAATCTTTACCTAAATAATCCTGTAAGGTTTCTAGTCAATCTCAATACATACCATTACTTTTAAGAGGAATTTTATGTTGAAAAATGTTTTAATGCAGCTTTCCACTCCCACCCACAAGTGAAATATACAGATTGACTAAAATGAGTCTGTTTATGTAACGAAGCAGAATTTTCTTCACCATGAATTAGAGATTCTTCATTTAGTAAAAATTGTTACAGTAAACATATGGATAAAGTACTATAAGCACTCATTAAAAAAGAAGCTTCATTCCACAGCTGAAAGCAAATAAATACTTCCTGGCTTCAGAAATATCACATCAGAGGGACATCATGTCAGTTACTCAGTCGTCAAAAATTTAATTCAGGAAGGGAAAAAATAAAGTTATAATATTAAAATTATGTTTTTAATGCCTTGTAAGCACAGTTTTTTGACTGCATGTCCAAGGCATCTCCATCTGACACATTACCTCACTCTTGCAGTTTTCCTACACTAGCCTGGATCACCCGAATCAGGCACACAATCACTTAAAAACTCCCCTGTCATTAGGCAACTCCAGAGCTACTTCATACATTAGTAAAAGTGTAGGAATTGACAGAACTTATGACTACATACAAGGCCTGCAGTATATTTCAAAAATTCTGTTTGTTCATAAAGAGATCTATTAGAAGTAAAATAGTTTAAAGGTTTTAAATAAAAACTTGAACAAAACCACAAGTCCTATAATCACCCAGATCTTTCTTTGAAAGTAACACAGATATTCAAAAAGAAAATACTAAATTCCCTCTAATTGCAAAAAAACATAAATTATTTCCATTTCATTCAAGCAAAGCACCAAGAATGTGAAGTCACTCATTTGAACACCAGAAACCTAGATGTTTAGTCCTCCTTGCAAACAAGCAGGAACTGGTTTGACTCTCATGCAAAGCAATATGGCTTTTCTGGCTTCCAACAAATCCTTGCTTAAGTTCCAGTCCTTATGTTTACGCACAGCACAGAAGCCATAAGCAGTCCAGCAGGTAGAGAACACTAAAGGCATTCTGAGACCTGCAGAATTATCCTAACTGCTCCTCAATCCCAGTGATAAGAACGGTTGCTGAAACAAAAGAGATCACTACTCTTGGGTTAGAATGAATTGTTTTCTTTTTGCAATCTTTTTCTACACATGCACAGCTATAATGAGACAAGCTGATAGAACATCATCATCAGGTAAGATAAACCCCATGAAATAATTTGGTCAAAGTCCCCAGATTTTTCAAAGTAAAAAAGTGCAATACCTTCACATAGTATACAAACAAAACAAAACATCATCAAGAACTCACTTTTTTATTTCTCTGAGGAGCATCCGAATAAGTATTGACTGCAGTGGCTCAATCATTAATTTTCTCCACATATCAAGAGCTAGCTGTCAGGATACAAAAGTTCACATCAATAAAAACGAAAGATAAAAATAAGCTCATAACGATACCAAAGATGACACAATTCCATATCCAGGATTTTTTAATGTAAATCGTTAGATCCCCTCTTCCTCCTCCTTTTTAATTTATTTTGTTTGCCTCCCATCCTCCCTCCACACATTTGTCACCATATTAATACTTCCAAATTTTTCTTCTAGAGCATCTGACTGCATTTGGATGAAGAACACACAGATCTGTACACTAGCACTGTCAGACACAGAATTTCTAGTCAGACCATGTCTGGACACATACTTCTCAGTCTGTGTGTCTCCTACAAAGCTAATTGGACTGATTTATTCTTTGGTTCCACTCTATCAAGAATTCTCAAATGCATGTAAGTACCCTAAGTAAGCTGATTATGAGGGCAAGTTTTGAGTGTACATATAGACAAAACATCTGCACAGTAATAGGTAACTACCATGCTTTTCTACTTCAAGTGCTTGAATATGTACAGAAACCGGTATTTCTAAAAATGATAGCAAAATAAGCCTCAGCTGACAAAAGTGAAGGTTTCTTGTCCAACTTGTCAGAGTTCAAAGATACAGGAGCTTGATATCCAACACACAGCATCTCCAAACTAAGATGCATACGGCTTCGGCAAAGTCACGGGCAAGCTAATATTTGACTTAAATAGATTCAAACCAAATGGACTCAAATATCTTAAACTCTAGTGGATGAAGTAATCGCTCCCAAAACATATAATTTTTAAAAACACAACTAAAATCAAAGGAGTTTTTACAAAGTCAAAACTAGACTTAAAAGTCCCAAGAGGATAATGTGATCCCTTAAATACATACATTTGAGACCTCTAAAAAACACCTACCACTGAGTGGCTGTGGAAAAAAAAAAAAAAAAGAGCCCCAAACCAATGAATACTGCTGCTAAGAAAGGTTTGACAGAACTAACAGCTTCTTAGCTGTAACAATTAAAACATTGATCAGGTATGTCTTCACTGAAAGCGGGCATTTAGCTATCGACTAAATATTCAATCTGATCCACTTGGTGAAATCTTCCTTTTTAAGAGCAGATAAATGCACCTATGCTGCAATACCAGGTACAGAAGACTAGGAGGTAGAGTTGATCCAACTGTATTACAAGCAAGTTGAAGGAAGAAGTAAATGTTTGCTTACAAATCCAAAGACATAAAATGAAAGTTGTCTTTGGAGTGATTTTCACTGTCTTGCCTTGTGAAGAGTAGTAGTAGAACAGCTAGAAGAAAACAGTTTTGCCAATGCATCGGGAACTCATTCAGCAGAGAATACTGAAAGAAGCTAGTTCTGGAGAAAAGAAATAAAAGAATTGACAGGAGGTAAAGGAGATGACCCTCAGGTGACTCTATTTTGCAATGTGATCTCAGAAATGGGGTCTACAGCGTGGTCCCTCTCACATCTGGATTGGTAGGACATAACAGCTTTGAGCTGCCTGTTGGAATTTTCTTGTAAACTACAAACAGTTCAATCCAACAACTTGATGTATTAGTTCACAAGACTTTTTCCTTTTTTGAGACAGATCTTTACTAGACTGACACCACCAAACATGGCAATTTCCTCTATTTTCTAGAATCTGTTGCCCCATGAAGGGGAAAAAAATACTCAAGGCACATCATAATTGCCTTCCATCTCCAGGTTCATTGAAAACTCAGAAGTCTGAAATTGGTGATAGGCGCTTAACTCAGACAACTGGTATCATTCACCATGAATTCATAATAGATAGAAATAAAATAGTCTCTTGCAAGCACTGACACACTACTTGCATCAATTGATGTCATCCTGTATTTTTCCTAGTACAACAATTACTGAATGTCTGGAACCCTTATCAGGATGCTAAATTGTTTGAAGCCATGCCCATACACATCATATATACAACTCCAGTCTCTTGTATGTACCTATTGTTCCACACCCCAGAAGAACTGAGCAAGCAAGATTTCTCAAAAGCTCCCAAACTTTCATTAGCACACAGGAATGAAGTTGAGACAGAAACTTCAGTACACAGAGAGTACAGCTCTGCTTCTACAAATACTGGGCATTTTTCCCTCTAACTTCCTGCTGAGACTGAAGAGAACGGTATAAAATAAGCACGTTTGTTCCTGGGTAGATAAAGGACAGATGACCTCACACGTCTAAAAGGGGATAAATATAGATTCTTTCCAGTCTGAAGCAATGAACAACTGGAAGATTTTCTCAAAGGCCCTAGTGCAATCCAAAGAATCAGAGAGAATCCTAAACAGGAATAACAAGAAAAGAGAAAACATTTTTGAAACAAACTTTTGATGAACTTGGAGTGCCTTGTAGGTCAAGAAATGTGAACTACTTTTATTTCTTGGGCAATGAACTGACAAAAACCAGGACTGCCATTTAATGCATTACACTAGCTGAGTGTAGGACTCAAGTTTCCCCTCCCTTTCCAGGCAAAGGAGTAACTGTCATAAATCTAATCCTACATTGGTAACAGAGATTAACACTATTGCCTCAAGATCCAAAATTTACCTCCCCCTACTACAGATTACACATGATTTTTCAAAGAGAAATTGGGAGGAGTCTTGAAGAGTGAGATAATGAAAAATTCATTAGTAGAATTCCAGACACCACCATCCAAAGATCTTCAACAAAAAGGCTGCTTGCTGGCTACAATTTAAGCATCTTGACCCTACCCATAACCTACCCAAATGATGAGCTAGGAATGTAACACCCTAGGAACAACTGCTGGGAAGCTTGAAGAAAGTGTGCATCGTTGTTCTGCCCTATTTATGATCATATAAATGTAAGGAAAATGGGATACTCAAAAAAATTCTGAAATTACCAGGTCTGCTGTTTGTTCTTTGGTAAACATATCCTAGGACAGAAAGCAGTAGGCAAAAGAAGCCACTACCAGCCTTTGTATGATACCACATTGAGGAAAGAAAAAAAAAAAAAATCAATATAACAGTACAGACAATGATAGAATAAAATTAATTCTCTACCTACAGTGTGTTTACATACAGACACAAAGCAAACATTGGCAGAAAAGCATTCAAAAGTTTCTACTCAATGTATTCAGGATTGTGGTTTTGTTAGGATTCACACTGAAAAGGTGTTTTCAAAACCTTGAAGACATCACTGGAACACCCTGTTTTTAAATATTTGAAAGATTTTTTTTTTACTGTAAAATTGTTATTTTACTTCTTTATGTGATGTAAAGAGTAGCCACAAAGTGACCGAAATGATGTATACTCCACTCTGCAAAGCTGAAGTACACAAGGTGGTATGTCAGAATGTATCCCTACTGTTGACCTTTTTTTCCCTCTTAAGAGATTTTTAAAAATTACTCTCATCCTCCCCAATTTACATTATTACCTGTGTCAACACCCATGTACTTGTCACAAAGTACTTTTTTTTTTAAAAAATACAAGCCTTTTGTGCACAGCATGTCTACTTTTTATCTGTGGGTTGGTACAACAGAAATAAGAATAGGGCTGCATTAGAAAATACGATGTGCAGAAGACTGATCTCAAAAAAGATGTTATACTTTGTGATATCAAGAAACAGAAGCCTGTAAGTAATATTTCAAGGGTTTCCAAAATCAAAGTATTGCTTCTCCCAAGTATTTTCTTGATAGTAGCATCACACAATAAACAAAAGGTTTTTGCAAAGTGTTATCACATTTTAAACTGATACTAACACTTTCCTTATTTGCCTTTTTCCCCTAGATGACTGTTTTTCTACAAAACAATAAACTCATTTTTAAAAAGGTTCAGTGCCTACATCTTCTACCATATTTAACTGTTTAGATTCTGTGATGAAGTCAAAATTTAACAGGACAAAGCTGAACTTGTAGCACTTCTGAATACAGTTTACACCCACTCCCACTTGCAGAGATACCTACCTCTCCTATTTCCATCAATGGCTCATTCATATCCACTCCTCCATAACCATACTGAAGATCAGCTTCAGTCAATTTGTTCTTCTTAATAAACTGCGTGTTGAGATACCTAGAGAAATAGAGATACCCTAATCAAAGTGAGGAAAAGTTAAGCTTTTGATTTTTTTACATCAATTTGGAACTGTGGGATGTCTACCACATCACAAAAGATAACCTCTTTTAACCAGTGTCATTGCTATCTGTAGAAAGTTCTTAAAATACAAATTACTTCCATTTAAAAGACCTTATGACATATTAAAACAGTACAGTGTTAGTAACTGAGATATCAAATAGCAGCTTGATATACCACTGTCAGCATTTTCTTGGTGTGCAATATACTTGTGTAAGAATCCAACCTTTCAACATATGCTTCCATACTATTCAGACCTGTATATACAAAATAGCTGTGAACTTCTAAGCAGTTGACTAGCATTAGAGTGAGAGTAGCTTATTTTTAATAACATAAAAACATTCTCAAGTCTCAGATGTATTAAAACAAAATTTATTTTCATCTATCTGTACTGCTTGTTATTTTGCACTTATACTAAAACATAAAACACTATCTGCTTTTATAGGGCTGGCTTTTGACAGTTACCATCCCTTATATTAGTCATGATAAACTAGCAAACAGTTGTATTATACATTTCAAAGATAACAAAAGAATTTTCATAAGTCATTTTAATTAACTGCAAAGAAGAAATGTTATAAATACTTTTTCAGAATTTTTGTATGCAGCATTTACTATTGTATGCATAGCTTTTATAAAGAACAGAATATACTTTGTGTAAGATGTGACAAAATGTCCTTTGTAATTCTCAGTATTCCCTTAAAAGAAATACAATAACATTCTTCAACAGAACTGTTCTCCATCTCTTTCCCAGATAACTGGGAAAAATTCTAATATCTTTCATAACTACACTTAGAATTTCTGTTACGTTAGTGCTTAAAAGAGCTAATTGTGATTTTTCTTTTTAAATTCCAATCCAGCTAGCAGTTTTGAGATGCCCAGCTTCAGATACCAAAAAGAGACAAATTACTGAAGTACTTAAAAAGATTCATGCTTCAGTGGCTGCACCAGACCAGTAATGTCTGAACACTTTGGGCGGGAAGGCAAATGACAAGCAAAGAAGAAAAGGAGAAACACACTATGGAAACCTGTGAACTTGAAAGAATTTAGAATACCAAAAAGTCCAAAGAAGGAAAGCTCGTGATTAGTGCAGCGGTTACAAACTGGAATACCGTGGCCTAACCTACTTTCAGACTCCAGAGTCTTGCAGAATACGTTGGGACACGTATATTGGGACATGTTAACTATGAACTTTCACATATTTGGTAGTTTTATATCTACCAAGGACAATATTTTGACAAAAGATTACAGTTCTAGACACAGCAACCACATTTCCAGAGCAACGCTTCCACATCTCAATAGGCCAAACTGTTCTGTCAGAAGGAGGACATGCAGACTTTGCAAAGCCTTGTCAGAAGGATTAGATATATATTTTTTCTTAAACTGTTTTATTTATTTTTAGTGGGTTGAATGACACACTCCAGAATAAGAAAAAAATATTAGCATTGCCAAAAAAGGCACTGTGGAATTTAGCTTGAATGTAATAAACCTAAGACAGTACCTGCTCAAGCCAGCTCCTGGTTATTTTCTTATGATAAAGCAAAAATAATTTACCTCCTTTGGGTCTTTATCCATCCATGACACGACACCACAAAAACAACATATGTGATTACATACATATGTAGAAGTACCATACTATTCTAAGTAAAAAGGGTAGATAGCATTATTCGGACTTTTTTCTCCTCTGAAAGCTCTCCAAAGATAAAGATGTTTTTTCCCCTCCTCCCTCCTCTCTTCTAGACAGGAGAGCTGTGTTTTTGCTGAAGTACCTGGATAAGCTTTGAAACAAACCATGCTGGTTCAACTAGACACTTCAGTATAATGTCATCCTTGTAGGAGAACACCCAGGACTATGAGCTAATTCACCGAAGGGTTGATTAGCACTAATATCTTGAGTGCTGCATCACCAGAAACAACAGAGGTGGAATATATTAGTAATGAAAGAAACGAAGGAATCATCTTAGATAACCACTTCAGTAGTAAGGAGTAGTGCATAAAAAACAACTCTGTTGGAATATTATCCCTTTTTTCTTATGTTCTACTACCATAACTATATTCTCTCCGGACTTATCTGGGATATATTCTAAGCAGCGTTCTTAGACTGAAGGGGAAAATCATTGTAATAATTTCTGAAGTGCAAAAACTCATTTGCAAAGCTTACCTGTATAAACAGTCCATATAGTCTGCCCCTTTGCTATACTCTTCCCAGTATCTGTGATACATAACCAGCACTTGTTCTTCAGCTTCCAGAACTCTCTGTGAAGGAAGACCCACCACTAAAATCAGTATGAAAATAGCATGCATACACAGAAAGTCATTACAAGATAATAACTTTGAAATAACAATCATCTAATCATAATTAAGACTACACAGACCTAAGCTTTAGATCATCTAAAAATAACACTGCCGCATTGACCAGAAAACTAACAAATGTTTGTACTATGAAGTTTTGGTAAGCCAGCTACAACACCCAAAGTTGCTTTATTTTACCTTCAAATAGAAAAATATCTATAATGAATTATTTTCTGTCTATCTTTACAGTAATATTTGTTTGAATAAGCATGGTTCATGTTCTCGCATCATACCGGTGGGATAATTCGCATAACTATTCCCTCACTGACACAGATGAATTTTGAATTCACACAGCCACGTGCACACTGGAGGAAATGTCTAACTATAACCACTTAAAATCAGTATATCTTACTGGTTTGACAAGCCCTTCCGTTTTCCAAGAATCCTAGAATAAAGCAAGTTTAACAGAGCACAGATATGTGCAAACTTAAGTTTTACGTTCCAAAAACTTAGGCCCAAATCTTTTAGAATTTAAGCCAACTGTCATCTAAGAAGTGGCTGATGTACTGAACTTCTCAAAACATATTCACATTTCAAAGGAATAAGTTCAACAATTTAAAATAATTAATATGATTTGCAAAGGAGGGTGAGATTCTAGGCATTCAACTGTAATTCTCTCTAGAGTATGTAATTTTCATCTCCTGATCAAGCAGCAAAGAAGTCTATGCAAAACTAATGTAAAGAGGAATGCCAGTAGACGAAACAGAACAGTGTGCTTTCCCCTGTAGTATGAATTTTGTGAAGATGTTCCAACACTATTTCAAAGACAAATGGTGTATAGCTAATGGTAAAACACAGAGGTATGCTTTCTGCTGCTTCCTACAACTTCTGCTGTGCTGGCACCTGTCTGATTATCCTAAGTGAACTCATTTAGCTCACTAGATAAACAAGGAAGAACTTTTTTTGCTGGGTTGTCTCCCAAAGTGTCAGAGGTATCCTCTCTGCAGCCAGTGGAATTACCCATTAAGATATCCAGCCTACCTTGTTAAATACACTGGTACCTTAGCTTAAAAAAGTAGCACCAAGCCATTTAGCAGTACTATCCAGAATTTGCAATTCTTTATTTCCTATACAGAGACCAAAGACACCTTACTCAAATCTACTTTTTTTCTGAAGTACAAGCAGACACTGTTCATCCATCCTATACATTCAACATGGTAAGTCACAGAATCATAGAATCATATTGAAATTAGCTGTCTTACTCAATGAGACAGAAGTTAATTCACAGCTGTATAGGTGTACAAGTACTGTTATTTTTCATAGTAATTTGTCATTATTTCTTCCCAGGCATTTCTGTTATTTTATTTCCCAAAAAAATCTGAAATTGTCTTTAGTAGCATATACACAATCCATTTCCAAGACACTAGAGTTTATATTTCTATGTGGTAACAGAAGGCTAATGAGAAATTGTAGCATATTTGGAAAATGAAGATATTTCTGTAACTTGTTAGGTTACAAGCATTCAACTGAAAAGAAAGAAGAACCACAGCAATGAATATTTTATGCTGTAGCTGGTAGGGTTAGAGCCAGTTATTTCTACCATAATATTTGGCTTAAAAAGAAAATTCTCTCTTTTGAGTTGCACACAGTCAGATATCTATAGATCTGTCTGCATCATGTTGTGTGATGTGTGCTGCATGTATCAGATATCTCTAGCTATATATATTCTGTCTCTGGAACTCTGTCATCTGTGATTTAGTCTCATAAGATCTGCATACCTTCTGCATACACACAAGATCCCTCCCTGAAGTCAGAAACCAGCAAGCAATACCTACATGTACATCAGTAACTGTACAGCTCACCTTGTGCAAATGGCGTACATGATTTTCCAAAAAAATTTTAGTCTCCGTGTAAAGTCTCTCTCCAAGAGGTTCAGGATAGGCCACACACAAAGCATAAATGTCTCTGGGCTCAGAGTCAAGGTCTGTATCTGCTTAAAGTGTGAAAACTTATCAACAAAATGTAAGATTTACAGAACATTTTTTCCTCCCACAAACGCATTTAAGATTTTATTTTTTGTTTTACTGTTGAGCACAAAAGATAAACCAGATAATTTTAAAATTAGTTTAAGCCCCGATTTGTGAAGAATC
This sequence comes from Urocolius indicus, assembly GCA_013401255.1. Taxonomy (NCBI): domain Eukaryota; kingdom Metazoa; phylum Chordata; class Aves; order Coliiformes; family Coliidae; genus Urocolius; species Urocolius indicus. The sequence continues at coordinate 17,230 of WBNH01011781.1, read as the reverse complement.
TATGTTTTCAGCATGAATAACAAATTTGAAGTCGTGGAAGGTGTGGAAATGTTGCAGCCACGATCCTGGAATTTGATAGCCCTACATTGACGCGGCTTCTACCACTTATTTACCATCTATGAATAATATATGATTACTCCAAAGTGAAAAAGGAGCTTTCATCCAAAATTCTGCCACTGTATTTACAGCCAGACTGAAACTGAGTCTTTTTGGCTACTGGAAAGAAGCACTAATTAGGTTAAGAATGTGATTAGTCAAGCATGAAGCAGAGTAAACAAGAAATTAAGCTGTCTCAAAGGCTTCCTCCCCCAAGTCCAAAATAACTGCCCCTGCATATTTGCCCCAATACCAAAGGTAAAAGAATTTGTCAGGACACTGGAAATCAAGTAATTATTATATTGTTGTGGATGCAAACCCTTTTATTTTTAACCATTATTATAATTTCATTAATCTTGTTTAGATCACAGTCACATAAAACAGACTGTACACTTAAATAGTCAGCAGCAACAGGTTGTTTTTGTCTCTGAAGTATCTTCCAGAGCCACCTTCAGTTTGTAAGGTTTGTATTGAGTTTTTTAAAAGCTACCCAATACTTTGTCAGGAAAAGACTTTATGATTAAGAACTTTGTTTTCATAGAAGTCAAGCAAAGATTAAGTCAAGCTTCAGGTGAACAAGTGTAAGAAATGAACTAGTTATGAAAATGTTCTTTAAAAACATCGTGCTTATCACTTAAGTCCAGACACTTTATAAAACCAGTCATGCCAGAATAATGATTAAGCATAGATTATTTAAAGAGTTTACATTAAAAAGCAAAGAAAGACACAAGAACTCATTCCTCTAGTCTATCTTAAAAAAGGATATGCCTGTATAAGAGGAGGACACTTAACAAGTCACCTGCTTAAGCTACAGAACTGTGTCAAGCTTTCATCACCCAGTTTTTCCCAAAAGCACATGTAATTTTTTAAAAACAGAACTACTATTCAAAACTGAAGAAAAGCTGATGTAAGTCAACTAAAAGGAAAAAAATGTTTTCTTTTGCAACTGGAATCTCAAAGAGACTAAATGGAGTCTAACATTGAGTCACTTCATCCATATAGATCATCTTTACCAGAGTTCTCCTTGGAATGGCAAGAAGCATTAAAACTTATTAAAAAAAAAAAAAAAAGGCAAAATTCACTGCTTTGTAGCATCACATTACACCAACTTATGGTCAATAAAATATCAAAACAAACTATTAAATTAGTAGTGAAGAACGAAAGGTTTTCATAAACAGATTGTAAAGTACAAATGGGTTTTTTACATATCTAACAAAATCTGGCAGTCTAAGAATGGTCTGCAGGTAAACACATTGTTGGTATCACACAGATCACAAGCCTCCTCACTATATAAATATTTTGGAAAAAGCAAATTCTACAATTAGAACTCTCTGTAAGCTACTCACAAGCAAAGGGGACAGACTTATTTTCCTCTTTACATTCACAACATTACTATCTGAATCACTACAACTATTACAGATCCCTGCTACAAGAATAACCTACTTCCAAGTTAGAGGAAATAGGCAGCCTTCACCACAGCACAAGAAAATAATAAGGGCATCTTATCTAACAAAAGTAGCAAGCAAATATCTCTGAAGTTATCTAGACTCTATGACCTCGCCTTCAGCTTGGAGTTCAGAAGACTTGATCACTCTAAACAAGTTTTACTTGTAATAAACTTATTTTTAAATGAAAATAGTACCTCTGCTCTTTCATGAACATGCACATCTTCGAAACACACCTTTCCTTCTTCTAGTAACAGTCATATTTGCTTGCAAATGAAAAAAGCTGAGCCTAGTATTCTTCCTTGACATATGACAGTTTGCATACCGGCTGAAATTCAACTAACAGCTTAATTGCAGAACTTCTTCCATTGGCACTTTGCATATTTTCTTGCATTAACCAAATGACTAAAGTCAATAACGAATTCTACTTGCTCTGGATTTCTACAAAAGAGAGCTACCATGAGTCTCAAAAACACAGTGTGGAGTAGTTTTGCTACATAAAGTTCAAATTCTTGCTTGATTTGTACTGGTTCATCTATCCAACTATATCCTTCAATCCAGAACTCCAATTTTATTGTAGTGTTCAAAAAGTTGTGAATCTCTTAACAAAACAAAACAAACCCACACCTTTGAGGTAACATTAAGCATTAATTGTCACTGGTACTTCATGAACTTAAAGTATATTTTTCTGTGCTGCTGTATCTTAGAATATCAGGAAGAAGCTTGTACTATCCAATAATTAATCTTTAATGGTGAAAGCCCTCTGTCCTTCCAGTTCGGCATGTAGTTTTGCAGGCTGAGAATAGTCAAAAGGAAGCTGAAGTCATAATGCTGCTTAGAGGCCTTTGTGTTGAGAACATCAAAAGCCTTGCACAAGTGAAGTGCTCCAGTGGTTGCTATTTGAGGGGCACTACCCAGTAATGGGAAACTGAAGCAATTCTAAACTAGGGAAACAAAATAATTACCACCAACAAGAAAATACTGAATCCTAGACTGTAAAAGTTCAGAAATACTGTCCTCAGGGTTAAAAAAAATACACTTATCTAGTTAAGACCATATATTAACAGAAGGTTTTGGATATATCTTCTCTAAAAGACCAAAGCAGAGGTTTGGGAAAAACTATAATTTTCAGTCTTCCTCTGTAACAGAATCAAAGTTGAGAGAAGACTTGAGGAGTCACAGTTAGAACTATGATCATATTACCTCTCTTAGGGCTGTTTCTTATGTCAAAGGTATACATTTCAAGTTTCTGGTTCATCATAACATCATAGTAAAATGGAGGATTAGAGGAGAGATAACAAACGTGCAGAAAAATGGGAAAAAGTAGTTGGCCATGTCGCACACTTGCAAAATAATTCTGTTTGCAGTATAGTTTCCCTCCTCCCTGGGTAGTGGTCATCCTATTTACTCGCTTGGTGTGAAACCCAAGACAACAACAGGAAGATCCTGATGTTCTACCTATTCGAAAAAGCTCTACTGCTGAATGGTAGTTATCAAAGTATATACTACCTCCCTTCCTCTAATCAGGTTTGATCAGTCTCTGTAACTTATAGAGCACTCCCTAGCCTACAGAACAGTTAAAAGTCAAGTCCTGGAAGTTATACAAAGCATTTATAATAACCAAATAATTACAAGTCATCTCAAACATAGAGACAGAACTGTCACTCATTTACCAGGCAATGATATCAACTCAAGAAACACTTCTTTCTGCAGAGAACCTTAAAGTAAATCTGAAGGTCAAACATGGCTCAAGATGACTCACAGTTTAAATAAAGTGACATATGGTCATTCAAGCGATCTTTCCAGAAGGTTTTAACTCTTAACTCTTACACAGTTGTGGTTCCCAGTTCATTGCCATTCTAGTGTTTCCAGTTTGAGGTATTAAACACAGTTTACCTTTAAATATAGCTTAAAAATAAAATTACTATCAGAGTTACAAACAAAACACTATATTCAAGACAAACAAGTTCTGGAGAAGTAGTGAGGCAAAAATTACTTCTAGAAGTGGAATATATGCTGTACAAGCCTCTCATCTCTACCATTCCATCTCAGCTGTCTCAAGTAGCACAAGAGAAAGAAAACATTTCTTAGGATACTGCTGCTTCAGACTGAAATCATGATTATTTGCTGTATCTTGTCATTTGTTTCCACAGTCCTGTTTTGACCATAGACTACAAAGATCAAGTGGTACTATAATCACTGTAATAATCTGTATGAATTCCATTAACACACAGTTCAAATAATTTGTCACCTTTTTATTGTGCTTATTAAGCAGCAAGAAACACAGAGTTAATCAGACATTTTCTGTAGACGTTCAGAAAAAAAATACTCCAATTAAACTGAATTTAACAGAGAATTAAAAACTAACAAACAAAAAAAGAACGCATTTAAATGCCACGAGTTCCTGTAATTTATCATTAATACTTAGGTTTTTTTTCATGTATATAAAACCTAGAAAAAGCTTTTACACCTGCTGTATAGATCTACCAGTTTCACCAAGTTGTTGAATACTCAGTGAGCACTTTCAGTTAAAGTACAGAGTTATGTTAAAATACAAGAGGTATCAAAAGTACTAACGAATCAACATTTAAACTGGAAATTACAAGTCACACAAGCTCCTTGGGCCATTCAGCCATAGCAAACAAGCCAAGGCCTGATTTGCCTGTGCCAAATCAAGCACTAACAGTGACACTTCACTTTTCAAGGAATATAATTAAGAGATGATAGTAAGGACGTAAGAATTACATGCCAAATGATTCTTCGAGGGCTGCTTCCCAAGTCTGCTATTCATAAGTGTTCCCTTTCTGATATTCAATAAACTGGAATAAATCCCACAACAAGATCAACGCCAGACTTGTATACAAGGCCTCCCCCTAAGAAGTTCAAAGTGAAAGGGCACTACAATTCAACACCTCCTTCAACTTTCTTTCAGATGTAAATTTATTTTAGGTGCCCTTGATTTAATACTTAGAGCTTTAAGCTACAGAAGTTAACTGCTTGTTGAAGACTGAAATACCAATTCTCAAAAACTGCTCAGAAAGAATGACTACAGTGTAATTTGTCAGCACATAAGTGCACAACAAATTAATTTCAGAAGTCTGTAAATTTTCAAGTAATTTGAATGTGACTCCAAGACAAACTGAAGAGTCATTTGCCCAGAAATTAGTTACAAAATTTAAGATGAAAGGGATCCTTAAAGATTAATGTATCATTGAACAAAGCTCCACAAGGCCTACAATCAACTAATTTTTCTTTTACATATTTATACACGTGCACACAAGTCAAAACATAGGCACATGGGAAAACAATTCTGAGAACAGTAACACGTTCAGAAAGAGAAGAGACTTTAGAATCTAGCTGAGGCACACAGAAGAAGTTTATGTTGGAAATATTGATGTATAAGAACCTTCTCAGGACCTTATTTTTTCACCTGGAAGAATTAACAAATTAATAAATAAATCTAAAGTCTAGTAAGTCCAAACTTTTCTTCTCCCCTATAATTAAACTAAATTCTGTCAAATTGCTGCAAAACAGCTGCAAAGCCTCCTAAAACTCTAATCATTCACCACACTATAAGGGCTAATGAATATATAGACACAGTAAAACTGGTTAGAACAGTCACACTTCTTTTAAAACAAGTTCACTGAAATGTAAATCTCGTATAAGATTACAAGTACATTTTCCATGCAAAATTATCTTTCTCTACAACAATGTCAAGTTGTGACTTGAATAGAAAGACCACCTGATCACAGCTAAAAAAGGCTAATCATTTTTAAACATAGTTTAACTGTTGGGAATACAGTAACAATGGAGGGAAATTAAGTGGTTTTTTTTCATAAATCCTTGCTGCACTTCAACACACTTAGAAGCAAAGAGACATCTTTAAACAGAACATCACTCAACTCATACCCACAAATAACTTTCTTGGGTCTTTCTCCTGCTACAAACACACTTAAGCATACATGAAAATCATGGGGGAAATCAATACAGATACTTCTGTGAACAGCTAGAGCATTAAGCTAAGTATTAAAGCTACCAAGAGCAAGTAAAACTCAGAATCACTTTACTTTTTGTTACCATGGTTATTTCCACATAGAATATTTCCCAAATATACAGAATCAATTGGCCTAATAACAGATACAACCATAAAGCAAGTTTCTGATTAAGACCAGTGAAAATGTTCCATAACACAGTTCTACTCCGTGCTAAACACACAATACAAACACGTTGTCCAATTTTCACTTAAAGGATACGAGAAGCGATCATTCCACGTTGCTCTTTCAACATAATCCAACATAACAACAGCTTTAATTGTCGTTAGAAGTTTGTTCCATGTTTCATCAAAGTCAACTACTCGTGGTTTCAAGGACATTGTGGGGCTTTAGTGTTAATCTGTAGAAGAATTAAACGTTTATGTCAGACAAGTTTGAATAATCAATTTTTTAAAAGTACGTTTCCTTTGAATTTTTAGTTTAAACTTCGTACACTGTTGCACCACTACGATACACCAACATCCTCACCCTCCAAAGATCAAGCTCACAAGCCTTTAATTTTATGGAATGGAACGTTAGTGTTGCATGAACGGCCTATAACATTACACTACTTAATCTAACGATATCATGCCTCAGGAAGTTTGTCACCTTACCGAGCTGCTCATTTAACAGTGCCAACATCCGTATAAATTTTTATTACTTCTATGCAAAGGCTGTTTCAGCTGTGCCAGAAAGAATTCTGAGCAGAAAAACACTGAACGTATGTTCAGTACCACAGTGTCTGAAATTACTACTGTCAGCTTGTAGCCTGTGTTCACCTCAAGCTTTCATGAGACATTTTTGGTGTTATATTTAAAAAGCCACAAAACCCAAAAGTGTTGATCAGGGTGACAAAAAGAAAACTCACTTAAACACATAGCAAGCATTATGCAAAGCTTGTGCAGGTTACTGCACTGTGCAGCAGGACAAACGGAATTCTTTCAAATGAGACACAGCTTGAAAATACAGCAGCTGCATTCATAATTTCATATAAAAATACTGGAAGAGATTTATTGAAAGAAAAACATGACTCATAAAAAAACCTATGAAAAAACCTAATTAAAAAAAAAAGATGTTCTGAGAGCCACAACTGTGAAGGCCTCTTCTTTGTTTCTATATATCTCTATCCTGTGTACCTAATCTAGAAAAGACCTGATGTGTGACATTCCATGCACAAAGCAAGTCTAGTTCATGCTCAGAGACATGACATTGTAAGACTAAAACAAAAAGTGGAAAGAATACTTCTAGCTCCCTTTAAAATAAATAGACAAGTGAGTTCAGAAGAAGAAAAAAATGAAACTTGGTGACTAGGTCTTAGCACAAGAGGCACACCTTTACAAGGTGACAAAAAAAATAACTATCAAACCTCATGCTAAAAAATCAGCAACCAGTTTGCTTAGCCACTACTTGCTTTTAATTTGGTTTGAGCAGATCAGTTCTCTCAAACTGCAGGACATATAGCTTCTCAGTTCAAGGAAGGAAGAAAAAAGAAATAATAAAAAAAATCCAGATGCAACTTTTACACCATATCCACGTAAAATGCCACCCTGACTAACAAAGCTCCTTAACTGTTGCAAATTCCAGAACGGAAGAGGGTTGTTTTCCTCTAGCTGCAGCAAAACAGAGTCCATTTAAAATATAATCAATGTATCGCCCAACTCACTTTTGCTTTGACTTCATAAAGAAATTGAGTAGCAACTATGTAATATCATGGAAGTGGTACTATCCTAGTTTTTTTGAACAGAAAACTTTTTGAAGAAGAACTAAAGCTCAGTAAGTGGTGTATAAACATTTCCAGTTCAATTGAAACATTGAAGTTATTATATTTGTAACATAGTTATTACCACTTTTGGGGAAAAAAAAAAATCTTAAATCCACATGTCAGTAGCACCTTACTACACAGAAGATTAGCAACAAGAAAACAGATATCCATCAAAGAACAGAAGTTGAAAAAAACCAAACTGATTTATGCTTCAAAGAAATATGAGCCTCAGTAAACAACAACAGAATTCACTTCCAGGAGGAGGGAGAAAAGTAACAGTCTTCTAAAAGTTCTAATGTTTCTCTTCTGGAAAACACACAAGTATTTTGATCTGATCCCAAGAAAAAAAAAAAAATCATTGTCCCTCTCCAAAATTTAAAACATTCTTATAGTAACAAAGTTACACTCAAGTGTTACGCTACAGGGTGCTCTCTCTGAAACACATCTGACACCTCCAAGGTAAAAGAACTGTTCTCTGACAGATAAGCATAACTAAGGGAGGATGAAGAAAAGAAAGTCCTCCTCACAATATACCCCACAGAATCAGCAACATTGTGTTTAGTTTCTCCAAAACCTAATAATACATAAAGTATTACGTATCCAACATACTCATAAAGATATTCTGGAGTGAAATGGTTTAAGAGAGAGATAACTTGACATTCTCTTACATCTTCCATGACAATGTAGCTTTAAACTCGTTTTATAGGCATGACAACAAACGCAGCGTAACTTCTTCTGTAAGACAGTAGAGTTTAGGGAGTTTGCTGTGTTTAGGTGTCTGCAGCACACAAGGTCACCAATTTAGGAGTATAACACGTCTTTGTATCGATGTATGTAACCTCCATGTTAAAAAATAAATCGAAGCAGAATATCTACCCTAGGGTTGATACTGTTCAGACGGTGGGAAACCATACCTGTTTGACAAGCCCTAAGGTAAGCTGATATTGTTGAAACATTTAACACGCGAGGACAATGAAAGGATGTTGCTTCCATCGCCTCGTTCTTTAAAACATACTGCCGTCTTACCGAATATTTTGTTCACACAAATAAACGTAAGGTTTTGACTAGTATCAAAACACCGTCCAAACTGCCAGTGTATGTAACCTCGAGAGATATGACAAGCTAGAGACAAGTGAACAAGCAAGGGCAAAAGGATCGGCGCCAAACATGTAGAAAACATTGCCTGCCTCTGCCCCGCCGTACCCCAACCCCCAGCTCCGTCCGGCAGCCGCGGGGGGACCCCGCTGTCCGGCAGGCCGCGGTCAGGGGCCCTGCGCTCCCCCCACAGCAACAGCGAAACTGGCTGAGGCAGGGAGCACAGCTGAGCGGCCCCGCCGCACCCTCCCCGCCGGGCAAGGGCAGGTCTCGGGGCAAGAGGCGGCCCTGCCCGCGCCACCTCCCAGCGTCCCGCGGGGGGAGGCGCCGGCACACAAACACCGCCGACGGACCGGTGCTGGGGGCGGGCCCGCCGGAGCGGCGNGGCCCGGCCCGGCCCGGCCGCCCACAGCGTGCAGGGACGGGGACCACCAGAGACCTCGAGCGCGAGGCTGCTTCGCCTCAGCCCCGCGGCGGTCGCGGCTGGGCCGAGCGAGGGGCGTTACCTGGCGGCGAGGGGCCCGAGTCAGCGACGCCCGCCCAGCCGCCGGCCTCGCTCGCTCCGTGCCCAGCGGCCGCGGTCCCTGCCCCGCTCCGGCTCACAGCGCTGCCATTACCCGAGCCGCTCGCCCCTCGCGCCCCGCCCCTTCGCCGGCGCCGCCACTGCCGGGGGCGAGTGACGGCTCGGCCCCGCGCCCTCCGCACTGTCGCCTCACCGCTCCCTCGCCCGCTGCGCCGCGCGCCGCGCCCCGCCGCCTCCAGGTTCTCCCCGCGGCGACAGGATGGGCGGGGGCCGACCGGTCCCGGGCGCACCGTCACTTTCCGACCCCACCTCCCCCCGCCTGAGGAGACGAGCTTGGTACGGCCCACTCTACGGCAAGCACGGGCAGCCGCAATTCCCCTCAGCGCGTCGGCCGCGGGCCGCATGGCGCATGTCCCGTTGGGCCTCCGCGCACGCGTTGCTCCTCCATTGGTGACGGGTGTCCCTTCCGCGCATGCGCGCTGCCCCCTCCACCCCCCGCGGGGCTCCAAATGGAGTGGGCGGCTCCAAAATGGTGGGCGGTCGTGCGGGTGTGTTGCTCTCCTGAGCCCCTCGGTAGGTGGCGGGGAGGGGACGCCTCGTGTGAGGTCCTGCAGCGGAGGTTTATCTTTCCACAGAATAATGGTCCTGTGCTCCCATCAGGGCCTTCCAGTGGCTGCTGAGCTGAGGTGCCGTGCTGCCCAGGTGCTGTGAGGCACTCCGCGCTCGGCCGGGCGTTTGCCGCTGGCTGTACCGTCTCGGGCACACAACAAAGAAGTTTTTAACGCGAAATCAGTAAAATCCCTATGGAGATAGCCGTAGTGGAAGTGGCAGTAGTTTAACGCCTTAACGTCCTCTAAGTGTAGGTGTTTCCCATGTCATGACATGGTCTTTATCTCATGATGCAGACACCTAAGGGACTAAAGAGCAATCCATTGCTCAGTGCTCACAACTCCTTCCCTTCTCGTTGCTTGCAGTAATAACACCTGCTTCCTTCCATTTCGCAGCAAAACGTGTGCCTGTTTCCTGAGGCTTGTCCCAGGGAGAAACGAAAAAGAACCAAACAGGTTCTGAAGCAGTCTCCTGTTTTTGTGGAAGAAAGGCTGTGGGACTGATAAACAAGATAGAACGGTTCACAAATGCATCAGAAAATGTGAAAACATCAAAAGTTAGATGCAGGGCTCTACAAGCTGTTTGGCAGAGGGATAACTACTGTAATTTCTAAGAGCATGAGAAAGCCCGTTTCTTCAACTCCTCTCCAAATGAAGCGTAAGTTTAATACACAACACAATAGAAATTCACACTTGCTGTGGCAGTCTCTCTTCCCTCTGAAAATCTGTTTTTCATCTAATGCTCTGAACCCATCTAGTCTTACTTATTCAAACAAATGTATTTTTTTAGTAACTGTATCCCATCTATGGGTGAAGATTGCTCTTAAGAGACCCTGAAAAAGACAATTACTAGATTACAAGGAAATATGTAGTATCTCTTTAAGCTATTATATAAGCTCCTTACTGTTTTTCCCTTATGTACATGTGTACTATTATATCATACAAAATATTTTAAGTAGGTGTTTTTTATTTCCTTTATAAAAGGTATCTATGTTCTGAAAATCTTAAAAATAGCTCACTATAAACGTAACTATTTTGATTTGGTTTCTTTTTTTTTTTCTTAGGAATTCAGATATATGAGGAGTAGAAGGACCATATGAAAATTAACTGTTACTCAGAGAAAATACCAAATTCGGTATAGTAATGACTAAGGTAATTGCTACATCACTCAATTTAACACATTTATAATTCTAATTTATTTTTTTATGTTATTTGGAGTGTCTCTTGACAGAGGGAGGTCTGTGTTTGATTTCAGTTCACATGTTTGTTTAATTATGGAAATGCCACGTAACTGCTTTTATTATGCAAGAAAGTTTTCATACCTGCATCCTCCTTTACATATCGTTCACTTTTCAAGTACTCCCTATTTTCCTTTCCAACTGAAAATAGCAACATTGGATATAAGATAGCTAGTGAGGTTTTGTTCTGAAAAGTGACTCAAAATTTCTCTACAGTTCTCCTCAGTTCCAGAACAAACTTCGTCAGGCCTAGATCATAGCCACAGATCTGTTTCTACCTGTGCATGTATAAAAACACTGACTTCAAATTCTACCTTGATTTTGGAAAAATGTTACTTAGGCAGCTTTTTTTATAAGTCAAGTTCTTTGATTATGCCAAAGCAAGCTTAAATATGACTTGAATAAAGAGGCACTTCATTATAAAATGGAAAATCAAGTTCTGAAGATGTGTGGTGAGTGTTAACTCTCTACTCTACATTGAATGCGAGACTGATGTGCATATTTCGGCATCTTTGTAAAACCAGATGAAGGCATCAGGTTTACAGAATTGCAGTAGTCCAAAGTATCTTAATTCTGTGTCTATTCAAAAAGTATCACATCTAACTGACCTTAAATTTTCAAAAATAGGAGTGTTTTAGGCTTTTGGTTTGGCAGTGGTCTTCATATGGACACTTGTTAAAAAAAAAAGTAATAATCAGTTACATCAGCAGGTAGTCCAGCTGATCAACTGTTAGTGTTCATGAGATCAAAAGTCTGAAGTCACAGTGCTGAAAGCCGTACAATGTGAATATCAAGTCCTCAGCACCAACAGCTCTGTTCTACAGATGTGTTGTATCATGTTATGAGTGTAGATACAGCCAGAGAGCATAATGTGATAAACACCCAGATTATTCCACCCATTCATTGCAGAGGTTATTCAATGTGCTTCGTTATGCTTGCTTTCAAGTAGTGAGCAATATTATGATGACTTTTTTTTTTTTGAAGGTGCAGCAAGGAGATTCTAAAATAGGTTAATTCTGCATCTACAAAGTAGATTCCTAGAGCTGAACTGGTCATTTTAGATCCCCATTTTATATTGAGAGAAATAGGCAAGTCATTTACCTCATTTAGATTTCTTCATTAGGATGGAATAAATAGCATCCAAGGCTCTGTTATAAAGGAAACCCAGCGATACTGGTTCAGATAAACTGCACCTTAAGTGCCTTGTTTTAAAACATGTATAGTGTCAACTTTAAATATAACTACAGATGGCTGCTGTGAATATATTTCTTAACACTGGATAGATTTTAGGACCCTCTAGTACCTGCTGCTAAATATAGCTGTTCCAACTTTGTTCCTCTCAAAAGTGGAAGAGAATCTTATGCTTCGTCTTTGAAAATTTGAATTTCAAATTTTAAGAGTATTGGGGACAGTTTTTCTGGCAGTGCCTAAGTGACACAGAAAAACTGCTCTTGGATTTGAATGTGTTTAGGGAATAATAATTTCTAAATCCCCAAACTTTGTAAAGTCTGAATACTTTTTTCATCAACTTTCTTTGTCAAGGCTGGCCAGAGAATCACCACTTGAAAATACACAGTGGGGTGTTGCAGGAGTCTGAGATGAGCAAACTGTGAGCCCTAACTGCATGTGCTGCTAAATTTATCCCATCACTCCCACAGTTTCCATATCCAAAGGAAAGGAGAGCTTCTCCTACAGTCCATTAAGAAATCATTCTAATGTATCTGCACAGAACAAGGCTAAAACTTGACCTGCTTTAAATGCTGCTTAAGCTGGGCTCAGTGTTCTTTTGGCAGCTATAGTCAGTGGAGTCATAGATAGAAATTCTTCAAGTTTTCATGGGACTGTTGTTTGGAGAAGTCAGCTCAGTAATCATTTTGTTATCAGTTGATTACAGTAGTGAGCTACAGAGGTTAATTTGTAGCCCATGTATATGCCACCTTTAAACTTTGCCACCATGTGTACAAATTTAATGTTTCTATGATTACATCAGCTACCCAGTCTGTTCATCATTCTAACGAGTACTGCATTATTTCCTGAACTCCCTCTGTTGTTTACATGCATTTGTTTTCACTTATCTGATATTTCTGTTGCTCTGTTTGTATTCACTTGTGTTCTTTTATATAATTAATTCTTTTGGCAGGAGGTGTCTATGTTTATGCTACATGTAACACTGTGTTATTGTGGTGCAAAATTAGGAATCCCACAAGCCTAGGATAATACAAACACTGTATGAAATATGCCGCTATATTACCTACTGCTTTATTTAAACGCTGTTTTACGGATTGCAAACTGAACTGACAGTAAGTAGTCCACATTCCCCAGCCCCCACCATTTCAATTGCAGATGCCTTCTAGCTTAATATCTGCTCTTTTTTGCCTCCCATTTATCACATCCTTTAGCTTTTTTCATGTAGGAAAATAAAATATTTGCTAGTTTCTGAGCAAGTTACTTGTCTCTCCTTCCGTTGCAACCACATTCTTTAGTTTGTGCACAAAGTTTGTGCTGGATTATTGATGTTATATTAGTTTTTCACTAAACGAGTTACTCAGTCTCTGTTATTGGGGCAGTTAATTATTTTTGCTAAAAACAAAATCGCTGAAAGCATGAATGAACCCTTATTTTCTTACTACTATTTTGGATCTAGACTTTTACTGCGGCTGTTTGTTGTTGATGCAGTGATATACAAAATATGAGTATTTAAAGTGTATTAAGTATACCTATTGTGATTATAAAAATTCAAATTAATAAAGTATTACTCTTGCAGCTTTCATTTTATAAAGTTTTTGAAGAATTTTAACTATGTGATTATTTTATCTGCTCAATTCCCTTTCATTCTTGGTAAGAAACAGAAGCTTACTGCAATCATGTCCACTAGATGTCAGTGGTGTATACATTAAAAATAGTAGATGAAGAGTTTAAATGTGCACAACAGACTCTTAAGACTAAAACAATCTATTTTTTTTAATAAACAGAAGTTGAACTTCCCAAACATTTATTAATTATCTGTCAACTGCTAAGTTCAAATCCCAGGTTTGTTCTGTCCTGAGACTGCTTAATGTAATTATCTTCCCTCATTATTAGAGACGCACCAACTTACTTTCGTATCATTGAAGCTAAGCAGTTACATTATCTGTATTTATAAGCAACCCTAAATAGTTTTCCTGTCTTATATTTTTTATCAAAAAAAAAAGCTTAAAAAATATGTTCTCTAATAAGTAAAATTGCATATTTAGAACTTGTATTGAAAGAACATTGAGTTGTAAAACTTTTGTAAGTGGTAACTCTGCAATGTAAATTATTCTACTTAGAGTACTTTTCAGATATAAAATAGCGTCATGATAGACCAGGACAAATATCTTTATATATGAGGCATCGAAGTAGTAAAAGCTTTTGGAGCTCTCATTTGTTCCATTACAAGGTTGTATATCTTTCCTGTTCGGTGATCAGATGCAGACAACTTAGGTACCTGTTATGGATTGGGTGGAAATAGCTATAATAATTTGCTAACAAACAATCTGTCATTTAAAACGTTTAAGTGTTCCTATTCATCACATTACTAATCTAAGAAAACTTGGAAAAGGAATAAAAGAGTTTCCAATTAAGCTCTTATGTGACTTTTTATCTGAGCTGCTGAAAATGGAGGAGTCCTGTCTGGGTCGTTACCTCGCTGGGTTTTAATTATTGGGATTTTGCTTTCATAGTTTGAATATGAAATTACCCTTGAAGCTTACTATGGTTATAGTTATTGTTTGTAGTTTTAATGCGTTAGCTTATATGCACAAAATCTCAAAAATATTGTGTGTTACCAAAAGTGCAATAAATGGAGTTGAGTACACAGAACAGTTAAAACATTCTAGATCATCTCTGTCTGTTGCAGTCAGCAAATGAAGAAGCCATATGAGGGCACAGCACACAACAGGAGGGAAATCGGCAAGTTCCACAGTAAGCTTTTGTACCTCTATTCATTCACGATTAAGAAATACTTTTGTTTACACTCTAAGTAGTGAAGCCAACAAAACAGTATGCCCAGGCCAATATTATCATAATCTCCTTCCCCTTTAATTCAGGAATAGTTTAATTGCCTTCAGAAAGTGACTCAACCCCCTTTTTTAGTGGTTATGACCACTTTCTTTTCCTTAGGAAAGATGCATAAAGCATGGGTGCCATAGTAAAATCTGATTAAAGTAATCCTCACAAGGAGATACTTGTAACTCAATGAAAAAACACTGGTCAACAGCCACCCTGAGAGAAAGAAGTATACTTCTTCTTGTTTGTAAACCCCAGCGTAGTGCTTTTTGACATCTGTGTGTGGGGTATATATACACATGGAAAAAAAAAAAAAGGGAAGTTGCTGATTGCAGAACCCTGAGTGATTATGACTTTTAGACAATCCAATTTAGTTTTGTGACAAGGTTTAACTTGCAGAGTTGTTGTTTCTAGAAAAAAAAAAGAAAAAAAGTAAAAGAGCACGCTATATCTGTCTTCACTAAAATATGATACATAGGAAAGATCTGGTGCTCATTTCTAAAACATTATTTTCCAAATTAACTAGACATCGCATTGACACTTTCCATGGGTTTTTTCATGAATTATTTTATAAATATACATATTTGTCTCTCAAATAGTTCAGTAAAACACATTTTTCATACTTAACAGAGACTGAAGCTTCCTGTAATGTGCAAAAATGGTAGATAACTAGAATGAGAAAAAAACAGTTCATAAATAAGACAGCTGGTTAAATAGCATCATCAAGGAGATAGATTAATTGGGCTAGCATTTCATAAAAGATATTTCCTCTTCAGGAAGAATATGTTGCTTTAACCATTGATTCTATTGCTGGGAGATTAAGAGCTAAGGACTCTTGACATGAAAGAAATACAAAAGCTCTGTCACGTGAACTACACTGTAAATAGCCTGTTAATCTCCCCTTACACTGAATACTATCTCCTTTAATTATTTTTCACTTATATCTCTTCCTTCTCTTTATAGCTCCTGGACACTTTTACTTTGAATCTGGTCAGATTGATTTGTTCGTCTGCTTTTGCTTTTCATTTTTGAGTCTTCATTTTTCCTCATCACTGTCATTTACAACTATCTACCATTAACAAAAAAAAAAAATCTGCTCTTCCATCAAAAACAACCTACAGGTGCTACAAAATCTGGTCTACAGACATACTGCTAACCAAACACAAATACTTCTAAGTATTTTTTCATATGAGACCTCTATATGAGTTTATCTTTTACTGCATTATCTGTGTGGTCGATGTTATTCACCTTTGTGTGAAGTAATCTCTCAGTGTCTCTTTAGTGGCATTGGCTTACCTTCTTTACAGGATAAATCTTTTGCAAAGCAAGAGTTATATGCAAACAGTTTGTGGTATGCACATTCCTGTGGTACAGTATATTCATATTAAGCTACCTGAGCCTTTTCAAACTTTTGAGGAAACTTCATACTGGCAAACTCTATTTTCTGTGTCCTTTTAACACAGCCTGTTCAGAAGACTTTTGATAGTAAAGTTTATATGTTTAAATTTTAAATAGAATTCAAGCAGTTGTTTAGAAAGTCTAAGAGTCTCTACAAACAATAATAAATTATACATGGTTAAGAGTACTGTGAGGTACACCTTATGTTCATGTCATAAGGAAATTATTATATAGGGAAAGTTCATTATTAGAGATTTCAGTATTTTTTTTCTGCTTGCAGCATAAATACCATCATGCATGTAATTTGAACTCGTCAGTCAATTCTTTAAACATTTCAGCCACCTTACACTGTTACCTAGCATTTTTCCACTATCATAATTTCTCATTAAATGAGTAAGTGGCAAATGAGTACACAACAATTCATAGAATGCCAAATCATTTGCCAAACTATGGGTTTGCCCATTTTTTCCATTCATTCTGGCTCCAATGTGCCAGGAGACAATAGTGCCGAAAACCTGACCTAGGAATGCTAGACAAGAAAATAGACACCATGAATCATATCAATTCCTCTCACAAAGCTTTTCTTACCAACACCACACCAAACACGTAGCTACACATTCAAGAATCATTGTAGTTTTTGCCACTTCTGTTCAAGCAGTGATTTATAACGTACTCACAGTTTAGTTGCAAGTGTACTCTGGCTTACTTTGGCATATTTTGGTGCATCAGTGAGCCTCCTTTCAAACTACAGGACATACCAGATAGCAGCATATCACTTTTGATCCCTGTTTAGTACGTATAATATTAGATTTCTGATGACAAATCCTAAAAAAAAAAAGTAACAAAAAACCTGGAAACACCCAAACCCACCACTTTGAAATGTCATATTTCAGACTATACATCTGTGCTTTGGAGTGTAAAATATTGTAGCATTACTGAAAGTTATTATCCAAAATCATTACAAACCTAGGAAAATAAAAATAATTATATATAAAAATTATATATATA
>WBNH01011779.1:78188-98759 GCA_013401255.1 Urocolius indicus | reverse complement strand
CAACCAAAACAATTCTCTGATTCAAAACAAAAGCTCCCCCTGGAGCCAAACCTCCTCATTCCCATCTGGCAGCCCCTCACCAGGCCCCCCAGGGATGAGGGCTCCCACTCACTGCCAGAGCAGAGGCTGCCAGAGGCTGCTGCAGCCTCGAGCACGGCCCTGGGATGGCTCCTTACCGACCATGGCCAGCGTACGGATACAGGCTTCCACCGAGCTCTTGTGCTGCTGCTGCAGCCAGGGACACTCCAGCAGCCTCGTGGTAGACTGGAGAAGCTGCACCACAATGGTCTGGTGGGTCTGCAGGACAGAGCAGGCAGATATGTGCCAGTGCAAGGTGTGTTTGGACCTTGATTTGGGGGGCTCAGCGAGCCCTTTTCCTCCCTCCCCCAGGCACAGCTTGGCCATGCAGTGCCTCTTTACCTGCAGAGAGGTGCTGTTCTCTGAGAAGGGGGAGCTGAAGAAGGCATTGATGGTGTCCAGCACAACTGTCAGCACGTACTTCTCCAGAGTAGGGTCTGGCAGGCGTTTCTCGCGCTTCTTGCACATCTGTGAGGAGAAGGAAGGATGCTGATGGTACGAGGCTGAAGTGAGCACAGATCCTGGCCAGATGCTGCTGGCACACAATGCTGCTGAGACCTTGCTGAGACAAGGGATGTGGCTGGTGACACAGCTCCTGGGTCCACATCAGAGAGCCCTGACAGCTCCCCAGGCTGAAAGAGGCAGCGAGGCAACGTCCCCCTGGTGCCTGTGCCCTATGTCTGGGGCTACGCAGGCTTCAGGGGAGCCTCTGTGACACCAACCTGTCCCCATCTGATGCAGCAGCCCTTGCTGCTGTGTCCCTCCCACCCAACCCTCCCCACAGACCTGGGCCATGTCCAGGGTGAAGTTCTCAAAGAGAGTCCAGATGTGGTTGCTGGTGTAGATCTCCTTCATCTCCACCTCCGTGTCCACGTAGCAATGGTTGACGAAGTTCACATAGGCCATCTTCACCTGCCAGGGACAGAGGGAGGGGGAAGGAGAGAGGCAGGAGGAGCCATCAGAGCATAGCAGTGCAAAGCCAGCAGCAGCCTCCTGGGCAGCCCTTACCTCTGTGATGCAGTCCTCATGGGTCACCACCCGCACCACGTCCTCCAGAGGCAGCAGGGACGTGCACTTGATTTCCGTGTAAACGTTCTTGCCCTCGGCACAGGCGGCCAACAGGTCCACCAGAGAGATGTGGTACATCAGGGGGCTGTTCTCCTCCACCCCATCCCTGGCTGCTGTCATCATCTCCAAGAGGGTGGCCAGTGAAGCCTTGTCATTGTAGAAAACCACCACGTCGTCCCCAGCATTGGTGAGCTGAGAGGAAGGGGCACAGGATCACAGCATGGCAGGGGTTGGAAGGGACCTCTGTGGATCATTTAGTCCAACCCTTTTGGTGAAGCAGGTAACCAGGCAGCAGTTACCACTCCAGAGAAGCTGAGTGAGAAACCTCACGAGGCAGAAGATGGTTGTCCTCTGCAACAGGGCAATGAGAGGGAGCACCCAGGGCAAGGTGAAGGGCATTTACAGGGAGAACCAGGCATTTGCAGCACAATCAACTTAGAATCATAGATCACAGCATGGTGGGGGTTGGAAGGGAGCTTTAGAGCTCATCCAGTCCAACCCCCTGCTAAAGCAGGTCCCATCTAGATCAGGTCCCACAGGAACGTGTCGAGGAGGGTTTTGAAGACCTCCAGGGAAGGAGCCTCCACACCCTCCTCGGGCAGCTTGTTTCAGTGATCTGTCTCCCTCACAGTAAACAGTTTTTGACTAACTTGACTAACTGCAAAATGGTTTTGGCCCTTGGACCTTTCATCAAGCTCTTGGAGAAGCTTCCAGCTCCAGAGAGAACCCAACATGGCCAAGGAGACTCTTCCTCAAGGAAAAAAGCCTACTCTGCACTTCCTGGGAGCTGTGTTTTGCTGCAACACCCTCCCCTTCGTGTCCCATGGGCTGGGGAAGAGTTTCTCACCTCAGTCATGATCATGTCCTGGCACTTCTTGACGTACTTGCCCTCAGCCTTGATGATGGTGTGCAGGAAGTCCAGGTACTGCACGTGGCGGCCGTGGGTGGCCACGCAGTGGATGAAGTGCTGTGGCACCGTCTCGTTGATCTCTGAGCAGAGCTGGTAGTTGTTGAGGAAGATGTGCTGCATCGTCTCAGCTTCCAGAAGCTGCAGGACCAGGGTGCAGAGTGAGACTGGGCAGCTGTGATGAACCTCCTCTTCTCCTGCCCTGACCCTTCCTCTCCTGGGGTCTCCCCCTGAAGCCTCTCCCTGTGACAACCCTTCGGTCCCCTCTCCTTACCCCTGGGGTCAGGAACAGGTTGAGGTGTTTGTGCAGCAGGGCCTGGTTTTCCTGATTCCCAGCACAAAACTTCTGCAGGAACTGGTGGGTGAATTTCAGGATCTCCATCATCTTGGCATCACCCTGAGGAAGGGCAGAGAAGGCAAATACCCTGAATTAGTGATCACCAGCTTGCTGCACCTCTTGGCCTGCCCAGCTCTAGGACTTAGACATGTAGGGGAGTTCCTGCAACCCTCATCCCTTGCCCTGGGCTAGTTTTTGCCCACTAACCTTCTCATAAGGGATCTGCAGCAGATCCAGCATCACTTTGTGTGCATCCATGTTCTTCAGCAGGCGCTGCTGCTTCTTGCGCACTTGCTCTCCGACCCCACACATCTTATTCAGCCGCTCCAGGATCTGGGCAGAGAAGGACCATTGCAGATGGGAACTGAACCTGGATGGCCACCAGCAGCTGGAGGCTTGCTTGCAATCCTTTCATAAATCCAAGTGCTCCCTGCATCACTCCCAAATCTTGGCACCCCCCTCAGAAACCCTCCTCGCAGTGCCACACGAGAGCCCTCGTACCCATCACCAACCCTCTCCCCTCCAGTCCCTCCAGTGCCAGGCTCAGCCATGAGCCCTGGGGAGCCTCCTGTGTACTGAGCTGGCAGGAACAAGCCCTGGCTTGGACTTGTTTCTACTGAGCCACAGGAGAGCTTTGAAATTCCCCCATGATTTCAGCCTTTCCTTTCTTGCTGGCAGGCCTGTGCCAGGCAGATGTCACTGGCCTCTAGGAACAGCCCCAGGGACAGGATTCAGTCTCACTTACCCCCTTGACTATCTGATAGTTCTCACTGCTCTTCTCTCCTGGAGCAATGACCTCTTCATCAGCAGCATGCTGCAAGGTAGAGAGACAGCACCACAGTGTCACTGCAGCTCTCCAAAGCCTGTGGCCACAACTACATCCCACAGAAGCCTCCCTGACCCTTCTCTTCCAGGGAGTGGGGTGCACAGCCCATTGAGAGGTGTTAAGCGTGGGACTGAAGGAGCTGCACCTCTGCCTCCAGCTCCTCTCCTGACCCAGTTCCTGGGGTCTCACTCAGGAGCTCTCACCTCTTTCTTCTCCTTCTTGTTTCCCTCCCCTGTGCTGTCTCCTTTGCTGCTGCCCTTCTTGTCCACCCACAGCTCCGATTTCTCCACCATGGTGCGGAGCTTGTCCAGCTCTGATTTGATCACCTTGTAGTTCTCCACATCCTGGGCTGAGATCAAGAGCTGAACCTGCAGACACATTCCCAGAGGTTTCCACTTTGGGGCACAAACTCCCATTCCTCTCCCAGACTTCCCCTCCTCTTCCAGACCTCTCTCCCAAGGAAAGGGGGCCAGGACTCATCCTACATCCTGCACCCACAGCCAAGAGTTGGCTTGGAGGTGCTCCAGAGCAGCATCCCATCAGGGGTTACCTGTTTGAAGGTGTGCAAGACCTCCTGCCTCTGGCTGAAGTGCTTGAAGAGGAGCTGCAGGGAGCCAGAGATGAGTGGCGGGTAGTCGTGCATCGTCAGGTGGATCAGCACCCGCAGGAACATCCTCCCACCCTCGTCATCCACCTCCAACATGCTGCTCGTCTTCCTGAAGCCAGGACCAAAGCACTTGGTGTCAGCTGCCTAGTGGGAGCTTGTGTGCAACCACAGGCATCCCTCAGGGCTCATGGGGACAGCTGCATTAGACTTTAGAACCTCATCTTCTTCATCACCTACACCCTTCAGCCTCGGCAGCATGGACAGGAGAGGAAGAGCCCCATGGTCCTGATAACTACATGTGAGAGAGGGCAGGGACTCACCCCACACCGAACATGGCCTCAGCGTGCTCACCAATCCGGTCCAGGTTCATGGCTGCAGCTGAAAGGAGAGGAAAGGGAGATGAAAGGGGCAGCCAGCCTGGTCTCTGTGCATTGGCAGGAACCAGCCCAGCTCCATGGCCCTGCCTGAGCACACAGGACACCTCATCCCATCTGCACAAACCCCATTCCCCGCTCTGTGCTCCCTGGCAGCAGCAGAGTAGTGGTGGGTGAAGCTGCTGGAGCTGTCACCTGAGTGTTCTCCAGGTTGTGGGGTTTTGCTGAGCTGAAAGTGTACCAAAGGCAAAGTGGAAAACCTACTTGTGGAGTCAAAAGCTGGAGCTGTCCCATCAGCTGCACTGTCCTGCATGGGGTAGACTTCCACAAACTCCTTCTTGAAGACAGAAAGCAGGTAGGAAATCCTGTAGTCCAGACGCACGTTCAGGATGAACTGGCAGCAGCAGCAAAGAAGAAAGCAGAGGTCAGTGCCCTCTTCATGCCAGTTGTCTCTTCATGTCTTTCTCCCACACCCCTCCCTCCCACAGGTCCACAAAATGTTCCTCCCTCCCCAGCAGCTCCAACCTGCAAGATCTCCAGGATCTTCAGCTTGGTCTCCATCACCACAATGTTCTCGTTCTCAATGCTCCTCCCTCTGTCCACTTGCTCTGGGGCAGATCCAGCACTGAGGCTTGGAGAGCTGAAGATGGACTGTTTCCTACTCAGCACCATGGTGGACATCATCTGCCCAACGCCTTGGATCGACCTCCGCACGTTCTTCCCTGCAGAGGCAGCCAGAGTGGGCAGTTAGTGCAGATGGAGAGGCAGCAGAGCATCAATACAAGGACCCTCTTAGACTGGGAAATGCTGTAGATATTAATCAAAGAACAAGTAGGAGAAACTGGCCAAGGCCTCAACATCTCCTGTCCCCCAGGGCTGATCCAGCTAAAGCTTCTCTAGAATCACAGAAAGGTAGGAGTTGGCACCTCTGGAGCTCATCCAACCTGACCCCCCCCACACCCCATGTCAGCAAACGAGCGCTTTCTTGCAGCCCAAACTGGAAAGCACTGGGCAGCCCATGGGAAGCATTTGCCTGGTTGTGGGGTGGTGCCTCACCCGTCACCTCGTCGTTGTAGACAGCCTGCATCAGCAGCTGGGGGTTCTGCACACAGTCGATGATGCCCAACAGCGTCCGTGTCAGCCGCAGCAGCTCACTGAAGCTGTAGAAGCCGAAGTAGATGAGGTTGTGGGCGAGGCTGACGACCTAGGGAAGGACAAGGCAGCTCCAGACCTCACCACGCTCAGGATCAACAGATGTTGGCAGGGACAGGGATGCCAGAACCACTGCCACCACCCTGGTTTGCAGAGGTGGCCACAGCCAAGCCGTGCTGCGCCCTGCCCCGTGCCGGGGGCACCGTCAGGACTCGCACCTCGAAGGTGAGCTTGTTCTTCTCCTCATTGGCAAAGGGCACGGCCTCGCTCACCACGTTGTTGAGGTAATCCTCCACAAACTCCATGGTGCTGGCAAACTTGTTCTTCTTGTCATCGCGGGAGACGTTGAGGTTGGAGTCGTAGCTGCAAAGGGATGATGATGATGATGATGATGATGATGATGATGATGATGATGATGATGATGGGATGGTGAGCTGCATGGCAGTGAGTCTCTAGCACTGTCCAGGAGCATTGTCCAGGCAGCTGCTGAGCCACCCCAGCCAGAAGTGATGCTCATGACTGTGATGGAGCAAACTTCCTTTTGTAGGCTGAGCCCTGACAAATTCACTCCACAAACGTCTCTGCTCCTCACCTCCCTGCTGAAGCCAAGTCAGTCCCTACACTGGATGGCATCTGCCATCACACCTCCCTCCCACATCCCTCAGAGATGCTGAGAGCCCAAACGAGACTAACTCTTTGATTGTGATGGCCGTGGGGATCTCAGTCCAGAGCCGTGCAAACTTCACGGGCATCACCAGCTCCTGGGGGTCCCTGTCCACGTGGACGTGTAACATCAGGTGGCAGAAGGACGCCCGCAGATCAAAGGGCAGCATCTCATCTGCCATGCAGAGGAAGATCAGGTCCACACCCAGCTGCTGGGAGATCTCCTTGATGGCCAAGTACTGGCGATCCAGGCACATGCGGGCAAAGAGCTTCAGCTGGTACCTGCCCAGGGATGAAGGGGAGAGAGAGTGAGGCCATGCAACATGCACACCCTTACCTGGAGAGAAAATGCCTTGGGATCATCACCTGTAGTAGCTGAGGACGTTCTCGTCATGGGCATTGCCAGCACGGGCCTCCTGTGCCAGCTGCCGGATGCTTTTCTCATGGTGGTCATTGTTCTTGTCCGTCCAGGTGAGCCAGACCTCCTCCTCTGAGTACTCAATGCTCAGGTACTCGTGGCTCTGGGACATCTCCTTCACTGGCCTCAGCCTGCAGGAAAGGGGTAAAGCTGGAGATGTTGCCATGGGGAGGGAGATGCTGCCATGGGGAGGGGGATGCTGCCATGAGGAGGGAGATGCTGCTGTGGGGATGGAGATGCTGCCATGGAGAGAGAGATGCTGCTGTGGGGAGGGGGATGCTGCCATGGGGAGGGAGATGCTGCCATGGGGAGGGAGATGCTGCCATGGGGAGGGAGATGCTGCACCGAGGGGTGACAGGAGTTTCACCAGTGCTCTGTGGGAGCTGGTGGGCAAGGCAGAGGCAGGCACCAAACCTCCAAGGTGGAAGTACTCCCCTTGGCTACTCACTCTGTTTTGATGAGGATGTCACTGTTCTTCGGGTCCAGCACGCACTTGCAGATCAGCTCCTGGGTGACGGGGATGGCGATGTGGTTGGACACACACAAATCCGAGAGGTAATCCAGAAACCTGCAGAGCAAGAGGCAGCTTGCTGGGAAGAGCAGATCCAAGGGGGACCTCTCTCCCCAGCCTTCGGGGAAGGCACATTCCAGCCATGGTGCAGCACAGAGCCCCTCTGGGCCAGGGCCTCGCCGCTCACGCACCGTGGCTCGCGGTTCTTGCGCACCAGGCTGACGAAGGTCTCCACCTCTGTCTTGGTGATGTGCTTCTCCAGCAGCTTTCGGTTGTTGTGCAGCAGAGCTGTGATGGTGTCCTCAGCCAGGATGTCGTAACCGATCTGGGACTGCATCATGCCAAACTGTTTGGCAATGTGCTCCTGGAGTGGGGGGAGAGAGAGAGGTGGTCAGCACAGGGGTGGCTGCTGGAGCCTGGCAATGCCCCCAGCCCCACCGAGGCCTTGGCAACCCCCTGAGGGCTTGGAAGAGGGTGGTAGGATGGGGGGGTTCCCATGTCAACTCCCTTGTTACCCCCACACACCTGGTTCTTGCGATAGTCCTCCTGGGAGTGCCGGAGCACGCGGTAGCACAGTCGGAACATGTACTGGTAGGGAGCATTTTTCTGGTCCGACAGCTCTTCCAGACGAACCAGAGGCCCTTCCCCACCCTTGTCCTTGAAAGGGGCTTTCAGGATCCCAAAGATCTGCCCAAAAGCAGAGACGGTAAGTGCTGTGGTCTCCCCTCCACATTGTCACCCCCATGCAGGGCTGGGCACCAGCCACGCTTGCCAGGAAGGTTTGGTGCACCACTGGGGCAAGAGCTGGAGAGAAGCTACACCTCCTCTGTGGGATTCTGCACAGGCCTGGACTCCATACAATTCCAGCATGGTGGAGGTTGGAAGGGCCCTGCAGAGCTCATNAAGTGCTGCCCCAACCTCCTGACACCCACCAGTGAGATTATTTATAACTGTTAATGAGCTCCCCCCTCAGCCTTCTCTTCTCCAGACTGAACAGCCCCAGGTCCCACAGCCTTTCCTCAGCAGGAAGATGCTCCAGTCCCCTCAGCATCTTGCTGGCCCTGCACTGGCCTCTCTGCAGCAGTTCCCTGTCCCTCTGGAGCTGGGGAGCCCAGAACTGACCACGAGACTCCAGTGTAAGCCTGGGCAGAGCAGGACACCTCCGCAGGACCCCAGCCTCAGATGCAGGGCCCAAGGGCCACTCACTTGCTTCAGGATGTTCTGCTCCCGCATCAGTTTCTGCCGCTCCCGGTTGGGTTTGGTCACCACAATGTCCAGCACGTTCTGGCCGTTGTTGGGGACATCACTGACGAAAAACACCAAGTCCTCCAGCAGCTGGATCACAAACCTGCAAAGGGACATGATGCAAGTGGAGCCATGGGACTCTCCAGCCAGGGAGGCTGCTCACCCACCCCATGCAGCCCACCCAGACTTGGGTCCCTGCAACGACAACGATGTGTTTTGGAGGAGCAAAGATCTCATGGCAGCTGCTGGCTGATCCTTTCCTCCCTGCCAGAGGTTAACAGCTGCCCTGAAGGCAAGAGGTTTCACAGCTCCTTATGGTTCCTAAGGAAACTACAGGTGCCAGGGTAAATGCCAGGGGCCTCTGCTCATGATTCACGCCGGGGATTTTGTGTGTAATGCCTCCGCCTGCTCAGTCACCTTTGCAGGACCCCGTGGGGCCGGCTGGCAGGGAGGAAGCAGCTCGCTCTGTCCCACGGGGGATCTGTGTTTGCTCAGGAAGCACCAAGAACCCACCCACCTAAAAATAACAGCGTGACTAACCCGGCTGCCCCCATCCTGGGGCCAGCTCTCAGCCCCTCGGATATTTTTCTAGCAGCAAAGGAGGGGCCGAAGCGGGGCTGCGGCGTTATCTGGTTTCCTCGCCAGGCTCCTGGGAGAAGCAGGCGTGGATTGGGCTTGTGGGCAGGAAAGCAAGACCCAGGGCAGGGGCCTCATCCTGCAGTGATGCTGGCTGAGCCCATGGAGGAGCCCAGCACGGCTCCATCTCCCAAGGGAAGTGACTTTCTTTACCTCCGGTCATTCTGGCTGAGAAAACCTTCGTTCATCTTGTCCACCACGTTGGCCAGCATCGAGCTGGCATCATTAGCAAAGTCCAGGTCCCTGATCTCGGACACGGGCACAGAGACGATGGCAAAAGCTTCTTTGTCTTCTTTGGTGGGGCACGTGCCCAGCTGGGAAGTGACAGGGAAGGAGCATCACACAGACAAGGCCAATGCCAATGCCAATGCCAATGCCAATCCCAATGCCAATGCCAAGGCTAATGCATGTTCCCACCATCTGTCCCCAACCCGGCTGAAGTCAGCGACCCAGTTTGTCCCCACCAGAAGGACGGGGGTGGCTTCTAATTCCCTGGGATGTGCTTTAGGTCCAGACACCTGCTTGGACCATCAGGGTATTTCAGTCTCTGGACAAAGCCTGAGTGCTGGGTGGGGAGGAGCACACTGAGAGCTTTTGGGGCACAGAGGGGGATAAATCCATCTGTGGGAGGAGGGAGTGGGGCCGTACCATGAGGCGAATGGGCCTCTCCTCATCGATGTCAATGGGCACGTTGGTGCTCTGGATCCAGGTGTTGGTGCAGAGGTGGCGCAGCCTCACGTAGGAGTTCCTGCAGAGGGGGCACAGCGTCCTGCCCAGCCATCCCANCAGGTGGGCCTGGAGAGGTCCCAGCAGCTCCCTTCCCTTCCCTTCCCTTCCCTTCCCTTCCCTTCCCTTCCCTTCCCTTCCCTTCCCTTCCCTTCCCTTCCCTTCCCTTCCCTTCCCTTCCCTTCCCTTCCCTTCCCTTCCCTTCCCTTCCCTTCCCTTCCCTTCCCTTCCCAAACTTCCCCACCACGGCCAACTCCAGCCTCCCTTCTTTCTACCAACCCCCTCCAGGGTTGGAGCCAAGGTACCCACATACCGTGGCACAAAGGAATCTGTCTTCTGCAGCGTGGTGGGGTCCAGCTCAAAGAGGGAGGCGATGTCGTTGCCGTGGGGCACGGCCACCAGCCGGTACTTGATCTTCTCCCCCGTGTTGCGGCGGCTGACGCGGCTGCTGCTGCTGCTGCTGCCACCCTGCAGCGGGGAAGCGAGACCCAGCTCAGCCTCCCCTCAGCACGTGGCCCCAGAGGGGATGCACAGCAGCTAATGCTGGGAGCACAAGCCTTTGCTCAGCCTCCCCTCAGCATGTGGCCCCAGAGGGGATGCACAGCAGCTAATGCTGAGAGCACAAGCTTTTGCTCAGGCGCTGGGCTGAGCCCGCGGCGGCCGCACAAGGGGCTGTGAGGGCACAAGCACAGCAGGAGGCACCTGAGCTACGAGGCCACCCCCCTCCTCCAAATCTCACCAGCAGCAAAGGAAAACAAATGCCCTCAAAGCCCAAATCTCTCTTCTAGCAGCGCTTCCCCGTGGCCCTGAGGATCCAACATGCACTGGGACCCCCTCTAAGTGATTTCAGCAGGGTCCTCTCAACACATGGGATGGGGGGATGGCCCCCGAGGCTGCAGCCTCGGCACCAAGCAGGACCCGGTGGCGCTGGCCACATGGTGGGCTCTTGGTTTTGGGACCCAATGGCACTGGGCCCTGTTTTGGGGGCATTTCCCTGCTTTGAGGCAAAGAGTTCTAAGAGACGGCGTGATTTCAGGCAGCGGCAGCAGCGTTCCTGCAGCGAGGCTGCACACAGCTCACCGTGGGCGCTGCTTTGGGCTCAGCCACGTCTCCTTTATAACTTGGGTTTTCCTGAAAAGTTAAAGAGGGAGATGAAAAGACAGCTATCAAGTCCTCCCACTCTGTCCCTCCAAAACCCTGAGCACGGGGTGTTTCTCTCTATTCCTGCTTTCCTCAACCACGCTGCAGAGAGAGAGAAAGAGAGAGAAAGAGAGAGAGAGAGAGGGGGCATCTGCCTGGATGGGGCTGAAAGATGTGAGCACACAGTGCTCTGTGCCTGAGGAGCAGGTCAGGGTGAGCCCCAGTGTGCAGCCCCAGGGCTTCTGCACTGCAGCAAAACCAGCTCTTGCTGTAAATCCTTCGAGGCCCCAGGCTGAGGTCTCAGTGAGCAGCACAAGGCAGGCAGCACCCGCCCAGGATGGGGATCAACCTGCGATCTTCTTTCCTCTGTAGATGTCACCCCAGTGTCTTTTGGTTTAAAGCAGCCGTTTCAGAGCCCCCACTCTTTGCTGTTTTCCGTCCTGCAGTGGTGGAAGGGGGGGCTGCCTTTGGTTGTCTTCTCCAGTTAAACAGCAGCCTTGGCACATGGTGCACTGAGATTCCCCCTGGTATGTCCCTGCTCCTTTGGCAGCAGAGTGTAGCCCTTGGCCATGGCAGTTCATTAGTGTCAAATAAACCACATTATCTAAGTGCAGAAACTTCTTTGTGCCTTTATCAGGAGACCTTGAGCTGTCCAAACTGGCAGATGATGTTTCCAGGTCCAGATTTTGCCCCCATCTCTCCCCAGGCAAGGACAGCTCTGGATGCTGTTGTGGATCAGAGGATGAGGATGGGCAAAACCTGACCAGGAAGAGTTAAACGCAGCAGGATGAATTATTTCCAGCTTCCATCTTACCAGGATGGAGTGAGCAAAGAGAGGAAAATCCCAGCCAGCCCCTCCTGATCCCTGGGGCCACAAGAGAAAGGTGCCAGAAACAACACTTTGGGCAAACAAGCCCTGAACTGTTGGGTGGAGGATTTTGCCTACGGCTCCATGTGAGCGAGGAGGAGCTGGAGGAGGCCCAGGGCAGGATGGCTCAGGAAGCAAACTGGAGCAGGGCCGGAGGGCACCACTGCTGTCTAAGGGTGGGTGGGCACTGCCTCTGCTCAACCCCTTACCTCTGCTGCCAGGTAGTTGCCCGTAGCGAGGTGCTTGAAGCGGTACAAGCCGTTCCAGTGCCCGGCTCCTCCTCGGCACGGGTCGTGGTGGACGACCTGGGAGAAGCAGAAGAGAGCTCAGCTGGTGGCACATGGGGCTAGCAGGAGATTGGGATGCCATTCCTGCCCTCAAGGGCTCTGCTGAGCCCAGGCACACTTGATGGTGATAAGAGAGCTTCACCCCATCTCTGTGAGCAAACACACTGAGGGTGCAAAGCTCCGACACTGGTGCCCATCCATCCAGCACCCACAGCTCCCAGTGCTGTCCTGCAGCTCAAGCCTTGTGCTGGCTTTGACCAGCCCAGTCAGGCTACTAGAGGTGGGATGGTACAGAAGCAACCACTGCTGCAGCACCATACCCCCAGGGAAAGCACAGTAGGTACCCTCAAAGGCCCTTGGACATGGGCTCCATCCCTTCCCCGCTCACCTCCACCTCCCACAGGGCGTTGGAGCTCGTGGCTGAGGTGGCTGATTGTCTCAGGGTGGTGCGGAGGAAGACGTGCAGCTTGCCTTTGTACTCATCACACGTGAGAAACTTCTCCTGCTCAGCATGGAAGAGCCTCACCACGTCCCCCTGCCACCAGGACACAACAGTGAGACCCAAGGATGTGACTCTTCTACAAAGAGATATATCTCCTCCTTTGGCACCAACCCCCAACCCTGCAAGGGGATGGAATCCTCCTGTAAATGGTCCAAAGCAGAGCACAACTCCCAGCTGTGGCATGGCAGGACTGCAGAAGCCCAGGCACCATCAGCTCTTCCAGCTCTATCTGCCTGAGCTGTGCTAAAAACTGCCTCTAGCACAAATGCTCCTCTAAACCGAGGGAAGGACATGGGCAGGGGCACAGGGCACCCCACTATGCCATCACTTTTACTCACACAAGTCACTTCTCTCTGCTTCCCCTCCCTGGGCTGTAAAGTGAGTGAAAACTCACCATTTTACACCCCTGGAAGGGTCAGAAGCTCTGCTCACCAAATGTGTTTAAGGCATTAACACCCCAGGAAGGAGGGTGCAGGGGGATGGGGGAAGCTGGGGATAAGTGTGGTGCCTGGGGATGAAGGGCTGTAAGATCACAACAATCAATATCCATCCAGCTGCTTCCTGAAGGACCTCAGCCCCAAACAATAGCTCTGCAGGGAAAGTTCCTTTCCCAGGCAACAGCCAGCCCTGTTGCACAGTGCAACAGCTGAAAACTGTCCTCACAGCAAGCAGTCACTGCTGGTACTGTGTGTGCTGTGTCTTGTCCTCCACAACCAGTCTGATACAATAAGGTGGAGGGTAATTTCACATCCCCACAGGTACCTGCCTCCAGGAGATACTGAAATATCCAACTCTAGCTTGCTGTTAAAGTTCCTCAAGTGATTATAAACTCTCCTAGATATAAAAGTCCTCAAGGCAGCATCTCCTTCCTCTGCCCTTGTCACACAGCCAAACACAGTCCACACATTCTCCTCCTGCAGGGGGCTGGGGCTGAATCCCTAGAGCCCACCATGTCCTGGCATCCAGGGCAGCCAGACCTCCTCCCCTTACCCCTTTCAGCACTTCCTCCATGTGATCACAGAACTGCATGAAAAGGTTGATTTTCCAGCTGGTGTTACAATTGACCGAGTTCACCTGAGGAGCAAGAAAGCACGGTCAGGGCTTTCCTGTGACAGAGGGATAAAGGAAAAGGGAAACAAGAAGGAAAGAGGGCAAGCCCTGAAGGCCAGAGGCTGCAGAGGCAGAGCTGCCCTGTACCTCCTTGCAGCCAGCGTTGTCAGCAAGCTCGTAGTTGCTGGCGTGCAGCGGCTGCCCGGCATTGACAGGGTTCAGGATGACTTTGTCTCCCACGACTACCTGAGGAGCAAAAAGGGGAAAGGAGGAGAGAAGCTGAGCCTGGGCACCTGACAGGGATGTGAGTCCTGTGCAGGTGGCACACACAGTGCTTTCTGCCACAGGGCTTTTTGAGGGCTCATGCTCACGTTATCTCCGTTGCTCCTCAGCTTCCAGAAGGGCTGGATGAAGAGCCAGGAGCCCTCGTTGCCGGTGGCATCCAGCGTCACCCGCATGGCGTTCTTCTCCAGCAGGGCCGGCAGCCGCTTGTTCACTGTCAGGTACTTGTTGCTCTTCATGTGGAGGAGCTGGAAAGGTGAACACAGGGGTGAGCTGGGGAAATGCAGCTCCTCAAAGTCCCCCAGGGCTGGCCAGACCCAGCCTGTGAGCCCCATTCCAGCAGAGGCCTGGGCTGGTGGCTGTACCTGGATGACGCTGCCGTATTTCACCACGTCCCCGTGAACTTTCTTGTTCTCTGTCTCGTTCTGCTTCTGCTCCATCTGGGCTGCATGCTGAATGCCAAAAGGAGAAGAGCTGCATGGAGTAACTCCAGAGGGTCCACTTGTACCCTCAGCTCTGCAGAGGATGGGATGGTCTGGGACAGAGAATCAGCAGCGTGCCCAGAGGGGCATGAAGCAAAGGGCATCCTGGCTGGGATCAGCACAGCAGGAGCAGGGCAGGGATTGTCCCCTGTGCTGGGCCCTGGGGAGGCTGCAGCTCCAGGGCTGTGTCAGTGCTGGGCCCCTCACTCACTGCCACAGGGACACTGAGGGGCTGCAGCGTGGCCAGAGCCGGGCACAGAGCTGGGGAAGGGGCTGGAGCACAAGGGTGCTGGGGAGGGGCTGAGGGAATGAATGGGGGTGTTGAGGCTGGAGAAGAGGAGGCTGAGGGCAGACAGGAGCCCTCTCTGACACTCCCTGACAGGAGGCTGCAGGGAGCTGGGGGTCAGGCTCTGCTCCCCAGTAACAAGTGACAGGACAAGAGGAAACGGGCTGCAGCTGCCCCAGGGGAGGCTGAGGCTGGAGCTGAGGCAGAACTGTTTCCCTGAGAGGGGTGTCAGCCCCTGTGCCAGGCTGCCCAGGGAGCTGGGGCAGTGCCCAGCCCTGGAGGGATCCCAAAGGCGTGGGGCTGAGGTGCTGAGGGCTGTGGGTCAGTGCTGGGCTGGGCAGGGTGAGGGGAGGTCTGAGACTCCATGATCCTGAAGAGCTTTTCCAACCAAAAGGTTTCTATGATTCTATGGTCCCTCTAGCCCTCAGACAACACAGGCCAGAGATACACCATGATTCCCACTGTCCAAGAGCTCAGCCTGAGACCACTGAGCCATGAGCTCATTGAAGCTTTAAACCAAGGACTTCAAAATCAACACAGGGACAAAATGGCACCAAAATTCACCTCAGATCCCAGCAGGTCTTATGAGGCAGCACCAAAAAGGAACTCTGTGCAGGGGTCAGAGGCTGATGCAACATTCCAGGGCCATGGGGACCAGAAGGCCCCGTGTCAGTGGTGCTGTGCCCAGAGACGGCTGCAGGTCCAAACCTGCCACAGTGGATGAGGCAGGATGGGTCCCTGCCAGGCGAGATGCCCCAACACTGAACATCTCAGTGCTGCTTTTGGCCCTTCTCTCTAAAGCCACAGCCATTTTCCATGCAGCCTGGCTGTCAGAAGCAGTGATGGTGACGTACATGGAACAAGGCTGGAACTTGCTCCCACAGCAGATCCATCTGGGAACAGCGAGGGAGCGTCGACAGCCCTGGCACAGCCTGGGCAGCATCAACCCAGCCCTCCCCACAGCCAGGGATGGAGCTGGGAGAGCATCTACCCTTTCCCACCCTGCTTTTCCTTCTTTCAATGGTGGGCACAGTTGGAATTGCATCTCCACACCGGAAGGATGGGGCAGCCAGTTCAGGAGTGTCTGAGCAGTCTGTGCTGGGACTTTGAAGGCTCCTGGCAGCTTTGTTGGCTACAAACCCTTCGCTCTCTTGAACCCTTCATCCCCACACAGCTCTGGGTGCCACCCAGGAATGTGACCCCCCATGGTGGTGGTGGCTGCTGCCATCAAGAAAACAAGCCTGCTGCCAAGAAATCCCACAGCAGTGCAACAACAACCCCAGGGAGCAACACGGCTGCAGCGAGGGATCCGGCACCCTGTCCTACATCTGTGTCCAGATCTCAGCTCCTCCCTTGCCAGTGGGGCTGGGAGTGGGAGCTGGCTGCCCTGAGCATGCCAGCTGGTTTTGCCAGCCTGTCCCTAGGATGGGACAAGGTCTGTTCCCACACCACAATGGGATGAAGCGTCAGGGACACACAATACGGGGGTGGGCAGCCAGGGAGGGTGCAGGGAGGTTGGGGAGACATCAGGTGAGTGGGAGGAAAGCTTCCACAGCACATCTGCACTGCATCTGGCTGCACCTACAACCAACCAGCTGAGAAAGCACCAAGTCTGAAACCTACTGAAAAGCAACAGGGCAAGAGCACAAGCTCAGAAAGGCAACTGTGGGCACTGAGGATGGCCAGGCTGGGATCCTCTGCTCAACACTTGGGCTGCTTCTGCTTCAGGAGATTACCTCTATGGGCTGGAAGATGCTGCTAAATCCCAGCCTGGGGTGCAGCACCCTGCCAGGATGTCCAGGAGCTTTGCAGCAGCACTCTGCAGAGAGCTGTGTCCCTGGCCTGGGCTGCCAAAGAGCATTTGCCAAAAGGGCAACACCGGGAGCAGCGGAAGGGAGCAAGGAAATGACAGAATCTCTTTAAGACAAATCCTAAGCAAGGTGCAATCAATCAGGCTCAGAAATGAGCCTCTCTGGCCAGCCCTGGCCAGCACAGCTGCCTACATCACAAGTTGACAGTCTAACTAGAGGAGGAAAACAGCGTTTCCATACACCAGCGACCACGTGGGGCTGGAGATGGCAGGAGGCACCGACCCTGCCCCAGCATCTCCCAGCCACTGTCCATGTGCACACACTAGTATCAGACCAAAGGCACAAGCAGGGCATCAGTGGGGCTGGGCTGGAAGCCTGATGAAATGATTTAATGAATCTCTCCTGAGCTCCAGTTTTATGAATCATCCCAGGGCCTCGCCAGCTGTCTGAAGGCCATTATGCAATGTTTAACATGGGCCCTGGCCAAACCTTGTGGAAGTCAACATAGTTCTCTTCCACATAGCTTTGGAGCCAGTCCTGGCTGCAGCAGCTCCCTCCTCCATGCCATCACCCTTGGGTGCTGCAGGGGGTGCAGGGCTGCACCTCTGCCCGCTCTGCCACGGGCTCCTCTGCACAAAGAGCATCAGGAGGGCTGAGACAGTGGGTGGACATCGCTTCCCATCCTCAAAGCAGCATCACTGCCCTCCCTTCCTCTATCTACCTGCTCAATCCCCTAGATCCTTCTCTGCAGGTCTTCCCTGGGACATCTCCCTTGCACTGGGAGCAATCAAATCACCTGTGGCTCCCCAGCTGCTGCCGTATTCACCCTGTGCAGTCACAGCATGGACTGAGCATGGCCATGCCCTGCTGTCCTGGGCTCCCTCTGTGCCAAGGGCACACGTGCAGGCATGGCATAGGAGCCATCAGGAGCCTGTGGCAGGACCCAGGGTTCAATTGTCTCTCACATCTGAGGCTGCATAAGAGCACTGCATAATGGTAGAGCGTGCACCCTCCAGGGAGCACAACCCTCAGCCCTGCAGATGCCATTGCAAAGCACCTCACAGAGCTCCCATCCTTAACCCCCCTTATTAGATTACACATGCCATAAACAAGAGCTGACAGCCACAGGAGCCATTCCTCTAGAAAAGGTGACTGTGGCTCATGTTCCCTGACGAGCAGAGGGACCCCCTGGTATCAGCAAAGCCTGGGGCAGGTCCTGGCCTCCATGCAAGATGCTTTCTGGGAAGCAAAACATATCAGGATGTGCCCAGCCAGAGGTCTGGATGTCACCACTCAACCAGCCCATGGGGACTGTGCACTCTGGGGAGGACAGTTCCCCCCTCACCTGGAGCTTCTGCAGCAGCACCACATCTGCAATCTTCTCCTTGTCCTGCTTGGTTTGCTTGGCCTTCCAGTACTGCTTCTGGGCAGAGTAACGGTTCATGGGACATACTTTGAAGAGGCAATCTGAGAGGAGAGGAAGGTAAACATGAGGCTACAGCAGCCATGTGATTGCCAGCCACCAGCATGTCCCCAGTGGGGCCAGCACCACTGAGAGACAGGATTAAATGCTGGAGTCTCTAGTAATCCCTGCAGCATCGCTGGGATATGGGTGTCCCACCACAAAACCCCCTCAGCCACTGCTGGGGGTGCAAGGGAGACACGGCAGGGACTGGTGGGGGGTCACGTTGCTTCCTATCAGCTGGTGGATTTGTTTCAAATGGGGGTAAATGAGTCCAGGAGTGACTCCACTTCTTGGATGTGAGATTCAAAGCGTTCCTGTTGGAAACAGCCCTGCAGTTTGGGAAGGAAGCTTCAGGGGAAGAAAAAGTCCTGATGAAGCCCAGCTGTAGGGAAGGAGGAGAAGCTCCTGGGGGGAGGGACGCCGGAAGGACATGGGGTGCCACGAGAGCAGGCCACGAGCAGACATCACCTCACCTCCCTCACCCTGGGCCAGCAGGAGCATGGGCTGCTGCCCTGTGCTGCCTTGTGCCATCAGGAGATGCAGCTGCTCCAAACACGCTCCTGTCCTCAGCTCACAGGGAGCCTCAAGCACCAGCCCTGGCAGCAACCAGGAACTTCTCCTAAAATCTCTATCTCCACAGCTGCAGTTCAGCTCCTAAAGGAAACGCTCTGGGGACCTGAAGGGCACACATTTGTACCCCAGCTCCTCTCAACACTTTGCAGTGTATCTGTGCTCTGTAGATTACCCTGATTTGCCTGTATTTTTTCTCCCCAGCCTGGATGGGAGGCAGAAAGTGCAGCCACTCAAGCCCAGGCTTTGGGAACTGGAACACGAAGAGAGACTGCAGACAAGGAGGCATTGACACCTCCCAGCCCCTCATGCAGGGTTGGAAGCTCTTTGGGGTGAGAGCAGCAAGAGCTCTGTAGCTTGCATTGCTATAATACACCTGAAACAGCAGCTCAGAGACTTCAGACACAAAAAAAGTCCAGCAACAACAAAAAAATCACTTCCATCTCTGGCCCAGGCCCCGAGGCTCTGGCAAGCATGTATTTATTTACCTGGGAGTGACGAACAAACAAGTGCAGAGCACAGTTCTCACCGGCTCTGGCTGCTGGGAAGGGGCCAAGTTTCACATTTCGTTTTACAGGTCTTATTTGCTAATGGCAGATCCCGTGCCAAGGAGGCTTTTCATCGGGAAGGATACACTGCAATGCCTGGCTGCCTGCTCCCACTGCCTCCAGAGCCACCTGCAGCACCTTAGAACTCTTTTTGTTCAATTGCTAAATAAGGCTGCAAAATAAAAAGAGCAAGGGTCTGGTAGAAAGTAGAAACCAAAGAGGAGGGGAGTTAAAGCATCTATTAAGAGATAGGTGCAAATGCAAGCCCTGGTTCCAAGCACACCCTGCCCAAAGGAGCTGCTCTGGCATCCCCATCTCAGCACTAAGCCAGGGAAACTGAGGCACCCAGAAAGGCTCCAGCAAGGCTTGCGTTGGAGGTTGGAGATTTTGGCAGCCAGGCTTAAGCACTGATAATCCTTTTTGCAAGATGGATGCTTGGCAGAAGAGGGAAGCTAAGGAAGGCTCCCATATCAGCAGGATGCTTGGCTGAGCTGGCCATGGAGGCCAACCCTGCATGGGGAGGGCAACAGCAGGGCCAGGACCTCACTGCTCACTGACCCTGCAGCCACCCTGTGCCTGCCCAGAGCACGATGGAAGCATTTGATTGACTTTAAATTGAGCTCAGGGCAGGGAAATGCCTTCAGAGGGGAAGAAACCTTGAAACAACAAGCATAGAACAGCGAGGTGCCAGGCGCCTGTCCGTGGGCCAGGGCCCTGGCTGCAGGGACAGGCTCAAGGGGTGGGTTTGGGCATTTCCAAAAGGAAATCATTTGGAGCTGGCTCTGGGAAAAGGGTCCTGTTTTCCCCCCCAAAGAAGCTGAGCCAGGCCCCGGCGTGACCCGCGTGTGCCTCAGGCCAGCGCAGGATAGGGCCGGGCCCGGCTGCAGGATATGGGGGACAGCAACAACACATGAAAATCCTCTTAAGCTTCTCGCTGTCACTGCAGGGAAACAGCAGCAGCCAGTTGTTTTGACCTCCCTCAGGGTGATAGCTATCAAAGAAGCAGAGAGCTGCATTTTCCGGCCATTAAAGCGAGAGGCTGGATATCCTGATAGTGTTTGCGTGGAGCAAGGCTGAGCCCAGACCAGACCTGAGCCTGGAAAAGAGATCCAACAGCCACCCGTGTCCAGGCAGGGATTCAGTGTGGCTGCTGGGATAAAGCTGCTTCCAGCTCTCTTCATTCAGCCCCAACTGAAAGGGCCACCCACAGCCAGGTCGTGAGACCCTGGGATGGTTCATTAAATCACCCCAAGGTGGGAATTAATAGCAACAGCTCCCATGATGAGGCAAGTCACTGCTCAGGTGGGATAGCCAAGGGGAATGGTCCAAAGAGGAACCTGGACCTGCTGGATGTCAAATACATCCTGAGAATAAAAGGTGGAGGCACAAAGGGGGCCTGAGATCACAGTAGCTGGAGTGGAAGGAATGGCTGCCCCAAAGCAACCCCCAAACCCAAAACCACAATCATCACTGGTTTGGGGAAATGTCACAGCTCTGTGTGCACTCCCCAGCTTCTCTGCATGAGTAGTGTAGGGGAAAGGGAGCTGGGGGTGCTGCTGGGCAGCAGGATGAGCCTGAGCCAGCAACGTGCCCTCGTGGCCAAGAGGCCAATGGCAGCCTGGGCTGGGTGAGAAGGGCTGTGGGCAGGAGGTCAGAGAGATTCTGCTCCCCCTCTGCTCTGCCCTGCTGAGACCACAGCTGGGATATTGTGCCCAGCTCTGGGCCCCTCAGT
>WBNH01011779.1:57732-68542 GCA_013401255.1 Urocolius indicus | reverse complement strand
GGGGGGGGGGACGGGGGAATGTCCAAAACAGAAGCCCCACCTCTGCTCCCGCCTCCAGCCACCGGGACAGCGCGGGCTGGGGGGCTCGGTGGGGTCCCCCCCACTCCCGGCTCTTTCCCAGCCCTTCCCGGCTGCTGCTTCAGCCGCTGCGGCTGCGATGGAGCTGCATCCCCTTCCACTCCCAGCCCCTCTCCCACCGCCACAAGTCCCGCTTGGTTCCTCCATCCCTCTCCTCGCAGCAGCCCCAACACAGCCCCCCAGGACCCGGCCGGGATGGACCTGCACCCCCTTCCCCTCCCCGTCCCTCTCCCACTGCCCCAAGTCCCACTCGAACCGGTTCCTCCATCCCTCTCCTCGCAGCAGCCCCAACACAGCCCCCCAGGACCCGTCTGGGATGGAGCTGCATCCCCTTCCCTGTCTCCCACTGCCCCACGTCTCGCTTGGCTCCTCCATCCCCCTCCTCGCAGCAGTCCCAACACAGCGCCCCGGGACCCAGCTGGGTTGGAGCTGCATCCCCTTTCCCCTCCCAGCCCCTCTCCCACTGCCCCCCATCCCCCTCGGGCCGGTTCCTCCATCCCTCTCCTCGGAGCAGCCCCTCTATAGCCCCCCANCGGTTCCTCCATCCCTCTCCTCGGAAAGCATGCAAAACAGCCCCCCGGGGCCTGGCTGGGATGGAGCTGCACCCCCTTCCCCTCCCAGCCCCTCTCCCACCGCCCCACGTCCCACTTGGCTCCTCCATCCCTCTCCTTGCCGCCCCCCCCCCACCCCCTTCCCCCCTCCCAGCCCCTCTCTCACCGCCCCAAGTCCTGCTCAGGCCGGTTCCTCCATCCCTCTCCTCGGAAAGCATGCAAAACAGCCCCCCGGGGCCTGGCTGGGATGGAGCTGCACCCCCTTCCCCTCCCAGCCCCTCTCCCACCACCCCACGTCCCACTCAAACCAGTTCCTCCATACCCCTCCTCACAGCCCCCCAGGACCCGGCTGGGATGGAGCTGCACCCCCTTTCCCCTCTCCCAGCCCCTCTCCCACCGCTCCACATCCCGCTCATTTCCTCCATCCCTCTCTTTGCTCCTCTCTTCAGCAGGAGCAGCCCCTCACAGCCCCCCAGGACCCAGCCCCGGACCCAGCCCAGCAGGGAAAAGCCCCGGCGTGAGGACGGGGCAGCTCTCGCTGGATTTTTCTGCCCTAGGCCAGCACTTGTGGCTTCCTGAAGCCCAGCTGCCTCCTGCCAACCTGCTGCTGCCAAGCCGGGCCAGTTCATACCTGCCTCACCTCCCCTACTCCTTTCTCCCCTCTCTCCTCTCACCATTGCCCAAACCTTCCCCCCTGCACCCCTAAGCCAGGGTGATACCCCCCAGCCCCATGCTGAGCTACCCCAGGCTTCACTGCCACATCCAACCCACCCCACACCCCTGGCAGCAGCAAGGAATCCCCCCCTCGCCCCACATACACCCCTCCCAAGCCCACCCAGACCCTGCAGTCCATCAGGAGCCTTTCTGCAGTCAACCCTGGGCAAGCAGCTCCAGGTTCCCAACATAACACAGGTGGGAAAAGGAGCACATCCTCAGAGCATCTTCTGGCCAGCACAAGTGCCCCAGTTCCTCACTTTTAATTAAAACTTGCCTGCTGCAAAAACAATATTGGGGGGGGAGGAGGAGGGAAATAAGCAGCATGATGCTTTTCTCATCTATTTCCCTCCTGTCCTCTTTTTCCTCACAAACAAACAACCAGCCAGGTTTCAGGAATATAAACCTTGCCCTAAATAGTGGCTTTTTTAGATCCTTTTCTCTCTCTCTCTCTCTTTTTTTTGTCTCTCCACTAGGAAATGGACAGGTCCCCTGGCACAACAAAGGGAAAAAGAATTAGTGCAATTCCTCTGGGGGAGATGTGAATTCAGGTCCATCAGGATTAGCTGCCTTTGCAGCACAGGACAAATTTAGAAGCCTTTATCTCAGGGCAACAGAGGGGGAAAGAGATCATAAGAGGGGAAAAGATATAGAAAACTTGCTGCTGTTAAGAGCAAATGAAGTTTCACAACAAGAGCTCAAAAATGAGTCCCCCCAAGGAATTGGAGACCAAAGCTTTGGGCATGGACTAGTCACTTTGAGCAGAGGCAGCACAGTGTGCCCATGCCAGTGCCCACACAGGTCCTGCCAGCCTCACAGCCAGGACAGAAATCACCTCTCCCAGCCTGGCCTAAGCTAGGGGGTCTCTGTGCAGCTGCCTGTCCTCCCTCGACTCCAGGGGTGGTTTGTGCTTGCAGAATGCCAAGCAGTAAGAATCACCTAGAAGTGCACAGAGGCTCATTGCAGTACACAGCAGCCAGCTGGCCTGGTTTCTCCCACCCAGGAGAATGGGGAGCAGCAAGAGGAAGCTTCCTGAAGTCTCCTTCCCATTCTATGGTGGGAGGCAGCCCCCTCCCCACGTTGAGGTGATGGGCACCACATCCAGCCCATGCTCAGGACTGAACATCCCAACTCAAGACTGAACATCCCAGCTCCCAGACAAGGATGGAGAACCCAGAGTGTTTCGATGGTGACACTACCTCTCCAAATTCCCCCCTGGCAAGAGTTGGGATGGATGAAACCCTCCCCATCCAGCCCTGAGAGGGTAATGGACACCTCCAACTCCTGGCCAAACACCTGAGGCACACCAGCCCTCTATAATGAGCACAGATAGGGACCCTCAGATCTGCCCACCCAAGGTTTGCCCACACACAGGCAGCAGCACAGACAGGCAGCTTCTGGGAGGGAGAAAAGTACATTTCTCCTGGGGCTCAGTCACTCTCAGTTGCCCTGAACAAAGCTTGGACCATGCTGAGCCATCCTGCTGCCCACTCTGCCTGTCCTCTCTCTGCACAGGGTCTCTTGGGTT
Source organism: Urocolius indicus (assembly GCA_013401255.1). Classification (NCBI taxonomy): domain Eukaryota; kingdom Metazoa; phylum Chordata; class Aves; order Coliiformes; family Coliidae; genus Urocolius; species Urocolius indicus. Next base: position 65,671 of record WBNH01011779.1, on the reverse strand, counting down.
GCTCCCAACCTGCAGGGAGCATTTTGTGCCCAGGTTCAGATCCCAAAGTACTGCAGGAAGCTGCAAAGGTTCTGCTGCCCTCAGGTGAGTGAGCAGCCCTGGCCATGGGATGCTCACGGGCAGATGGAGCTGGACAATCACCTCCCTGTGCCAGCACTGGCTCTCCCAGGCCCTGGGGAAGGTAGAGGAGTTAAAAATAAGAGTGTTTCCTTCCTTACCCCCTGCTTTAAGACACGTGGTAAATTCAAACTGGGAGTCTCAGCCTCCTGGAGAGGAAGCTGCTGCAGAGAGGCAGCCGGTGAGTCAGTCCAGCAACACTCATCCCCATCCCTAAGGCACAGCCTCCATCGCTGGCAGCGTTGGAGCCACATTCCTTTCACATGCTGAAATTGCTTCTTTGCAGGCAAAGACTCAAACTCCAGGGCCACCTCCCTGCCCCAGCCCTGTCCACAGGATGCTCCTTTGGCTAAATCTCCCCTCTGCCTGCACACCATCCCCACCATGGCCCTCAGCACTGCTCCCTGCCCTGGGATGCTGTTGGCTTCCTCTGATGGGGACTGTAGCTCCTTCAGAGCAGGAGCTCAAGTTTGCCCAGGTGCTTTGGAAGCAAACACTGCTGATGGAGAGGGTGGCAGGCAGGGGTACTGGCTGTGGAAGCAGATGGGTTAGTGGTACCCAGGCAGCATCTCAGTGCCCTGCCTGATCCCCATCTGGATTTTGCATGTGTGTCCTCAGGCATCCCAAATCCAGGCTGGGAAACTCGAGGGTAGAAAACCACTTGGAAGCAAAGAAAAGAGCAACAAATAACTGCAGGCTCCTTTGTTTGAGGAGGAGGAGGGAGGGAGACACTCGGTCCCTTGTGCCTGAGCAGAGTGGGGAGCAGGAAGGCTCTGCTGACAGATGCACACAAGGAGGGAATTCTTCATCCAGGAGGCGACTTTGCCCCCTCATCTTGCTGGCCCTGGCTGCACCCTGCCACTGCTGCTGCCTACGAATGCAACACAAAGGCTGTCTGGGCTCTCTGTGGCCTTTCACTCCAGCAACGCCACAGAGAGTAGCAGAGCTGGGCCAGCTCCAGATCTCAAAAACAACCTTGTTTGTCCTTCTGGGTGAGGATTGAAGAGTCCAGAGTAACTACCACTGAAGAAAAAGCTGTTCCTTTGGTGCAGAAGGTGTTACACGTGTCTGCAGTGACGAGGGTTAGACCCCAAAAACTGCTTCTTTTGAGCTGCAAACCCAAACCTCCTCCCCAGCAGCCACGTGAAAGGCAACCTGAGGTCTGTCAGGGCAGGGCTGAAACTCCCTGGGGCAACTTCATTAAGTGGTGAAGAGCAGGGCCAGTTCCCTCCTGCCTGTCCCATCTGTGCCTCGGCTCGTGCCCAGCTGCCTCCGGCTGTGGCTGCGGGAAGGGTCCCACGGGAGCAGCCACACTCCCCCAGAATAGCTCTCAGACTGGATGACTTTGGCCCACATCCTCAAAGGTATTGAGGCTCTGGGTTACCTGAGAGAACCTGAGGTAGCAGGAGATGGCCTGGGAAGGAGAAGGTGCTGGTACACACGTGGCCCTGCTGGCATTGACCCACTGACCCTCAGGAGGATGCTCACGTGCTGATCTCACACTGGGGGCACAGGGAGATGAATAAGGCAAAAAGAGAGCAAGCCCTCCCGTCTCACATCTTTCCCACCTTCCTGGCCATACATCCACACCCTGAGGATGGGGCAGGATGAGCAGTGGGGTGGCCAAGAAGAGGGGAAGGATCTCCCTGCTCCCCCTCCCCTTCCCTTTCCCAGAAGGGTTCAGCGACGGTCGCAGCCAAGACACTTTGTACTTGGGTTTAAAAATACAGCCAAGGCCCCTGTGGCAGGCTGCAGGTATATTTCCACACTTGAGCCAATAACCTTCCCTCGAGGGAAATTTAGGCCTTTTTTTTATGATTAAAAGGGGAAAAAAATAATCATGGGGAATGAAATCTGGTGCAGAGCAATTAACAGCTGCCGGCAGCGACAGCGGGGCCGGGCTGGGGACAAACACTGGGGCTTGTCTGGAGAAGCAGAGAGGCTGGGGACAGCCACAGGCAGGGCTGGCTGGCAGCAGCATCACCTGGCTGCTCAGGGCTCAGGGCAGGGAGGGACTCCGGGTCCTTGGCAGATGGTTCTCGGGAGCCTGGAGCCACAACACGACCCAGAGCCAGGCGAGCAGCCCGTCAGCATCAGCCACACCTCACGGGCATGGGGTTCTTTTTCCTGCCTTCAGCTTTATCGAAAGCAAATGGAAGTGTTTGCACAGGCTTGTGGCTTCCCTAATAAGCAAACACAAGTTAATTGTGTGGAGTGCACCAGGGGCTGCCAGCCATACCCTGGTGAGGGCCAGGGACGGCAGCAGGGACAGAATGGGTGAGGGAAGAGCCCTGTTGCCCAGTTCTCATCCCTACTGGTGCATTGCCCAAGAGATTTGGCATTGCACAACCCTCCCTGGCTCAGCTGCCCAGCGAGGGAAATTTAGGCCTTCATCCTCTGTGCCTTGTTCATCCCCTGGGTGCAGCCACCATGCAAACTTCACTCCAGTTGCACAACCGTTTTGCTCTGAATCAGCTGCTTTGATGCCCACCACAGTCATACCCATGAGAGAGCTGATGGCTAGGAGCTGATCACTAGTGGCTTCACTGACTTGGCTCCAAGGGCACACACCAATTTACACCCTGGGCAAAGCCCTCTCTGCTCACACATCAGAGAAGGATCCAGAGGAGGCTTCCTCACACCCTATTGATTTGCCTTCATCAACACCCACAAGTACCCAAAGGGTGGGTGTCAGGAGGATGGGATCACACTTTTCTCTGCAGTGCCAGGACAAGGGGTGATGGGCACCAGCTGGAACACAAACAGTGCCACTGGCACAGGAGGAGCAAGTCCTTTGGTGCTGAGGTGAGGGAGCCCTGGCCCAGGCTGCCCAGGGAGGGTGTGGAGGCTCCTTCTCAGGAGGTTTCCAACCCCACCTGGACACGTTCCTGTTCCCCCTGAGCCAGGGGAAGCTGCTTGAGCAGGGGCTGGGGCTGGGGCAGCTCTGCAGGGCCCTTCCAACCCCCACCATTCTATGACAGACAGATTTTCAGGAGCAGTCAGAAGCTGCAGAGGGATCCTCAGCACTGCTGGAATCAGATCACAGCCTCTGAAGAAACCTAGAGGGATCTGCTGCAAGCCACACTCCAGCAGAGAGGAGCCAGCAGCACAGCTTCTCCTTTCAAAAGCTCTTCTGGAGATGGATTACCAGCCAAGCAGCATTTCCAAGTGACCACACAGGCCTTCTTGCCTGGCTTGCAGTCAACACAGAGCAATGAATGAACAACACATCTTATCAGAGAGCAGATGGAAAATGCTCCCCAGCTACAGCCTGGGACGGGCACAGTGCCACCCCCACAGGCTGCTCGAGGCAGGACGGGCTCCAGCTCCTGCCCACTGCCTCAGACCTGGGGAAGGGGATGCTGCAATGGGATGGTTTTAAACAGGAGGAGCTGGGCAGGGTGCAGCAGTACCCCTTCTAGTGGGCCTGGTCTGAAGGGCACAGGGATGCAGGGGAATGTCGTGGGGAGGGGAAGGGACAGAGCACAGAGCAGTTGGATTCCCACTGCAGATTTCTGCTGCCCTGGCCTCCATTTCTCCCTGGGAAGTTTCATATGAAATGGCTGATCTGAGCCTCTTCCCTCCTCCCCAGCTTCTGAGACAAGTTAGTGCCAAGCAGCTTAATTACAGCCCTTGCCTGAGATAACCACACACTTCCCTGCTGAATGACAGGCTGGGTTACCCTGAGGCTCAGGGCCAGGACCAGCTGCCTCCTGCCTGGGCCAGGCCACCACCTCCTTCACACCACTCATACCCCTGAGGGATGAAGGAGGGGGTTTGGGGTCAGGCAGACCCTGCTCCCTTCTGGCTGGGCCCTGCAGCCTGTGCTTGCAGGAGGCTTCATGGGCTCTCTCATGGTGAGACACTGAAAGGAAACACACCGTGAGCTGCTGCAGGGCTCTTAGAGCTCAGAGATGCTCAGGGGGAGCTGGGAGATGCTGTGAGCCCCACAGGAGGGGTCCCCACACTGTGCAGTATCCCCAGCACTGGCAGCAAGGAGCCCTCAGGCACCCAGGACAGCCTGGGCTGGCATTTGGGGACTGGCTGCAGCTCAGGGCACTGGGAGAGTTGGTGTGTGTGCAGCACAGCCAAGGGCTGGATCAGCCCACACTGCTGGTGGGCTCCCCACACTGCCAGAGCATCCCCACTGCAGTGGGATGGGGGGATACAGGTACTTGATATAGTGCCAGGACAAGGGCTGATGGGCATCAGCTGGAACACAAACAGTGCCACTGGAATACAAGGAGCAAGTCCTTTGGTGCTGAGGTGAGGGAGCCCTGGCCCAGGCTGCCCAGGGAGGGTGTGGAGGCTCCTTGTCAGGAGGTTTCCAACCCCACCTGGACACGTTCCTGTGCCCCTGAGCCAGGGGAAGCTGCTGGAGCAGGGGCTGGGGCTGGATGAGCTCTGCAGGGCCCTTCCAGCCCCCACCATGCTGTGACTCTGTGAATACAATGAGGTCCCACGTAGGGCTCAAGTACCCTTCAGCATGGGGAATCCCTGCCACAGGCACTGAAGGGGCAGGTGAGTGGGGAGGGAGTAGAGCTCTCAGGGGCTGCACACAGCCACAGCTAAAGCCAGCCCAGGGCAGCAGGAAAGGCAGAGCAGGAGCATGGGATGGAACCGGCTGCCAGGCCAGGCACACAGGGCCACCCCCAGAGTAACCACCACACAGGTCACCAACCCAGGCTGCAAAGCACACTTCTGCATCCCATCCATCCCAGGGAGTCCTGTCCTTGCTCTCTCTGTGTTCACACACAAGCCCAGCACAGGGAGCAGCAGCTTGCCAGGCTGACATTCCTCTTGCACGTGCTCCAGTACAGTACATCCCAAATGCACCACCTACTTACCAGAGACACTCTGGAGTCATCCGTCAGGGTTCAGGACCCACCATACCCTCCCAAGGGTCAAACAGCACAAACCTCACCAGTTCCAGAACCCCACCAGCCCTGGGCATTAGGGCTTCCCCCCTTTTAAAGGCTCCACACCCACAGCTGCAATTAAAGGGCCAAGGTGGGCTCACCTCCTCTCATACACACACCACTGTGTGTTGCAGGCCCAAGGAATTGGGTTTTTAGCTTCTTCCCACTTAATATTTGCTCAGCAAAGAGTCAGAGTGTGTACCTGTGTGGTAATGGTGCCTCACAGGGCACAGTGAGAGGTGTCCCAGGTGAGGGGCATCCTCCCTCCCAAGCACATCTCATTGTGCTGGGAGGGTGAAGAGCAGCTGGGTGCAACCCACAGCAACCTATCAGCTTTGTGGTGGATAAACTCTTGCAGCTGCAGGGGAGGAAACAGCCCCAACAGCCCTGGGAGGATTGATAATTAGCAGCCTGAGATCTGATTTCAAGGGACTGGTCACATCCAGTTCTGAGAATAATACTTGTTGGGTGTGATCAAGGGAGTGTTGGATTGGAGGTGGCTGCTCTGGCTGCTTCCAGCCTGGCACAGCCACCTGTGTGGGGTGAGCCTGAGCTCCTGCAGCAGGATATGTGCAGGATATGTGCAGGAGCAGCACGGGAGGACCCGGACGTGCCCAGCTCCTTGGGATGAGTCACTGCTGCTGTGCCAGGGCAGCTTCCAACCAGCACAGAGGAATGCATTGAACAAAGGCCCCAAAAAAATCCCTGCTTGTTGTAGAGGGAAGAGTTAGTCATTCTCCTATTCCACAGCTGCTGAGTCACCCAGCAGCCACCAGCTCTGGGAGAAAGGACTGGAGAGGGGTGGGAGCCACCGTTTACTGACTTGACATGTGAATCAAGCAGGAGGTTGTGAGGATGCAGTAAACCCAAGGCACTCCAAGCTGAGAGGGAAGAGGAAGAGGGAGACAAGAGTTTATGGCTGTTCAAGGAGGGGAGGGGGGGGAAAAGGAAGCACAGAGGTATTTTATTTGCAGGACTGGAGCTGGCTTTAAAAATGAGAGGTAACATTATCTGGTGTTTTATATACCAGCAACAAGAAGCAAAAGCTCCTTTATGTGCTGCAGCAGAGACAGCTCCTTCCTGCCTGATTCAGTGCTGCAGCTGGGCCATGGTTTCTGAAGGCATCAGCATCTTGGCAGCTGTAAGCTGGGCAGTTGATGTCTTGAAAGAAACACCCAGGCTGTCCCAGGAGCAAGGTTGGAGTCAGGTGAGTTAAGGAGCAGCCCACACAGAGGCAAGATGGAATTGCCTCCATGGAGGTTTAAACTGGGATGAAAAGCATCTCTGTGCTGGTAAAGGGGAGTTTCCTTTGTCATGGGCATCAGCTTCACCACCACCATGTGATAGCAACACCAAAGGCTTGAGTCTGCAATGGTCAATGTTCCCTTTGGTTGAAATCACAAGCTCTGGTGAGCAGAATGGCCTGAGGTTGCACTCAGCCCCTTCACCTCCCAGCCCTGGCAGGACACACTCACTGCACTGACTGTCTCTGGTGAGGTTGAGCCATCAGTTACTGTTCCTCATTCCGGGCAGGAGCAGCTCTGGGGCTCTGCCAGCAGCCTGATGGGGTTTCCCTGGCTGCTTCTGCCCCATTGCACAAGAGTGAGGCATCCTATCCCTCTGGAGGTGGGTGCAAAGTGAAAGTAGGTGTATCTGTAGCCTACATCTGCAAAGGGATTCAAATCATTCCCAAATGTCAAGCAGGAGTCCTGCCTGCTTGTCAAAGCAGCCACTTGCTGCCATCCTGGATGAGGCAGGAGAGCTGCTCAGCCCATGACACCAGAGCTTCCTGCCCACGCCTGTCTCAGCCCCTTGCCTCCAGACCCTGAATCATTTCACTCATTCCATTCAGAAGTCAGAGAGTTTCCTTGCAAATAGAGTCTTTGTTTGGCAAAGATTTCTGTGAGGGCCCTTTGTTGATTAAATATCAGTCTCCTCCTGGGCCAAGGGGATTCATCAACAGAGGGAGAGGGCTCTCTGAGGCCCATCTGAAGGGCTGGGGAAGGGGCTGAGCCTGTGCAGAGCCCTCCCCAGAGGAAGGGATTTGTGTTAGAGCACAGGTTTGTTTTCTAAAATATACCAGGCTACATCCTTAGTGGTTTGGAATTTGGGGCAGAGGTTGTGGAGCTGTTCTGTGATTTTAGAGCACCTGAAATAATGGGATCTGCGAGCTGGAGGCGATCTCCTGGAACCTCCCAGCCACCAGCATCACACAAAGGGGTCATGAGGAAAAAGACACAAGTGTGAGCCCACAGAAGCCAGCAGAGCTCTGTCCCTCTGTCACAGGCTGAGGAGCCAGATGAAGAGCTGGCTCACGTCATTGTACTAGCTGAGTGTCTCACCTTGGTGATGCAACTTCACAACAGCGTGGAGAGACCTGGAAATGTCAGGCTGGAAACTCTTTCAGGCACCCACCACCTATTTCAGACTGTATTGGGGCAGCATCATACACACAGGAGCTCACAACTGAGGGTTCTGAAGGTGCAGGATGAGCACAGCAGGACCATGCATCTCAGGACAAGGCTGCAGCAAAGCACAGGGTGCTGGCAGGAGATTGGAGCGAGGCTACTGGTGCCAGAGCCATCCCACCAGCCCCTCTGTCTCAGTGGTGGCAGTGGGATGCAGTGAAAGCATTGAGGCACTGGATCATTACCCTAAGGAAGACAATGAGGTCTGCAGAGGCTTTTCTCTCTGACACAGTCAGTGAGCTGCCTCTCTTGCTCTAGCATCACATTCAACCTTCAAATACACTGAGCAGGATGTGGGAGCATCACGTGAACCTGCAGCTTCTTGTCAAAGCAACAGGCCCGACTCTGCTCTCCAAGGATAGAGCAGAATAACTCACCAGGCTCCTGTCTGTCATCAAGGAAGTGATTGTCCCCTGTGCTGGGCCCTGGAGAGGC
>WBNH01011779.1:38004-57709 GCA_013401255.1 Urocolius indicus | reverse complement strand
TGGAGCTGAGGCAGAACTGTTTCCCTGAGAGGGGTGTCAGCCCCTGTGCCAGGCTGCCCAGGGAGCTGGGGCAGTGCCCAGCCCTGGAGGGATCCCAGAGCCGTGGGGCTGAGGTGCTGAGGGCTGTGGGTCAGTGCTGGGCTGGGCAGGGTGAGGGGAGGGCTGGGACTGCAGCAGCTTCAGGGGCTTTAACGACCCAAATGATTCTGTGATTTCCATCAGCCTGTCCCCAACATCCCCAAGCTCAGCTCAGGCTGAGTCTCCAGTTCCCATGGGCACAGTGGGAACAGCACAGGCACAAGGACTGTGCTGCCCAGCGATGTTGGGGAAATGACTTGCTACCTCTGCCAGACCTAATTTAGCAGAAGACACCAGCTGCTTCCCAAAGAGATGCACATGACCCTGAACCAAGCTGCTCTGAGGTGACTCAGCCAAGGCAAACCCTTCCTCCTCACACCTCGTGCTGGTGGTTGACATATGACCTGGCAGAGGGAGATTGCTAATAATACCCACATTTTATATAGCACTTTGCTTTGGGAAACCTCAGTGGGTTTTACACAGGAGTCAGGGCTATTTGGAGCTCAAGGCTTCCAAGGATGTGTCAAGGACAGAGTCTTGGTACCCAGGAAAGCAACATGGGATGGGTCTGTTGCCAGGACAGATCTGCTAAACCACTGCAGCAAGGAAACAATGCTGGCTGTAGTTGATTTGCCATCATTAGGGCCCAGAGTAAACACCCCAGAGATGAGCAGGGAGTTTCTCTCTTTCCCAGCCATAGTTAGCCAGCAGAGTTTAGGTGCTACAGCCTCGTTTTGGGGCACGTCTCTGTGAGAACATTCCCTGCTGTGCCAGGCTGGGGAGCCCCATCCTATTGTGAGACAACTGAGCTCTGGCACTGCAGCCAAGGCAGGTGTCTGACCCTCAGGCAAGTCCAAGGAGGGAACCAGCAAAGCCTGACAAGAGGGGACTGCTCAGAACTAGCCTGGAGCCGTGCAGAGGAAGGCCTGGGGTGAGCTGGTGCATACACTGCAGGCTTTGTCTGGGGCAGCTCAGCTGGGTGTGTGCTTCCTGGCATACAATTCCCAGATTAGCAGAAGCCAGGCTGCCAGCAGCTCTAGAGAACAAGCTGCTGGGGGCTGGGAACTGCTGCTGGGGTCAGTGGGTCAAGTGCCCAGAGCTTGCTGGGTGCCCAGAGCTGGGACAGGGGATGGGATGAGGTGAGGATGCAGAGCTGGGACACCTCCTCCCATGCACCCAAGGGAAAATGAAGGGGCAGAGGGGGGAATTTCTCCACCCCACATGGACAGGATGCTCTGATACCCCTCTGATACCTCTCTGAGAGGTTGGCTTTAGGCCCAAGAGATGGAGATCATCACTGACCAAACTGATCTCACTGCTGCTCCTGATCTAGGTGGGACCTGCTCCTGTAGGGGAGTTGGACTGGATGATCTCTAAAGGTCTCTTCCAACCCCACCATGCTGGGATTCTTTTGTGGTGGATGGGAAACAGAAGCAGAGGCCTGACTCTTCTTACCCTCAAATGCACATATAGAATCCTTCAAAGCCACAGAGAACAAGTAATGTGGAGAACATTACTTGTTCTCTGAAACATGAGAAAGCTGGAGGGTGGAAGGGTTGGGAAAGGAGAAAAAGCAATTCAGCAATGAGCTGTTGAATAAGGGAGAAGTGAGAGCAGTTTATTCATGTTCAATGCTTCATCTAGAAGAAGAAAAGCCAGCAAATAAATCCAAAGCAAAGCAGGTGGTACCAGCAAGGAGGGTGAGACTCAGGAGTCCTTCCCAGGGAAGAGGAAAATGGAAAGCAGAAAGGGAAATGTGGCACAGTCACTGAGAAGAGTCCTAGGGGAAAGAAGAAGAAAGAGCTGGAGCTGAGGAGGAAAGAGCTGGAGCTGAAGAGCTCTCTGGGCCAAGGCTGGCTGGTACCTGGGTGGAGAGCAAAGCAGCAGCATCAGTCTCTCTTCCAGGAGGGCTGCTGATGTGGGGTGGTCCTTTGGGAGCTGCTCCCCATCTCTCCCAGGATCTGGATCTAGGGATGGAAAAGAATGCACCTCAGGAACCAAAGCAGCTGACATGGAGCAGCACTGACTCCAACCAGCCCTGCTCCCCTGCCCACCACCTGACAGGGCTCTTGGGGCTGCCCCATGCTCCAGAATGAACTCTTGTCTTCTGCTGCCTGCAGTTGCTGGGTATCCTGGCTATCCTGACACCCCACTGATGCCCAGCTGCTCACACCCCTCTGGCCTCCAGCCCCCAGAGAAGCTGGACGCCAGGAATCCCCCATGGACTGTGGCTCTGGGAGCCATGCCAGCCATGGCCCTGCCTCTAGCTGCTTGTGAGGACTGTGCTTATGAATCACTATCTGTTTGCAGACACCCTCTCTGAGGCTGGAAGGAGCTGCTGGGCAGGCTGGCAGGACCAGACCCCCACCCCACAGCTCATGACTGATGGGTTCAGAGAGAGAGAGAGAGAGAGAGACAACTCATTCTCCTTTAGCTCTGGGTGCTTTCCTAACTGCTCAAAGTGTGTGGCTGCCCACACACTGCAGAATAAGGTGGCTGCAGAGAGAGATGAGCAGGGAGGAGAAAAGAAGTAATCAAGCAAAGCCCACTGGTAAAACTCCTGCCCTGCACGACTGAGACACAGAAACTGCCTCCAAACTCTGTTCTCCAGCACTAGTTGGGAGCTTCCCATCCCCTTATTCCAGCTCCTGAAGACAAAACAACACATCTGGTCCTTGCAGGAGGATGGTGTGAAGTGACCCCACACACACACACACACACACAAACATCCACATGAGCCCTCTGGGCAGTGCCCCCCCAGCAGCCCCCTCCCTACCTCTCTATTGGGCTCCTCCTGTACAAGGAGTGAAGGAAGCTGATTTTTCCCTCTCCCCCAGCTGTCCCTGACTTCAGCAGGGGTGTGTTGGCATCGGGTTCCCCCTCGTTTCTCAGCAGCAGGGAGCAATGAGCAGGGCATGGATCTGCCTTGGCAGGGGCAGGTTTGGAAACTCCCTGTTTCAGTAGCCAGTTGTCTGCTTCTGCACAGAGCCCTTGTCAGCCCAGACCCCAGAGGCATTTAGGTATATTGGCACTGCTAAATGAGCTGCTTTGGAAGGGAGGAGTTGGTGTGGAACCCCTTGGAAAGGGGAAACTGAGGCAGGGAGGGCAGAGCCAGTCTGCTCAAAGGAGAGACTTCAAATTAGGCTCATGGAATAGATAACCCCAACTGAAATGTGCTGGGTTTTCCTCCCCAGAAGCCACCAGCTTTTCTAAAATGGATTTATGGCCCTGACACTGTGCAGCTTTAGAAGCCCAAGTGCTTTGCCCATGGTCCCACAACGGCTTGGTGGAGGAGATGGAAACACAGTGATGGCCACAGAGCATCGTGGTGGCCCACGTCAGCACACCAAGGGCAGCTCTCTCTTCCAGACTCACCTCCACATCTGCCAGCTCCACTTGCTCCCAGCCCTGCCTGTCTTCTCCCAAAGCTGCAAATGGTTTCTCCTGCTCTGTCTGCAAAAACCTCAGTTAAGAAGAAGAAATCACATCAGAGAGAGAAACAGCCTGAGTGCTCCAGCCTATTGCAGTAACACACTCAGTGTGTCCTCATAGCCAGGAACCAACCCCAGACACTCACTGAGTGACTGGCCACATCCCCACAGACCTGCAGGACCCCAGACACTGACTGGCCACATCCCCACAGACCTGCAGGACCCCAGACACTGACTGGCCACATCCCCACAGACCTGCAGGACCCCAGACATTGACTGGCCACATCCCCACAGACCTGCAGGACCCCAGACACTGACTGGCCACATCCCCACAGACCTGCAGGACCTCTGACACTGAGTGGCCACATCCCCACAGACCTGCAGGACCCCAGACACTGACTGGCCACATCTCTACAGACTTGCAAGAGCCCAGAAGCAGGTTGACTCAACCTTCTTGCCTGCAGACAGCTCTGCTGCCAGGCTGCAGCACTCAGTACTGACATGCCAAGGATCTGAGAGTCCCCTCAGGTTGTTCCCAGGGAGGCCTGTGCTTCAGGACTCACAGCCAGGATATGAGGAGTTAACCTTTTGGACCCCACTAGGGAAAATCCCTCCTGTGCCTCCCAGAGAGGACAGATGGGAGCTCTTATTTGAAACAGTTCAAATCCAGTGGGCAAAGCTGGAGGGACAGAACAATCCTGTGCTGAGGACAAAGGTGAAAAGGAGGAAGGCCTGGCACTCAGCCCCCACAGACATTTATCTTGCAGTCACAGAAAAGCTCCCTCTCCTCCCATATTTATACAGCAGATTATCAGAAGGTGTATTTAAAAGTTATTTTGTCCTAAACAGCTTCTAGCTTGACAGCTCTTCCAATGTCTGCAAAAACACAAGCTGGCTTCTCAGGAGTTTGATTAAGGTCCAGCAGGCTCTGATGGCTGGTACAGGAACAAGATCCAGATCTGCTGGGCTTTTTTAAAATCAATTTGATAAATCTGGTGCATGAGAAACACTTTGCCTGAAGCTTCATATTCTCTCATCATCCGGGCCCAGCAGAGCCCTGACAAACTCAGCATGGGCTTGGCATGGGAGCTGTGCTCTGCAGGGTGCTGGAGCATCACAGCTCCCTCTGCACCCTCCCACCCTGCTTTGCCTCCTCCAGCAACCAGGAAGGAACTGGGCTTAAAACACGGTGAACAAGTGTTTGGCTGTTCCTTTCCAGGGCTGCAGTTGCTCTGTGTCCCGCGGCATCCCCCGAAAGCCGCCGCATCTCATCCCACTGAGCCAGCCGCAGGGCAGCCGGGGGACCAGAAGGCGATTTGCCATCGGTCACATCCTCGGTGCTGCTCAGCCACCACGAAGCTGGGGCTCCCGGCTGGGCTTGCCCGAGCTACAGCCACCCCACGCTCCAGAGGCTCCGGGAAAGGAGCTGGAGCCCCGGCTTTGCAAAGGTCCGCAGGGAAGGAGCCTGCCCAGCCCTGTTCCTCACACTGCGTGGGGTGCCCAAAGCCCGAGGTTGATGCAAAACGCTTTTAACCCGTGCAGAGATCATCCTTCCATGAACCCCCATCTCCCCGTCTATGCTGTCCCCCGCTCCCCAGACCCAGGCGCGGGCTGGGAGTCGCCGCAGACAGGGACCCACGCGTGTCCGTGTCACGCCGCGGGGCCGTCCCGGCTCGGTGCGGGCTGTTGGCAGTCACAGAGTGCCACCTGCTGCTGCCGGCACCCATCTGTCCCCGGCAGCTTCCCGCGAAGGGCCGCAGGGACCCGGGGTGTTGTGCTCCCAGCCCTGGCAGCAGCGAGCTGAGCAAGCCCACCTCTTGCCCCGGAGCCTGGCAGAGCGGTTTGCAGGCAGGGCAGGCACAGCCCCTGTTGCAGGTCTCTCAGCAGCTGCAGTTAAAAGAGGCTCCTCTTTGCTTTCCAGCTCAGGGGCACGAGGCTGCAGCAAGGGAAAAAAAAGTAAGATGATGTCAGATTTGACAAAATATCTCTGCACAACAGCTTGATTCTGATGTAATTCCAGCAGCTCATCTGGGAAAACAGCTCTACCTCTTCCCCTCCCTCACCCCAACCCCCTTGCCATGCCAATTTATCACCCAGAGTTCCCAGATGTCTCATGGCACTGATAACAGAGTCGTAGAGACACAGAGTCTGAAGGGTTGGAAGGGACCTCCAAAGCTCATCCAATGCAGCCCCCCTGCCAGAGCAGCAGCACCTAGAGCAGGGCACACAGGGACTCATCCAGCTGGGCTTGGGATGGCTCCAGAGAACGAGCGTCCACAGCCCCTCTGGGCAGCGCCTGCCAGTGCTCCCTCACCTCAACCGGGAAGAGTGATCACTGTCTTAGCCCCATGTGCTTTCACCAACCTTATGTGGAGTCCATCCATCTCTGTTCACGTCGAAGAGCCTGTGCAGCTCTGCTTTCTGGGATCTTGCATCCTCATCTGCTGTTTAAAACAAGCCCAAAGAACACAGTGACTCCCCAGAGCTGTCACCTTCCTTCCTTGCCCACAGCAGAGTGTCTGCAAGAGGATGCCATGCCAGGTCCAGATCCTCTGGTACAGCAAAGCAAATGGACTGATTGCCAGCCACCCTGAGCATTGAATTACGTGGGCAAGTGGCTGAAGTGCCCCAGCCCCTCACAACCCCTGGGCAATTTTCAGTGCTCTGCCCTGGCTCTTGTGTATTCTCCCCAGTGACCTGACTGCCTCTGCAGTCAGAGGTTGGTCTCCAACACACAGCTTTGTTGCCAACATTTAGCCAGCAGACAGTGTGCAGCACCAGCCCCAAAGCTCATATCCAAAAGGCAGCACATAGGCCGGGAGAAGGGCAACCAGTCCTTCCTCAGGATTTCTCCCACCAGCCATCAGGCAGCCCTCAAGGGTGAGGAGAAGGGGGTTTTCCTTACCCTCTGAGCCATCCTCTTACCTTTCAGGAGCTGCTCCTTCTCCCAATCAGCGTCAATGTCCAAAGAAAACAAGAGCTCGGGGCTTGCATCGAAGGTGACATCTTTACCATCAGCACTCAGACCTTGAAGGAGCCCATCCCTGGAGACAAACACAGTCTGGTGTGCCTAAAGGCCAACAGGCCCAGCATTGCCATTTCTGACCCTCTAGCAGTGACAATAAGACAACTGGATCTGGTTGCATCCCTTGTCAGCAGCCTAGAGTGGCTGAGGACTGCAAAGGGCATTAACTTGGGTGTCTGATGGGTGCCTCAGGCTGGGCTCCCTTGGGGAGGTACGAGCAGATCCTGCCTGCTGAGGATGCCCCAGAGCCAGGCAGGTTCTGGAACTGCAGCCTTAGGAAACACTGAGCTCACCTCAATGTTCTAAGGAAGCAGGGGGAAAACTGGAATTTATAACAATCCAAATAAGCAGCTGTTTATAAACCTGAAATGAGCAGCCTCCTGTAAAACCCTGGCTAACAAACAGGCCTCTCCCTGTCTCTCCTAGAATCACAGAACCCCAGCATGGTGGGGCTGGAAGGGACCTTTAGAGCTCATCCAGCCCAATCCCCTGCACAAGCAGCTCCCACCTAGATCAGGTCACACAGGAACGTGTCCAGGTGGGTCTTGAAGCCCTCCAGGGAAGGAGCCTCCATCCCCTCCCTGGGCAGCCTGGGCCAGGGCTCCCTCACTCAAACACTCAAACAGTTTCTCCTTCTGTTTCAATGGAACTGTTTGTGTTGCAGCTTCATCCCATCAGCCCTTGTCCTGTCACTGGCTACAACAGAAACAAGTGCTGCCCCAACCTCCTGACACCCACCCTTTAGATATTTGTAGCTATGAATGAGCTCTCCCCTCAGTCTCCTCTTTTCTAGACCTTTCTGCCCTCCAGGCTATCTGAGGGACACAGAAGCCAGGCTTGGGGCCCCACATCCCCCACACCCCATTGCTTACATCTCCATCCCTCTGCCGCCCAAAGCTCCCGGGGTGTCCGTCCCCTCCTCGCCAGCCTCGCTGCCCTCCCGCTGCCAGGCCGGGCTGTTGCCAGCGCTGTTCACCGTGGCACCGGCCACCTCCAGCTCCACGCTGCTGGGGCTCAACGTGGGGCTGCTCCTCAGGGAGCCACCGAGGCCGAGCCCCTGCAGCTCCCCCAGCAGCGGCTCCATGCTCTCCTCAGCAGCCTCCCTGGAGTCCCAGACACTCAGGCCTCCAGCAGCCCCTGCCTCTTGCCTCTCTTCTCCGGGGGGCTCCCGTTTCCCCCTCAGGTTCCACGGCAGCCTAAAGAGGCTCCTGAAGAACTGGGGCAAGGAGGGTCGGCTGCGAGCCTGGCTGGCCATGGAGGCCTCTGGCAGAGCCCTCAGCACCGGCGGCTCAACGGCTCAGAACTGCCTTGGAATCCAACGGTCCCAACAGCCTGGAACCCATGGGGACAGTTACAGGGGTCTGGAACAAGGCAAAGAGGCAGCCAAGATATCACCTGAGGGGAGCAAAGGCTGCACAGCCCAGGGTTGGGAGGAGGATACAGACCAGCTACAGCCTAGAACTGAGGGAGAAGAGAGGCCCCAGAAGCTGAAGCCACTCAGTCTCGCCCCATTGCCACCTCTGCCACAGCTTGGCCCAGCCCTGAGATTTCCCAGCGGCCAGGGAGGGTGGGAGCAGTCACAGAATCACAGCATGGTGGGGTTGAGAGGGACCTTTAGCGCTCATCCAGTCCAACCCCCCTGCACAAGCAGCTCCCACCTAGATCAGGTCACACAGGAACGTGTCCGGGGGGGGGGGCTTGAAGCCCTCCAAGGAAGGAGCCTCCACCCTCCTCCCTGAGCAGCCTGGGCCAGGGCTCCCTCACTGAAACACTGAAATGGAGGAGGGAAGGCTCATGGAAACACACAGGAACTNGGGGGGGGGGTCTTGAAGCCCTCCAAGGAAGGAGCCTCCACCCTCCTCCCTGAGCAGCCTGGGCCAGGGCTCCCTCACTGAAACACTGAAATGGAGGAGGGAAGGCTCATGGAAACACACAGGAACTCCTCCAGCAGCACAGTATTACAGCCAAAGAGAGATAAAAACCCAACTGCTTCAGCAGGCAGCAGTAAAACAGCTTTTAAAAGCAGCACCTGCTCTCACCATCACAACGTGATAACGGCAGGAACTGAGGCAGCAGCACACTCAAGGACCCGTTTCTCCCTCGGCCACTCAGGCACATTTCACAGGGGTATTTTCCCAGGACCACTGCCCCAGGCAGGGATGTGATTTTCCCTGCAGTATTCCTGCTCTCAGCAGCAGTGGTATCTGCAGTGAGATGGGCATGAAGCCGCTCTGGCTGAAGAGACACATCACTCAGAGACATGCTGCTAGGAGTTGAGTTCTGTTTTCCACACCAGGAGTTTCTTCTGGCTGTCTCTGCCAGTGGCTGCTCCTGCTTGGCTCTGGTAAGCCCACAGGCTGCTGGCTTCACAAAGGGGATTTTTTTTTCCCCCCCTAAATCTGCCATGTCATCATGACTAGTTGAAACTGAGATTCTTCCACCCTCCTGTGCCATCTCCAGGCTCAGCACAGGCCACAGCTCCTGTGAAGCACAGAACACAGCCCTCCTCACTACAAAAAGTGTGTTTTCATGACAGCCCCTTGCTCTCACTGGCACGAAAGGGCTGGGGATGCACAGCTGAGTGCAGCCCCTTCCCAGCAGCAGCACAGACTAGAATACACCAGGCAGATGGTGAAACCACATCCTGAAATGCCACATGAATCCTGAAACCAGAAGCTCCTTCTCCCTGGCGGCTGTGCATGTCTCATTTATGCCAGCAAATACATCTCTTTTGTTACTCCAGCCAAGTGGCTGCTGGTGGAAGTGGGGAACATGTCACACCTGAGATGACAAAGCCATTGTGGCAGAGCTGGCTGGGAATTTCTTCCCTCTTGCCTCAGCATCTTCAAGCCCCCACAGTAGCAAATCTGTCTCAGCATCAGCAGAGCCACATGCAGGATGTCCTAAATACTTCCTTGCCACCATCATTTCCTGATGCCTCTATTGGCCATTCACAGAATCACTCAGAAGCACAGAGTCTCAAGGGCTGGAAGGGACCTCCAAAGCTCATCCAGTGCAACCCCCCTGCCAGAGCAGCAGCACCTAGAGCAGGGCACACAGGGACTCATCCAGCTGGGCTTGGGATGGCTCCAGAGAAGGAGCCTCCACAGCCCCTCTGGGCAGCCCCTGCCAGTGCTCCCTCACCTCAACAGGGAAGAGTGATCACTGCCTTAGCCCCATGTCTTTTCACCAACCTTATGTGATTTGATCATTAGCAGACAGGCATTTGTACACCCCCATCCTCTGCCTGCCTGGCATTTTTCAGCACAGTGATGGCCCCAGAGCTCTTCCAGGGACTGGAGCATCTTCCTTATGAGGAAAGGCTGTGGAACCTTGGGCTGTTCAGCCTGGAGAAGGGTGAGGGGGGAGCTCATTCATAGTTAGAAATATCTCACTGGTGGGTGTCAGGAGGTTGGGGCAGCACTTGTTTCTGTTGTACCCAGTGCCAGGACAAGGGCTGATGGGATGAAGCTGGAACAGAAAAAGTTCCGTTGAAACAGAAGGAAAACTGTTGTTTGAGTGAGGGAGCCCTGGCCCAGGCTGCCCAGGGAGGGGGTGGAGGCTCCTTCCCTGGAGGGCTTCAAGACCCTCCTGGACACGTTCCTGTGTGACCTGATCTAGGTGGGAGCTGCTTCTGCAGGGGGTTGGGCTGGATGAACTCTAAAGGTCCCTTCCAACCCCCCCATGCTGTGATTCTTGAAATCACTGTGGAACGCAGGGAGGAGCCAAAGTGTCCCTGGCAAGCAGGATGCCAGGAGGATGCTCTGCCAGCCCCAGCAGCGCTCAGCGGGGCAGCTCCCAACCTCGCTCCCACCAAAACCTCAACCAAAGCATGTTCCAGCCTCTCCCCACCCTCCTGAGCCCCCCGATGAGCCCCGGACCCCTCCGTGATGCCCAGCGCTGCCCAGAGCCACCCTTCAGCCGCTTTCCCACGCTCCGGCCGGGGAAGGTGCCTCTAGAGGGAGCTGAGCCTTGTCCGGCTCCGCAGCAGCATCTATGGTCTGGGGTTGGGTTTCTGGTTTCTTTTCTTTCTCTCTTCCCTCCTCCTCCTCCTCCTCCCCGGCCCTGCCGCTTCCTTCCCCCCGCGCTGCGCTGCGCTGCGGGGAGGAGTCAGGAAGGGAGGCGGCGGGGATGGAGCGTTTCCCCGGCGGGATGCGTTAGCTCCCGGGACACCCCCGGCAGCCTGGTCCCCGCCGGTGAGTAACGAGGGACCCCACTCTCCATCCTCATCCTCATCTCCCCCAAACTTCCCCTGCGATGGATTCTGTTGATTCAGAGGGTCCGGCCGGGCGGTGTCGGGGCTGCCGGGAGCCGGGGGAAGGATGCACCGGGAGCATCGGGGTGCTGGGGGAGGGGGGATCCTGGGGGAGCTCGGCAAGGCGGGAGGGGGTGGGCAGAGCTGAGGGGGGCTCATCCTGCACCGCCCCGGGATGCAGCGTTAAAATAGGCGGTGGTACCTCCGCGAGGGAGTGTGGCATAGCGGGCCGGGGCTGGGAGGGCTGGCTGCGAGCCGATGCTTGCCCCAAAGAGGGAATATCGCCTCGTTTAATGGTACTTTCTCCAGATAGGGAGGTTAATTCCACATCCCTCCCATCCCCCGGCAAGGCCGCGGTGGTTACAGCCCCATCCCCAGCAGCCCTGTGCCTGCTGCGGGGGGCTGCGGGGCTCGGGGCACGCGGAGCCGTCGGGGCTGTCGGTGGGGGGTTGTGTGGCACCGAGGGGTGACATCAGCACCCTGACTGCCATGGCCGTGTGTGCTGGGGCTCAGGGCTCTGGGGACATCCCAACTCCAGCTGGATGAGGTCCTGTGTGCCCTGCTCTAGGTGCTGCTGCTCTGGCAGGGGGGTTGAGCTTTGGAGGTCCCTTCCAGCCCTTGAGATCTTGTGACCCTGTGACATGCTGGGTGGGCAAACACCAAACTGGGCAAACTCACCTCTCTGCTCTCCGAAGCCAAGCTGGGAGGAGGGGGCTGGTTCTGTGTTAAGTAGGGATGGCAACAGGGCACAGGATCTGTCCTAGAGAGGGTTAAGCTGCCCTGCAGCTGCCCAAGGGCCAGAGCTGTGAAATGCTCATCTCAGAGGATGCTCCACACATCTCCTGGAAGAGGATCTTCATAACGTGGCAGGGGGGGACTTCAGAGCCCCCCAGCCAGGCTTCTTCATGGGGATCATGGAAGTTCCTGCAGATCCTCTCCTCTCTTGCAGACCTGCCTCTCTCTCGGGGCAAGTCTCACCATCTTCCCCGCACCCAGGCACGTTCCTTTGGAGTAAAGTTGGGGGAAGCAGTGAGCAGGTCATGAAACCCCCCCAGGAACTGTGTCAGAGACCTTTAAGGGAAGGAGATGAGGGTGAAATGAGAAACAGTTGAGGCAAAGGTCTCTGTTTTATTAGGGAAGGCTGGCAGGTTCCAGTAGGACTGATTACTTGCTTGGCATGTGCTCATTGATAAGATTCCTGTGCCGCCTTGGAGGGGTTGCTAAATCCACAGCTTAGGTGCTGTCTGATGCTTGAAACCATTTGCAGCCCTCCTACAAAAGCAAAAAAAAAAGTCAGGGTGGAGCTGAATTGTTCAGCAGCTGCTGAGATTTAAGCACTGGCAGCTTCCCTCCCTGTCTCAAGTGCTGGGGAGCCTTCCTTTTGTGCAGCCTTGGGCAGTCTGTAGGTGTAGGGTTGGCACATCCTCCCTCCTGCCCCTCCCTGCTCCCTTCCAGCACAGGATTCTCACAACAAAGTGGGAACGGGGTAAATCCAAGGGGCCTTGGGCTGGGAAGCAGGAGGAACGTGGGCAGCAGCACTCTGGATACTGGAGACCACAGACTGAGGTCTGGCAGTGAGCTCTCTGGGGTGTTCACTTGGTTTGTAGGCTGAGGGTTTAGGGTCCTTCTGGGAGCAGGTTGTGCTGATAAGGGCCAGAGCTGCTGGTCCCACGTGTGTGTGTGTGTGTGTCTGCACAAAAGGGCTGCAGGGCCCTGTGCTGAGAGAGAAGAAAGCACTGCAAGAAAAACTGTCTTGAGAAGGAAACTGAAAATGAAAGTTCCTCTTAAGTGAGGCCGCAGTCCCAGTCTGCCTCTTGCTAAGGGCTTGGCAGGCTGCAAACACCCAGTCACATGAGTCAGCTGCAGCTTGGCACCAGCCCCCTGTGCTCACCAGCCATTGAGTACTGAGCCATCAGGGAGGCATCAGAAGTTCCCTGTTGCGCTGGGCTGAGGTCTGGGCCAGTGGGTTGATGAGAACACCACCCACCTATAAAGCAGGCTGCAAAAGCTCCAGGGGCAGCTGAAGGCTTTGGCTGGCTGTGCTCGTGTCCTCCCCAGCCCTTGGTGCATCCCTGAGTTGTAGCAGCATAAAGCATGGGAGAAATTCAGTCTGCTTGGCTTCTCCAGAAGTCCAGAGAGCTGTTCTGAGTCTTGTAAAGCTCAGAGGAGAGGCTGGGACTGGGGTGGCAGTGGAGGAAGCCTGGGAGGGTTTCCTCTGTGGAGGAGGGGAATGAGACACGTGCATCCGCTCCAAACTCTTCCCTGAGCTGCCTCCACCACGTCCCAGAGCAGAGATGAGCTAGGAGAGGAGCAGCTCTGGAGCCTGGGTCTCTGCTGCTGTGGGAGGCAGCTCTGCCTCCTCAGCTTCACACCCTCGGTCTCAACTGCTGCCCCTCGTGGTGTTTTCAGATTTGCCTTGGATGGGGATGTTTGAGGTGGGGAAGGAAAAGGGAAATCCTGTAGGAAAAAAACAGCATCTCCACCTGCGTGTCACTGTCTGAGGCTCCCTGAGTGCAGCTCTGCAAACAGGGGGTGGCTTTCTGAGCCAGGCTGACAGGCTTTGCATTTCCAGCCCCTCCAGCCCCAGCTTGAGCTCAAGCTGTGTTTCCCACTACTGCTTACACTCTGCTTTTGGTTTTCCTTCTGAGTGATCTTCAGTCTGAGGTTGTAACCATGGACCACATGTTGCACTTCTAATCTCATGGCTATTTACCCATAACCAGCACTTGGAAATCATTTTTTTGCCCAGGATACAGTTTAAACTGCAGGGTGTTGCTGTGTGTCCTGGTTGAACAGCCAGCACCCTGCCTCTGTGTGAATCCAGACCTGGTGCAAATCAGCAGATCAACCAGTGTCAGCCCTGTAAAAGTCAGGCTTGGGAACATGTACTGGCATGGCAAACACGAGGCTGGGAGCTGCACTGATCTCTCCTGGACCCTGATGGTGATAACTGTGTGGCTTCGCTTTCCTTCTCTGCACAAAGCAGGGGTGAGGGCAGTGTGGTGAGCAGAAGAGTGACAGAGCTGCCATAAACCCTCAACCACACATCTGGTTTTAGGATCCCTGTGAAGTTCAGGGGCTGTGTGAGCTGTGCATTCAGTTCTTATCTGAGAGGAGTTCAGGATATGTAAAGAACAGGGGAAATCAGAGCCTCTAGGTGTAGGAATATGGAGAGAAGTTGTGGACAGTGAGTCAGAGTGCTCAGCAGGAGAAATGGGCACTGTCACTGCAGCTCCATGTTGTTGGCAGGGACTTGGTTTGTTCTTGCCACTGTGGTAGCTGCAGGTCAGGGGTGCAGCATTTGAGGCTGCACCATGGCTCCTTTCCCAGATGCTGGGGAAGGGGCTGGAGCACAAGGGTGCTGGGGAGGAGCTGAGGGAATGAATAGGGGTGTTGAGGCTGGAGAAGAGGAGGCTGAGGGCACACAGCAGCACTCTCTGACACTCCCTGACAGGAGGCTGCAGGGAGCTGGGGGTCGGGCTCTGCTCCCCAGCCAGGAATGACAGGACCAGAGGCAATGGGCTGCAGCTGCCCCAGGGGAGGTTGAGGCTGGAGCTGAGGCAGAACTGTTTCCCTGAGAGGGGTGTCAGCCCCTGTGCCAGGCTGCCCAGGGAGCTGGGGCAGTGCCCAGCCCTGGAGGGATCCCAAAGGTGTGGGGCTGAGGTGCTGAGGGCTGTGGGTCAGTGCTGGGCTGGGCAGGGTGAGGGGAGGGCTGGGACTGCAGCAGCTTAAAGGGCTTTAACAACCCAAATGATTCAATGGTTCTACATTCTCTGGGTGCAGCTGGGTTGTCCTTGAGCCCTTTGTGCCACGATTTTTGCTTTTGTCTCGGTGTGACACCATCAGAGGTGTTGCTGTTGTGTGGGCTGAGTAAGAGCCCGTGGTGCTGAGCAGCTCAGGACAGCCGGCAGGTCCCCAGCAAGGGTGGGGAGGTAGTGACGTGGGGTAGGGAGCTGGGTGACTTTTCTCCTCTGGCACATGACTGTCTGCAAACAGGTTAGTGAGAAGAGCCAGGAAGAGAGGGGAAATCTATCCAAGGGACTTGGGGAGGGAGGAGCCAGGCCCCTGGCACAGATAAAAGCAGACAGCATTACTCAACCAGGCTGAAGGGGCTTCCAGGGCTGAACTGGGAGCTTGTGAGGAGCCACAAGGCTCCTGTGTCTCAGACCATCTGCTCATAACCTGGTGCACTCACTGTCTCTCCTCATTCCAGGTAAAACTGATCCTCCCCAGCATCTCTCTGCCATGGCCTCAGGGAACGAGGGTGACCCAGCCCACGGACGCCGGGGCAGCAGGCTGTCCAACTCAGGTAAAGGGATTGCTGGCATATTCAGGGCAAGAAGCATTTTCCCCTCATTCTTATTTCTTTTTTCCCCCTCCCTGTTGTGTTTCATGGAAAATATGTTTTTTTTTTTTTTTGTCATACCTGCAGACTGGGATAACAAATCAGCTTCATAAAGCTCTGCTGAATTGAACTGGGAGAGCTGATGCTCAGTGCTTTTGGAGATGCTTGGTGTTGGGTTAGCACTGTGGGCAGCAAGAGGGACTGAGAGGAACAGAGAAAACAGTGTGCCAGGGGACTGGCAGGTGTGTGCAGGCAGGCTGGGCAGTGCCAGAGGGCACAGGGGCTGGGGCACATCACCCTGGCTGGCTGCAAGGCGTGCAGCTGAGGCCTGGTATCAGTTACTTTCCCTTCCCTGAGCACAAAGAGAGCTTAAGGTGCTTGATGTTTAAAACACAGAGGAAAAACACACTTTGCTGAGCAGCAGCTGGTCTCAAGCAGTTGGTTTCAGTCTGCCTGCTTGGGCTGTTGGGTGAAATGAGGTGTATTTTGGCAGGGCAGGGATGGAAAGTTGCAGCTCACCAATGGTGAGCAGCAGTGCCATCCATGTGCCCCGTGTGCTGAGCCCAGCAGGCTGGGAAATTACCTTTCCCACTAATGGGTGAAACTGGGAAGGGGGCTGAAAGGAACCTGGGGAAAATCTCAGCTCCTGTTTCATCCTGAAAGGATAAAATGCCACTGCATGGAAAGCTGTTAAACACAGGTGACTTCTTAACCTGTTTTGCAGGTGGATTTGTAAATAAGGCTGAGTCACTGTGCTCTGTCAATAGTGGGGCTCAGAAGCAATACCTAACTGTTTATGTGTTGGAGCTTAGATCCAGCTCAGAGCAGTTTTATTGGCCTGATAGAGTTATTTATTCTCTGCTGTTACCTGAACTCCTCTCCATCTCACAGCACCATTTGTGCTAGAACCTGCATGAATATGCTGGGAGACAAACAAAATACCCTGTCTTTCCCTTACCAAAGCCTTCAAGGTATGAAAATAAATAAATAAGAGCAGTTGTTTTTGTGTGCTGATTTCCTGTTGAGGCCAATGAAATGCTGATGTGAAAACCAGTGAGAGGACCAGGCCCTGAGCTCTAACCACAGTCACGCTTCCTGTACGCCTGCAGACACTTACTGGCAGTGCTGGCATCCCTCTGCTTCCCAAAACTATGGGGGGAGTGGGGGGGGGGGAGTCCCTCTGGAATTTGAGGGTTGGGATTGCTGCACTGCTCTAAGAGAGAAACCTCGTGGGCTGCAGCAGAAGTGGAAATGTGCAGCTCCCACCTGCACATGCTGTGGGATTACAGGGCAGAAGAAAGCTTTTGGAGCCAAGTATTAAGGCTGGCTTTCATTTAAGACTCACTTGCTGTGTGTGTTTGACTTTGGATGCTGTAGGGAGTGAAGAGACTTATCTGCTGCTCAAGGATTTGCTTGAGCATCATTCTGAGCTCTTGTTCTACCAACCATGGTCAAGGCACTGCTGTTTCTGTCTAGGATGGGTGGCAGTTTGCACTTCTAGCACTGCAGGTGAAGACAGGAGCTTCGTACTCCTGGCAGCATGTGATGAAAAGGGGTGACTTAGGTCCTGAGTAGTCAGGCAGAGGGGAGCAAACATTGCAGAAGTGGGAGACCCAGCACCACCAGTGCTGAGCTGAGGAAACAGGGCTCACACTTCAGGAAAGTAATGAACCCTCCTCAATCCTCATCTGTAACGTGGGGGTGGCAGTGGCTCCCTGTCAGACATGCTGCCAGGGCACACACACAGCTACAGGCAAGGTTCCATCAAGGCTCAGCTCTGTAGGATGAGGCTGTCCTCATGCTTGGAGGTCACTGTGCCAATGCAGCTCAGCCCCCTGCCCTGCAGAAGGGCCAGTCCATGTGGTGAAGATACTGCTTATGTGGTCCCACTTGGCTCCTGTGTGAGCCGCATCAGCTGGAATCCTGAAGCACTTTGTAGAGAAAGGTGGTGTATCACTATATCCATTTACCACAACTAGGGAGAGGGAATGAGCTTTGCTGCCAGTCTCTGTGAGGACACCCAGGGTGTCAGGGCTGTGCATGGAAAGCCCAACCGCCCTCTCTCACAGGCTCCACTGTTCTCTTCCTCACCTTACCTGTGTTTTCTCACCTGCCTGTGTGTTTAATACTCATTTAGCACACCTGGAGAGCTGTGGGGTCTGGTCCTTGGTTGTTGTCTTAGCTCTGGACTTGACATTGCTTGTGAACTGTCAAACAGCTGCTTGAGGATGTTACTGGTGCAGCTGGGAGCTGTGTCTCCATGTCCAAGACTCACCTGCAAAATGAGTGGGAAAACTATGAGCTGCCTGTTTGAGCCTGGGTCCTCATTCTGTAGCCCAACTGAAACCATTTGAGCCTGTCTTTCTCTTGTCTGGTGCCCATCAGTTCCTGTCTCCAGCACAGACACTGAGTGTTGGACTTCCCTTTTAACTGTGTCTCCCATCAATATGTGGTTTCTATTTTTAAAAGGGTGTAGGGGGGGGAAGTCACCCTTCTAACAGTTGTGCTGGGAAATAACTCTGCTCTGAAGATGCCTTGTGACTCTTTTTGTTCTGGCCTGCAAAGGGTGCCACCAAGAAATCTTGATGGGGCAGAGGGAGAGATGTTGCCAGAGCTGAGGTGCCCGCTCATCCTGAGCATCCCACTGGGCACTGGGGCACAGCCTCCCATTGCACTTCAGTAGATCAGCAAATGTGAGACAGGTCTCACCTTGGACAGCAAAGTAGCAGAGCAAAACCTTACTGCAGCCCCCAGCCTCTGCCACAAGCCCATAATTGTGTGTGTGTGTTGAGGGGGACACCATGGAACATAACAATTAAAGCACATTTCTTGAGTCCAGTCCAGAATCTGGACCAGAGAATCTCCCTTAAATTTCTGTCTTAAATCCAAGGGTGCTTGTCCATTAGCTCTGCAAGGGGGCTGGGTGGGCATATTGCTCCTTTTTGGGTGGGAAGGTACTTGTTCTAGAGAGCAGAATAAGGGAGAAGGGCTCTGTGCTGTGCAGATGCCTCTGGGAAGGCAGTTTTCCATGTCCCTGTGCATCAGCTCAGCTCTTGTCTGTGTTGGCATGATGCAGTGAGAGGCTGGGCAGCCCTTCATCCAGACTGGCATTGCTAAGGGCAGGCAAGAGGTCTCTCAGGGAGCTGCCTTCCCGGTGGAAGCTGACTCCAATCCATTAAAGCAAGTGCTGTTCATCCCACGCTTGACTTGCAGCTGCCATGAGGTGGAATCGAGCTTCCCCTCGAGGTAGTTATCGCCAGAGACTGCTCTTGGTTTCCTGGAGCTATCTTCTCCTTTCAGAGCCAGTTGTTGTCTCCAGGCTGAGTATCTCCCTCTGTGCAAACAGATGCACCTCTCAGTGCAGTGCCCTGAGCTTGGAGGGATGCTGCCAGGTTGCATCTGTCTGTAGCAGGGTTAATTTACTTGTAACAAGCTTCGATGGATAACTTTGGTGAGACCTGCCAGCCTTTACCATAGTGTAGCTGCTCTCTGGGAGGTGAGAACAGTGAGAAATACAAGCATCTTGCACAGAAATGCAGATGGTACGTGTTTGAGACTGGCCAAAACGTCCCTGGTGATCCCACGTGGAGCCCCAAACCACTGTCCCTCTCCCTGCTGCTGGTACTGGGAGCCCATGAAGCAAACCTTGATCCAGATCATAGAATCATAGAGCAGTTTGGGTTGGACCTTTAAAGATCACCTAGTTCCAACCCCTGGCCATGGGTAGGGACACCTTTCACTCAACCAGGTTGCTCACAGCCCCGTCCAACCTGATCTTGAGCACTTCCAGGGACGGGGCACCTACAGGCTGTCTGGGCAACCTGTGCCAGGGCCTCACCACCCTCACAGGGAAGAATTTCTTCCTAATATCTAATCTAAATCTCCCCTCTTTCGTTTGAAGCCATTACCACTTGTCCTGTCACCACATGCCCTTGGAAAAAGTCCCTCTCCATCTTTCTTATAGGCCCATCATCTTTTGAGTGGAAGAGACCCAGAGATGCTCCCAGTGAGGGACTGGGAATTACAAACTTGGGGGGGACAAAGATGTGTGTTCCCCTATCCTTGTGTTACTAAAAATAGCCCCTGGGGTAATTAAAGCCAGGGATATTTTTTGGTACACTGATTTCCTCTTTTGTCCTCACAGTGTGTTTACTCTGTCTCTGGCTGAAACTGTGAGTCAGTCAGTTTCGTTTTCTGGCTCTCGGTGGAGCCCTCACAGGCTCCTGGGGAGGGGGGATTTGTTTGTCACCAAATAAACCCATTTCTGCAAAACAGAAACCAGTCCCCTGAAAACACAGTCACCAGAGTTTGTCATTTCCCTTCACCTTTAGTGACCCAACGTGAACTCCCTGTAACATGAGCCTCTGTACCACAGGTCCTCTCCCTTCCCTGCAGCCCATCTGGGGCTGGGCACGTCTCCCTGGAGCCCCACACAGGCTGTGTAGATGTGACCAGCCACAAAGATTCTGCAATGAGCTGTGTGGCATGTTTTGGAGACTTGAAGACAGGATGTTCTGGAGCAGCCTTGCCAGAGTCACAGAATCTGAGGGGCTGGAAGGGACCCCCAAATT
>WBNH01011779.1:0-30988 GCA_013401255.1 Urocolius indicus | reverse complement strand
TGGGGGGGGGTGGGCAGGGGCTGGAGGGGTCAGGCCAAGCTCTCTCTCAAATCTCTGCTCTGTGTTGACGTCTCCTAAGAAAGGGGGGATTCAAGGAATCTCTGAGAGAGCGAGCAGCTTGGACCTGTGACCCTCCCACCACAGGGCCCAGGGGCTCTGCCAGCTTATGCAGACACCCCCAGGAGCTGTGGAGAGCAGCAGTGTGTGGCAGGGGGCAGGGGGAAGGTTCAAGTTTGTTGTCTGTTTTATGGCTCACTCAGCTGCTGAGCACAGAGCATGGCTGTGATGCTCCTCACATGCAGCACTGAGGCAGAACAGGCTCCTCTGGAGTCCAGAGTCTGGAGGAACAAGCGTGTGATAATGCCAGTGTTTGTGTGTGTGTGTGTGTGAGTGTCTGGGCCTTGTCTGCTCCTTGGGGTGGGTGCAAAGCTCCCCATTTGCTAAGGGCTCTCACCCAGACCACATCTGCATAGTGAAGAGCAATTGCAGCCTTGGTTGCTCCAGCTGTTGTCTGTAAGTCACTTGAGGGGCAAGCCAGCATTAGCCTATGGGGCGTGCTTTCACCTTCCCTTTGTTCCTGAGCCCAAGTACTTGAGCCTTCTCTTTCCTACCCCTTTTTGAAGAAACACGGTGACTACCTGTCCTCTGACAGTTGATGGTAACACCTGACAGTGCTAGCAGGCGGATTTACCCTGCTGCAACCTGGAACTAGGGACCCACATCTCTCCCAGGGCTGATGCAGGTGCTGGGGTGCAGCCTCCCAGCCCTCCATGAGCTCAGAGGCTGCGTGCTGGCAGGTCTGGGAAGCCCCAGCAGGCTCCCAAACACTAAAAAGCTGTGGGGTGACTAGTGGCAGCTTGCCTGCCTGCCCACCCCCAGACTGGTTCTGCTGAGTGGGGGCTTCCATTCAGGAGACTTGGCTCTCAGTGGGAGGCAATGGAGCTGCATCCCAGCCCTGCATCAGCTCTCTGCCCTCAGAGCTCAGCAGGGCAGGCTGTGCCCTGGGTAAGCCCAAGGCTGCAGTGCTTTACAGCTGCCCTGACAGCAGGGCCAGCCTCTGCAGGAGGTGACCTTGTTCAGCTCATGACTAATGCTTGAGCATGAATTTTGAGCATCAGTTCCCTGTGGAGGGAAGCAGGCTCCTCTCTCCCAATCCCAAACCTTTCTGACTTTTGCAAAACAGGGAGAGTGAGTGTCCCAGAATGAAGCACACGGTTTAGCTCAGTTGTTTTTTACTCCAGGTGACTATAAGCCTTGAAACTGTGACTGGCCCTGTCTGAGCCAAACTCACCCTATCCCAGCATCACGCATCTCCTGGGGCAGTTCAGGCAGCTGGGGGGACCTCAGAAGTAGAAAAGGAGCAGTTCCCTATTCTGTGTGTGGGCTCTTCTCTTCATGCAGATAGAGCCTTTCTGGGCTGGAGCCTGAGGCAACAGGAGCTCAGGGGCCTTTCCACAGTGCCCACAGCAGGGAACTGCCCTGGGATTGCTGCTGCCAAATGGGCTGGGTTGTCAACCACAACTGACAGGGCTCTGGCTCATCTCTGTGGCCATCACAAGAGCCTGGGGGGCCGGTGGGACCCTGAGAGCAGCTCCTGTGCTCCCCCCCCAGGGGGAAGGTAGGCCAGACAGACAGCTGTCTGATCTGTTTTAAAACCCTCCAGTATTGCCTCCCCACATCACCCATTCCTGTATTATTTTTTACCTTCAGATAGAAGGTTCTCTCCCCACCCACCCCATTTCTATCCCCTGCTGCAGTTTAAGCTTGTTGCTACACGTGCTACCCAAGCACAGAGACAGAACAGCTCACGTCCTTCCTCCTTGCAGCTGCAGGGGCTTAGCAGGACCAGCCATAATTGTATAACACTGACATCCCTGCTGTTCCTGCCTCCTTTAACAGAAGGACAGCAAACTTTTCAGCCTCTTTCCATACCGGGGTCCATTTTGTGCATATCATTTCGACCCTGTTTCTGCAGCATCCCTTTCCCTAGAGGAGTGCCCTCAACTTGGCTTCATAGAAAGGCATTAAAATATCTGCTATAATATTCCTCTGATATATATCTCTGGTTTGGTTGCTTTATTTGGTTTTGTTTTTTTTTTCTGTATGCTGAGCAGCCCAAATCCCCTGTGGACTGTCCATGCTCAGGTTTTGTGGCCATGCTGGCTCCCTCTGAGCTGCTGAATGCCCACCTGGCTCCCTGCTGCCCTTTGCATTTATCCACATACAGCTTTGTTTTTACCATCATGCCACACATTCACCCATCTTGACATTTCCTCGAGATCCCAAGGCTCTTCCCTGGTGTGAGCCAGTCTAAGCAAGGCAGTGTCCCCATGGTTTCCCATCCTCACTCCTTACCTCCTTTCCCGGGTGAGAACAGCCACAGATGGAGTCTGTCTTTGTTTTGCCATCATGAGAATGAGCCCCTTCATCCTTATTTTCCTTTTCTCTTAATCAGCCACATGATTGGCATGTCACAGTCCTCCAGGCTAGTTCTCTGGTTTGATTCAGTCTCCAGCAGGACTTCTTCAGAGGGAAAGAAAACAGTATGTCAGCTTTTATCCACTGCTTCACCAACCCTCTCCAAGAACTCTTAACAGGCTGGGGAGAACTTTTGCTTGCACAAAAAAAAAGCCATTCTGCTTGTCATTGATCCTCATCTTCCAGGCAAAGGGTTTCACTTTGCAAACCAAACTCAGCTGTAAGGCCAGCAATCCAGAGCATTTCTCAGCTTTATGGTAGATGATCAAGCCTTTGATAGCAGGACAGAGAAGGGAACTTTAAAAAAAACAGGTGCTGTAGCAAAGGCAAGTTTCCATTTCATCCGTTTTCTCAGGGGATTGGCAGGGAGGATTGTCTCAGGATACCAGTGGATTGTTCTCTGCTCTCACCTCTCCCAGCCTTCCTGACACTGATTACCAAGTGGGGGAAAAAAAAAAAGCTTGAACTGGGGCTGTGAATGTGAGGTCTGTAGTACTGTGTCCTGTCACTGGATGGCATCAGCACTGCAGGCTCCAAGGGCAGAGATGGGCTGAGCTGCCACGGGAGGGGAAGCCCCCTCATCTTCTAGGTCTCCTTCTTTGTTTAGGTGACCTCGGTGCCCATCAGCTGTGGTCTGTACACCCAGAACTGTGTGTGCAGCGTGCTCTGAGCCCTGGCCAAGGCAGACCACGCTGGTGTGTGCTGGATGCTGCTGGGGGAAAAGTGCTGAGTGCTTCAGGGGGGCAGGAACAGGCTCCAGCAGGGTGGGATTTGCTGGGATCAAAGCAGACTGAGATGAGAAGGCTTGGCCCTCCCCAGAAGCTGGTGCTCTGTGCAGGGTTGGTGAGCCCTCTCTGGAGACCTGCAGCAGGAATCTACCTCGAAGCCCCACTCAGCAGAGAGTGGGCAGGGGGGCCTGGCCAAGGTACCACAGGCCACCTTGACTACATGCAGAAGGCTTTTTTGCTCTGGGACTGGCAGTGCCAGGAGCCATTTTTACCAAAACCAAAAGGACGTCTCTGCTGTAGAAAGAAGAGCTCTGGATAAAACTACACTCTTGGAATAAACCCCAGACTTCCCTGACAGGGCTGAATCAGCGTATTTGTTCTGCAGGGATAAAGCCCCTGATCAACTACAATGTTTTTAACCAGTGGAAACTTTGTTGAAACCACCAAACCCAGTCACACTTTGTACCTTGTAGGAAGGGAATGCCATCTGGTGCACTGAGGAGCAGGTTCTCCCTTCTGCCACCTTCTTGGCCACCCTGGTGCTACTTGGGGCACTGACTGCCCCATGGGCTTTGGCTCCTTCCCCTTGGTGAGCAAGGGAAACAGGGATAGGAAGCCCTGAAAGACAAAGGCAGGAGATGAGGAGAAGGCTCTCCCATGGCTTGTTCACAAGGAGAGGATTGTTCACAGAGTCGTTTGGGTTGGAAGGAAAGTGTCACACACCCCACATCCCCTTCCTCAAAGCATGGCTCCCTAAATCATTGCTGGGCTGGCCGAGAAGCTGCTGAGCAAACAGGTCATTCCTCTAGCATCAGAGACCCAAACTGGGCTTGCATCTGAGGAACAACTCACTCTGATGCTTACAGCTTAGCTGCACCCACTGATACCTGTGCCTGTCGGGTCTGCTCACTCCTGGAGTGGTTAGGAAGAGGGACCAAAGAAAAGTCTGTGCTATTTCCCTTCCCCACTCAGCCCCAGGATCAGCAGATGGGACAGCTTCAGCATCACCCTGCCTGGTAAAGGCTGAGATGCTCCCCAGAAGTAGCAAAGAGGGGTACAGGCTGTGTGAGTGGCAGTGCCAGTCCCCAGGGCTGGAGGAACTGTACATGGCTGCCAGCCAGGGCTGCTGCTGGCAGCCCACTGAGGCCACAAGCTCGTCCTGCTTCCCTCTGCCAACTCCCTACACATCACAGTGGGGCAGGAAGGAAAAGGTGCATTTGGTGAGGATTTCTTTGTGCAAGAGGCTACACCAGGAGAGGTGTTTAAGGGAACAGAGCACAGGGAGTTGTCCAGACAGAAAACTCGTGGTTCAAGCAAAAGCACCTGTGTTTGGGAGAGTGGGCTGAAGGGTTTCATTCAGAGGGTTGTAATGGCCATGTAGAAAAGGGCTGAGAGCCTGAAAGAAGAGGTTGCATCTACTGAACCTATTTGAGAGCATTTTTGACTCCCACCCTCTCCCAGCTCTTTCCTTCTGGATGGAAGAATCTGCCTGAGTTATTAGGTCACTTGTGAGAAGCACCTCTCCTTTCTAGCTGCGAGCCAAACCCCAAACCATCCCTGCCCAGACAGCAGGTGCAGTGGGGTTCAAGCTACCCAAGGCCACTGCTGCCCTGGAGAAACTGGTCTCTCCACAGCCAGGACTGGTGGCAGCCTTCTGTGAATCTCTGTGTGATGGGTTTTACACATATACTTGAAAGCTATGAATTCTGGTTCTTCCTTACCTTTTTCACAGCAGCAGAGTGCATGGGGTTCCACACAGCCTCTGCCTCAGCTCCCTTCTCCTTCCCCTCCAGGAAGCCCCAGGTCTCTCCCAGCACTGCAGGAAGGGGATGGGGTATATGATGGGGCAATAAAACATGCTTTGCACTGACTCTGGAGGGGAGGGACTGGGAAACACCTTTTCAGGGGGAGGAGAGAAAGACCACAGGTTGTCCTGTTGGCAGCAGGGAGATGGGGAACAAGCCCCTGTCTGCAGACCAACCTTTCCACAGTCAGGTCATCTTTCAAGGGTGAGCACAGGGGCTGTGTGGGACACAGTGGGTTGCTTTTATCTGTAAAAAAACCACCCCATTTATTTCACAAATACTCTGGTTTAAAGTGATGTAATATATATACATATGAAAATAAAGAAGGTACATGCAACGCAAACTCTGTTCCTGGTTGTGTTGAGGGTGTTGTTCCAGCTGTGCTCCTTTGCAGGGTGCTCTGGCTGTGTTATAGGCTCCCCTGCACAAGCTATTTGGTCTCAGTTGCCCCATCAGTTTTGCCATGTCAGGCCTTACACTTTTCCTAGCATGAAGAGCTAAACAGGGAGAGAAATCTGCTGCTGAAGCTGATGAGAACTGGTGAGAGCAGATGCCATGGGATGAAGAAGAGACCATGGTCATATGGTTGTCCCATCAGCTGTTGGACTTGCCCAGGTGTTAAGGACCTTATCTTGGATGTGTCCACACCTCTCTAGCAGGAACAGTAAGATTAGTTACAATGGGAAAATCCAGTATACAGCACTGGCAGGTTCTGCCCAGAGGGGCTGTGGAAGCTCCTTCTCTGGAGCCATCCCAGCCCCAGCTGGATGAGTCCCTGTGTGCCCTGCTCTAGCTGCTGCTGCTCTGGCAGGGGAGTTGCACTGGATGAGCTTTGGAGGGCTCTCCAGCCCTTCAGATTCTGTGGTTCCTGGGAGTGTGAAGGACATATTGCACTTTGTCATGTGCCTCAACCATTATCCGTGGCATTCTCCATCTATGAGGGGGCCCCAGGTGAAGGGGAGGGATCCACATCCCATTACAGAAGTGTCCTTGGAGAGGAAGAGAGGGAGAAAGGCCTGAAGCCAGGTGGATCTGCTGGCTTTACAGAGCATGTGCAATTTCCACTCATTGCTTGGTTTGCATTTGGTGGAGCGGGGCCTGCTTCTACAAAGCAAATTCTTTGTTCATATGGTTTTAGAGAGCAAATGATTTCTCAACCCAGGATCATCCTGCACATTTACGTCTGAGTGCAGATGAGTTAGTTCAGCCTGGAGAAGAGGAGGCTGAGGGCAGCCAGCAGCACTCTCTGACACTCCCTGACAGGAGGCTGCAGGGAGCTGGGGGTCGGGCTCTGCTCCCCAGCCAGGAATGACAGGACCAGAGGCAATGGGCTGCAGCTGCCCCAGGGGAGGTTGAGCTTGGAGCTGAGGCAGAACAGTTTCCCTGAGAGGGGTGTCAGCCTCTGTGCCAGGCTGCCCAGGGAGCTGGGGCAGTGCCCAGCCCTGGAGGGATCCCAAAGGCGTGGGGCTGAGGTGCTGAGCGCTGTGGGTCAGTGCTGGGCTGGGCAGGGTGAGGGGCGGGCGGGGACTGCAGCAGCTTCAGAGGCTTTTCCAGGCCAAACCACGCTGTGGTTCCATTTTCTCGGCTGTCCAGTCAGGCATTAACATACCGCTGCTTCAGGAAACCGACGGCAGATGAAGAAGCCGCAGGTCGCGGTTCTCGTGCGATTGCGACGCGGTGGCGGCCAGGCCCGGCTGAGGCGGCGGCACGAGGTGCAGCCCGGAACCAGCTTCGTGGCGGAGATGGAAAAGAGCGACTGAGAAACAGCACGAAACGGCCCCGGGACAGACCCAACGAGTCCCAGAGCAGCAGGGTGGGAAGGGCCCTGCAGAGCTCATCCAGCTCCAGCCCCTGCTCAAGCAGCTTCCCCTGGCTCAGGGGGCACAGGAACGTGTCCAGGTGGGGTTGGAAACCTCCTGAGAAGGAGCCTCCACACCCTCCCTGGGCAGCCTGGGCCAGGGCTCCCTCACCTCAGCACCAAAGGACTTTCTCCTCCTGTGGCAGTGGCACTGTTTGTGTTCCAGCTGATGCCCATCACCCCTTGTCCTGGCACTAGATCCAACAGAAACAAGTGCTGCCCCAACCTCCTGACACCCACCAGTGAGATACTTGTAACTATCAATGAGCTTCCCCCTCAGGCTTCTCTTCTCCAGGCTGAACAGCCCCAGGTCCCGCAGCCTTTCCTCAGCAGGAAGATGCTCCAGTCC
Source organism: Urocolius indicus (assembly GCA_013401255.1). Classification (NCBI taxonomy): domain Eukaryota; kingdom Metazoa; phylum Chordata; class Aves; order Coliiformes; family Coliidae; genus Urocolius; species Urocolius indicus. The sequence continues at coordinate 23,770 of WBNH01011779.1, read as the reverse complement.
CCTCAGCATCTTGCTGGCCCTGCACTGGCCTCTCTGCAGCAGTTCCCTGTCCCTCTGGAGCTGGGGAGCCCAGCACTGGCCCCAGGACTCCAGATGAGGCCTCAGCAGCTCTGGCAGAGCAGAGGGGCAGCAGAAGCTCCCTGGCCCTGCTGCCCACACTCTCTTGCTGTCCCCAGGCTGCCATTGGCCTTGCCCACGAGGCCACGTTGCTGCTCATGGTCAATTGATGATCCCCCAGCATTGCCAGGTCTGTCTCCTGGAGCATCACCCCCAGCCTGCTTGCGTACTTTCCACTTTTCCTGTCCTTACCCTATCTTCTCCATTAATAAAACTGGGCAGTTTGGTGATCAGCATCTGACCTCCTCTGTTTCTTAATTTTGCTCAGTGATAATCAGCAGAATCTCTCCTCAGTCCACAGGTAGTGCAATGGGACGAGGAGTACGTGAGAATTCTCAACTGCCATAAGATGCTCCAGCAAAGGAAAGAGAAACCCATGTTCTTGTCAGAAAAGCTCAACACATGCAAGATGGGGAGGTGCTATCACTGGGCTGTGCTGGGATGATGGCAACACCTCCTGGTAGCCACTAACTCTGACTGCACAGAGCTAAGCACAAATGGAGATGACACAAAGCTAGGAAACAGGGTCCTGTCCTGGACTGCCCTTCCCACACACCAGCCCCCAACTCCAGGCTTTGCCGCGTTCAGCTGCTCTCTTTTTACATGTCAAGACAGACCATGAGGCTGTACCAAGCTGCCCTCCTGTTCCTGCTCTCTTTTGCCCGGGGACAAACCTTGCTGCTTACCTGGTTTCACCCATCACAGGACCCATCCAGGCATGAGCTGTCCCCAACTGTTCCAGCTGCAGAACTCCAGCAGTATCTGCTATGGGGAAAGCAGCAGGTGAGGCTGGAGGACAGGCTGCTTTAACAGCACTGACTGGGGTGTGACAATGAGGCCCACAGGCCCCATTAACGAGCCCATGCCTTATTAGGAAGGATGGACACGTGCCCACTTACCCTAACAGCCCCCAGTCACCACACCTGCCATGGCTTTTGCTGATGCCTTCTTTCCTACCTCCAGCACTGGTCACTACAGCCTTCACTGCTGGGGATGGGAGGAACCTCCCAAAGGAGTCTCAGTCTCTTGATTGCTGGTTGTGGGGAGACTCTGAGCCCAGGGTGGCTGCACAGGGGCAGGGGAGGTGCTGTCTCCATCAGCCATTGCTGATGAATGTGCAGCATCCTTGCAGCTTCCCTGTCCCCACCAACAGGATCTTGGTCAAGAGGGGGATGCTCAGCAGCAGGACTCTGGTACAACAGAGGTGGCTGTGGCGTGTCAGCCTGCAGAGCAGCTCAGCTCTCATCAACCCAAGTGACTCGGCAGCTCCTGTTGCTGCTCTGTCCCATCCCACGTCCCTGCAAACACATCCATCTCTCCAGCAGAGCACTGGCAGCTTCATGCCATTACCCTTCATGCTCCCTGCGTGCCTGGATTTGCAATTCCTACCTCTCAATGTTCAAATGAGGGAGGAGAGATGGAGGGCAGGATGCCTGCCAGGATGAGCTGGGACCAGAAGGTGCCGGAGGGTCTGAACTCAGGCTGTGCCCATTTTCTGCAGAATTAATCCTGGGGAATGCACAGGGGAGCTCTGGGAGGAGGAGAAGGGATGAAGGCTCCAGTTATAAATTGCTGCAGAAAGAGTGGGGGCTCAGGCTTTCCACACAGTCAGCCAGTAGCAGATTAAGCATCGGAATCTAAATAAATATTTACCCTGCAGTTCCTGGTGTCTATAAATAGCCTCGTGACAGAGCTGCCAGCTGCTGCTTTGGGACCTCTGCAGTGAGACTTGAGCAAGAGGAGAGTATTCCCAGTCACACAACCCTGCACATACCTGGCTGACCTGTTGCTCTGCGCACACAAACAGGCTGCTGAGGCTCTGTCCTTCCTCCCTGCAAGTAAAGGTTAAACTTGAACAGGAGAGAAACGTCCCCAATTGAAGAGGCAGCTGCTCCTGTAATCCACTTTGTGTCCTGCCCCAAAACCAGATCAAGCTCCTAATTAAATCACATAAAAAGAAAATCAAGGCCACTGTTATTGAAGCACTTGCCTTTGGCCATTCAAACAGAACTGACCCTAAACCAGAACCCAAGATATGGCAGCAATCTAGATCTGGTGCTTGAGACAAGGAAACAAGGACCTTATCTCTACAACTGGGTCAAACTCTCAGCCACTGAGTTTTGTGGAAACAAAGGAAGGGGGTGGGGGGTTGTTTTCTAGTTAATCTCTGGGATGTGAGTGGGGCAGGAGCTGGGTTTATCATCTTCATTTTTTTCAAATCAAACCCCTTGGCTCCCAGGCAGGTTTCCTTCATTTGGTATGTGTTTGAAGATCCTCAGCCCCTGGCTAAGATTCAGCACGCTGTCATTACGGTGTCAAGGATCCCTTTCCTCTCAAGGGCCTTGTCGCATCCATTCATCTCACACATCAGTTTCTACCACTCAGACCTGGGATTGCACATGGGACCTGGCTGCATCGACACAGGTGAACTGAAGGAAACACGTTTTGGTCTCCCAGCTGAAAGGGGAACACGTGCAGCATTAAAACCCCCCTGGCACCAGCACCTCTGACAGCCTTTGTGGCCATGCTGGGAGAATAGGTTGCAGCAAACAGTTTCCTAAGCCAGTGTGGTTTTTCCCATCCTCTGAATTGGCAGCCAGAGATATTGAGTCTTCTCCAATTTCTTCCTTATTTCAGATCTCCCTGAACAATCTCCCTGAATCTTGGTGGTCTGGGCAAATTCAAGAGAAGGCAACTATCAGTTAGACCATGGGCTGAGGTGAGGCTGTTCCAACAGACATGGCTGTTGTGACATGCATGAAGTGGAGCTCTGCTCTGCTTTCCTGGCAGTCACACAGCTTTCTGGATCAAAGCTGGAGCCTGTCCAGACATCAAGAGCTCTGGCAGAGCAGTTTCATGTCTGCACTCAATATACCATTTAGACATACCCTTATCATCAGATGGCTGTGGGGAATACTGCAGTAATTCAATGCCCCTGGATGGATCTCTGTTGTGAGGGAGGAACCTCTTCTGTTAAAGTTAGAAGACCCGATTCAGCACAAAACAAGCAATAAATTCAGTTTTCTACTTACACCAGTCCTTGAAGGAGACCAAACCATAACACTGTCTTTATACAAGGCACATTTCTGACTCAGAATCGAATTCCCTCTCTCAAAAATGCCCTCACATCTGCTTGGACCATGACTCTGTCTGTCAACCTGCTCACCAGAATAGTCCAGGGAAGTGCCCTGGCATTTACCATGTGCTGATTGTGCTCGTCTGGGAGGATTTACACCCGTGGTTTAGGTGGGGTTGTTCTACACTTACTCTGCAGAACCTGGACCAAAAGGTCAGAAAGCTGAAACTGGATGAGTTCTACATGGCTCAGATGACAACCACCCTCTTTGAACTCTATGGGCAGCAAACAAGTAGCACAAGATGTTTCACAACCCTTTTCTCCCTGTCATCTTCTTGCAGAGGTGTGTATCTAAACAACGACCAAAGTGTGTAAGGACCAGGGCTCAGCAGCATTTCCTTCAGAATAAAGCAATCCAGGGAGGCACCAAGCAGCCAGGCTCTGCCAAGGCAGCAGGAGAGCTTTCTAAGAAGAATGAAGTCATTTTTAGTCGAGCTGGCACATGTGAGGGAGAGGCAGACACATAAAACCAGCAAAATGCTGGCACTTGACAGCTTGTTGAGGCTCTGAGTCTTCCCTGTAAAGCAGCTTGTAGATGCTCGTTTTGTTCTTTGCATCCCCAGCTTTGTTACTCCCTGAGGCAGATGGTATCAGGGGAAATTGCAGCTGAGCATCATTCCCAGCAGAAATGTTGTGCTCCATCCCTTCCAGGCTCTGCAGCTCACACCTCCTGGGCTGCTGAATGGAGGAACCATGCTCCTGCTGAGGTGTCAGCCATGGGTTGCTGTGGACTGTCACATCAAGGGGAAGAAGCACTGCACTTGCTGAGGGAATGACCTTAAAAGCCACCAGAGAAGGGCATCAGGAATGAATTTCTCCTGTCAGTTACTGTCTCTGCCTGGAAGCTGCTCAGATGTGCAGCATGCAATGCTCCAGGCTTGGGGCAGAGGGGCTGGAAAGCTGTCTGGTGGAAAAGGGCCTGGCAGTGTTGATCAACAGCAGCTGAACGTGAACCAGCAGCCTGCCCAGGGGGGAAAGAAGGCCAAAGGCATCCTGGCTTGGATCAGAAGTAGTGTGGCCAACAGGAGCAGGGCAGGGATTGTCCCCTGTGCNTGGAGCTGAGGCAGAACTGTTTCCCTGAGAGGGGTGTCAGCCCCTGTGCCAGGCTGCCCAGGGAGCTGGGGCAGTGCCCAGCCCTGGAAGGATCCCAAAGGCGTGGGGCTGAGGTGCTGAGGGCTGTGGGTCAGTGCTGGGCTGGGCAGGGTGAGGGGAGGTCTGGGACTGCAGCAGCTTCAAGGGCTTTAACAACCCAAATCATTCTGTGATTCTGTGATCAGCTCTCCTTCACAACTGGCTGCAGCCTTCTGGAGGGGGTGTTGCAGGAGGTATCAGTCCCTTTACTCACACATCTGTACATCTGGGAAAAAAATAAAGCAACAGGGTTGTAACAGCTCTCCAACAGAATAAATACCCAGATGGAGGTCCTAAAGAGGAATAGCACCAAGGTTAGAGCTGTCACCTCAAGAAAAGGATGCACACTTCAGGACAGATAATTAGATACTCCACATATTTGTCATATATTCCAAATGTTTGGGCTTCTCTTCCTTTGCTACAATCTTGTATTTCTTGCAGAGTCTATAACTTTATTTTCCTTTCAATAGAAATTCCCTCCAGTTCCTGTGTTCTGCCACATTTTCACTTTCTGTTTCAGCTGTGACTGAAGAAGCACAGAAGAAAAACACAGGTTTTCCCCTCACAGCATTGTTGTGATGCACGTTCCCTGCAGTTCTCAGCATTTTCAGTCTGAAAAGAAGCAGTCACTGAGGTTTTGCCTCAGTAAAAATAAAAAAGTGCATTTCCATTAAAAGAACAATAAAATACTTTAATATCAGTTTCTTGGCCAATCTAATCTCGAGCTGAGTTGCACAGTCAGGGCAGGGTTCAGTGGAATGCAGGTGTAAATGTGAGAGCCTTCAATTGATAACTCACAGTGGAAAACATCTTCCCCTGAAAATCCAAGACAGCTGGTTCCTTTCTTCCTCATAACCACCAGCAACAAAAACCTCACAGGCTGACTAATGCTTTCCCTGATACCTGAATAAAGCTTGTTTGTCAGTTTTTATGCTCACTGAGCAAGCCAAAGGCTTCACAGATCCCTCAGATGTGGAAGAGCCCTTGGGAAGGACCTTGACCTCGACTTGGTGATGCTGCATTAGCAGAAGGGAAAGGTGAATTACAGAGCCCAGGCTGGAGGCTGAGCTAGCCAGGATGTGTGCAGGAAAGGGTTACAAGTTGCATCCAGTCTACTAGAGTTCAGCTTCCCATGCCTGTTGCTGGTGCTTGTGTGATTGTCCCAGTTCACTCCCTGAACTTCCCTGGGCAGGGAAATAACTGGGAACTTTTCTTGTTGCAGAAAACACAGGGAAGGGTTCAGAGGTTGTCTGCTGTATTTTTCAGACCTCAGGGAGGTAAGTGCTGCCCCTCAGGTTCTGGTTTTCCTCTGAGAGTACCAGAAGGAAAACTCTCTCCCCATTTATTTTCATAGCAGGTGATCATCATGCCCTCACTACAAAGCCTTCCCTGCCTGGAAATCTGCTCTAGGGTAATTTAGGGCACATCAACACATGAAAGTGAACTTGAATTAAGTGAGAGCATCACTTGAAACTGCAATAGCTTCTCTCAATTAACTCTGCATGTAAGAAAGACCTTGAAATGCATTTTAAACTGCTATATTAAGGCATTATAAAATCCTTTGTGAACACCATTACTGTGGCTCACTTTAAACCTGACACCCCAAGCTGACATCAATACAAGGGCTGCAGTTATGACTTAGTAAAGACATAACTAAGCAGCTGAGATGTGATAACACTGAACCCACTGCAACACAACACCCTGCCAGTGACTTTGTACCATTTCTGCAGCCTTTTGGGTTTTTTTTTTCCTGAGGCAAAGGCTGAGTCCTCTGAGGCCAAAGGCCAGTCCTCTGCACATCCCCAAGTCACAGCCTTGAGGTGTCGGAAGCCCAGCATGCCACTGCTCACCACACAACACGAGTGGATGACAGGGCATGGTGTGGGTCAGGGATGCCAGAGTTATGTGCTGATTTAACTGCTCCAGGTCAAAATTAGCACTACCAAGTCCTCTAGCAAAGCAGGTATTACTGGTCATGGTGGTTGAAGGCAAACTATGTCACATTAGTGCTGGGCATGAGTCTGTGCATGTGGTTAATTAAAGAGGCTCAGCTAGAGAGTGGTAATTTGTTAAGCTGCATAACTTAATTGCTTGCAATCATCTGCCTATGCCCACACTAAGCTACTCCTAACATGAAAGAAGGTGTCAAATTGTGTCGGTTACAAGTCATTCTTTTGGCTCCTGAGGTGCAAGTCCTGTGTGCAGATAACCCCCTGAGGGTTATCAGGCATAGGCAGCTCTGTACACCAGCCCTCACCAGCTCTGCTGCTGACAAACAAGCAGTGCTGGGAGAAGCCCAAACATTCAGACTTTACCTCAAAACTCAGCCCTTCCTTTTCAGTGCAGAGCTGGCCACAAGCAGAGTCTTGCAGGGCACAGAAGCCACGGGCAGCAGGATGAGTCTCCACGGGCAGCAGCTGGGAGCTGGGGCAGAGAGGAATCAAAGGCTGAGCTCTGAAAAATGAAGGCCCATTTTCAGCTGTTCATCTCTCACAACAGTTTGTTCCTGTGATTGGCAATCATAGAATCACAGAATCCCAGAGTGCTGGGGGCTGGAAGGGCCCTGCAGAGCTCATCCAGCTCCAGCCCCTGCTCAAGCAGCTTCCCCTGGCTCAGGGGGCACAGGAACGTGTCCAGGTGGGGTTGGAAACCTCCTGAGAAGGAGCCTCCACACCCTCCCTGGGCAGCCTGGGCCAGGGCTCCCTCACCTCAGCACCAAAGGACTTGCTCCTCCTGTGCCAGTGGAACTGTTTGTGTTCAGCCCTTGTCCTGTCACTCGGCACCACAGAACAAAGTGCTGTCCCATCCACTTCACACTATCCTTTAAGTACTTGTAAGCATGCTGAGGTCCTCCCTTAGTCTTTTAGAAGGTCTTTTAGCCTGAAGTTCTGCAGCCCCAGGTCACCCAGGACCTGCAGTAATCACCCAGGGCCGAGAAAAGGTCTGGTGTGTAGTAAAGGGCCACGCTTGGGGCATCACAGCCCTTTCCTGCAGGCAACACATTTTAACACGGTGAAAAACTCGACTTTAAACCCAAGAAAGATTTGTTTCAACGTTCCCTCTAGTGGAGAGAAGCTGGAAATTCAAGCTGCGAAGGTTCAGCTCACTCAGACATTCACATCCACGTTTGTAGGGGCTGTGGGCTCTTGGCCCAGGGCTACCTCAGCCCACACAGAGAAACAACCAACCAGCTGGAAACTCCTCAGTCGTTTCATATTATCCAGAATCCTGATGTCAACATAACTGAAAACTTTTAAAGACAACCTTTGATTTGGTAGAAATAAAACTAGGGTTTGAATCACAGAGTCACAGAGCCTGAAGGGCTGGAAGGGACCTGCAAAGCTCATCCAGTGCAACCCCCCTGCCAGAGCAGCAGCACCTAGAGCAGGGCACACAGGGACTCATCCAGCTGGGCTTGGGATGGCTCCAGACAAGGAGCCTCCACAGCCCCTCTGGGCAGCCCCTGCCAGGGCTCCCTCACCTCAACAGGGAACAAATTCCTCCTGCTGTTTCTCTGCAACCTCTTCTGTTGCAGCTTGTGCCCGTTGCCCCTTGTCCTGTCCTTGGCCATCCCTGAGCACAGCCTGGCTCCAGCCTCCTCACACCCACCCTTGATGGGTTTGTCCCATGAATGAGCTCAGCCCTCAGGCTCCTCTTCTCCCAGCTCCACAGCCTCAGCTCCCTCAGCCTTTCAGCACAAGGCAGATGCTCCACTCCCTGAATCATCTCTGTGCCCTGTGCTGAACTCTCTCCAGCAGCTCCCTGTCCTTCTGCAACTGAGGGGCCCAGAGCTGGGCACAATATCCCAGCTGTGGTCTCAGCAGGGCAGAGCAGAGGGGGAGCAGAAACTCTCTGACCTCCTGTCCACAGCCCTTCTCACCCAGCCCGGGCTGCCATTGGCCTTGTTGGCCATGAGGGCACGTTGCTGGCTCAGGCTCATCCTGCTGCCCGCAGCACCCCCAGCTCCCTTTCCCCTGTGCTCCTCTCTGTCAGTTCATTCCTCAGTCTGTGCTGGTCCATGGGGTTGTTCTTTCCCAGATGCAACACTCTGCACTTGCCCTGGTTCAATTTCATGAGGGGTTGTTTGGTTTTCTTTAAACAGCTTTTTTATACAGAAGAATTAAACCTTTTCCTCTGCAGTGCTGGAGGCTGTGGGGTTGGAGCTGCTCAGAAGACAGTGATTGCCATGAAGGTTCCTCCCCAGCCAGCACTGTGTCCTTTGTGGCAGCTCAGGGAGCATCAGCACAGACAAGCCAGGACGGCTTTATTGCTGATGTAAATCAGAGAGGCTCCGCTGCCTTCCAAGGAGCTCTGCAGATTTATGCCAGGAGCTGACCCTGCATCTCTATTTCCAAAACTAGGGCAGATTGAAATATGCTGGGGTGTTTTTTTTTCAATAATATATTCAGGTTAACAGGGCTTTTATACTTGAGCAAATTAATCTTGCATGGACTGAGAACCTCTGGGAGCCTCTTGGGACGACACGCAAAGGTTGCTAAGAAGAGGCAAACAAACACGGTTGTGTAACTCACTTCTCTCGTGGCTTTTCTTTCTTCTTCCATGAAAACACATTGCAGTGCTACAGCAGCCAGCTGAGAGCCAGCAGTTAGATCCCTTCAATAATCAGAAGCACATAAAGACACAGTATGGGAAGGGTTTTGCTGAGAGGTGACATTACTCCATCCAGTATTAGTGTAAAATGATTCAAACCAGACATGTTGAGATACAAATCTGTGGTAACAGAGGAAAACCCATCTTGTGCTAGAGAAAGTCTTTCCTGGCAGCTGCAGGACTGTTCCCTCTGGTGACACGTGCTCAGGTGCAGAGGGAAGGCCTGGGGCAGGCACAGTGTGTCTGTGCACATGCTCAAGCTGCATTAAACCTCCCCAGGTCCTGGTGCTGATCTCTGATCGCTGCCACCAAAGACTCATCCCAAGCCTGTCCTTTGTCTCTCTGCCCTCCCTCTAAGCTGTGTCTTTTGCCTACTTGCCTGGCAACTCTGCTGCCCTCTGCCAGCATCTGCAACTTCATCGTTACCTACTGAATACCGTCCCAGGGGCAGTGCAGGGGGCCAGATGAGTGAGGTGCACCACATCCTCTTGCTTAGGAACCACATATCTGCCCAGGCAATGGCATCCAGTCTGCTGTGATCCACCCAGGCAAATCCATTACCTCTTATCCAATTGTCCATGCCATCCCTTATCTCTTCCTTTGCTCTGAAGCTTGAGAAGGACTGGTAACATGACCTTAAGGCCTGTAATTGCCTCTGTTGCTTTCCCCTCGCTGCATTTGCTGTTCCCCAGTCATGCAGCATCATCCACAGCTCCACAGATTTACCAAGACCCTTGTGATTTGACCCTTTGTTTTTAATCCTTCCAGCCTATTAGATTCTAAAATAGCCTTGAGAATATCATTTTATACACACCAAGCAAACAGGAATTGTGGTTCTGTGCTGAGTGTGGGCAGCAGGGCCAGGGAGCTTCTGCTCCCCCTCTGCTCTGCCAGAGCTGCTGAGGCCTCATCTGGGGCCAGTTCTGGGCTCCCCAGCTCCAGAGGGACAGGGAACTGCTGGAGAGAGGCCAGTGCAGGGCCAGCAAGATGCTGAGGGGGCTGATGAGGAAAGGCTGTGGGACCTGGGGCTGTTCAGTCTGGAGGACACTGAAGGGGGGATCTCATCAAAACAAGTACTTAAAAGGTGGGTGGCAGGAGGACAGACCCACTCTTTCTTTCATCTGTCTCAAGTGCCAGGTCAAGGGGTGATGGACATCAGCTGGAACACAAACAGTTCCACTTAAGCACAAGGAGAAACTGAGAGCCCACTGCACGTAGGAGGATGTCCCCTCCATGCCAGTCCCTGTGCACTGTTTAACAGAGCACTGATTAACCAGATGCTCTCAGCGGCCACCTGTACACTTTCCTTTTGGCTCAAACTCACTGCAAACCACTTGGATCTGAAATAAAGACATCACCCAGGCATGTTGAATGAAAAAGAAAAAAAAGCTGGAAATCAATTTCCATTAGTAAGCTGTCTGCAAGGGATGGGAAATGAAACACTAATTTACTCCAGTTATGGGTCATTACCTGGATTTCACGGCTAGAGGCAGAGTTGCTGGTTCCTAGCAGAATGCAATATTGCTGTTACAACATAGGGCCAATGAGATCCTTCTGTTTTATTGGGCTCACAAGGAAATGATTTTTTTGTGGGAGGAGAAAGAAAGAGAGGGAAAAAATCCAATGCAGAGGGACAGAGTTTCAGCAAGCATAAATCAAGGCACTGCTGTTGCAGCAGCGTGTTTCCACAGTGTGATTGTCACTTGGATGTAACAGGCACAGCACACATTCACCAGGCAGGAGCCACCTGCATATTCTTCCTGAATCTGTTGGTATTTATGGTTGGAAACTTCTTCCATGCCATGATGCAACCACAGCGTGTGATGGAAGGGTTTCCATTGCAGTGGGCTGCAGTGTGCAGATCAGGGACTGGCGCTGCCCTCACCAGCCTTTGGCAACTTGGTCAGAAAAACAGCAGTTCGAGAGGGTTTTCTTTTCAGTCGGCAGTGTTTCCTTCCCTGGGCTTGAGCACAGAATCCCAGCATGGTGGGGGCTGGAAGGGCCCTGCAGAGCTCATCCAGCCCCTGCTACAGCAGCTTCTCCTGGATCAGGGGGCACAGGAACGTGTCCAGGTGGGGTTGGAAACCTCCTGAGAAGGAGCCTCCACACCCTCCCTGGGCAGCCTGGGCCAGGGCTCCCTCTCCTCAGCACCAAAGGACTTTCTCCTCCTGTGCCAGTGGAACTGTTTGTGTTCCAGCTGATGCCCATCAGCCCTTTTCCTGGCACTGGGCACCACAAAGAAAAGTCTCGTCCCATCCTCCTGATACCCAGCCTTTATGTACTTGTGAGTGTTGCTGAGATCCTCCCTCGGGCTTCTCTTCTCCAGGCTGAACAGCCCCAGGTCCCGCAGCCTTTCCTCAGAAGATGCTCCAGCCCCCTGGATGGAGTAGTTGGAGTAGATCAGCAGAGCTTTCATCCCTGTAACACACAGAGAAGCCTTTGTTATGGACCTGAGCCCTTATGCACAAGTTCTTGCACAGTTACCACCTTGTTTGTATGTGACACACTTTCAAGGTCCCTCCAACCCTTAAGATTCTGTGAGTCTGTGAATTTCTACTTTCACATGCCCACTGCACTCCCAGCCTGAGAAAAGGCTGCTTCTCCATCCCAGCTCTGACCTACAGCCAAGATGCTTGTCCTCAAACCAAGGTGAGAGGCTGGGATGCTGGAGGCAAATCAGTAGGTTGGAACATCCCTTTTTTCTATGGTATGTAGCAACAAGGACAAGGGCTGATGGGATGAAGCTGGAACACAAACTGTTCCATTGAAACATAAGAAAAACCTATGTCAATGTTCCAGTGAGGGAGCCCTGGCCCAGGCTGCCCAGGGAGGGGGTGGAGGCTCCTTCCTTGGAGGGCTTCAACATCCAACCTGGACACGTTCCTGTGTGACCTGATCTAGGTGGGAGCTGCTTCTGCAGGGGGGTTGGACTGGATGAGCTCTAAAGCTCCCTTCCAACTCCCACCATGCTGTGATGCTATGAAGAACCTCAGATGTCCCACCTTAGTGGTGTTTGGACCCTGCAGCAGGACCTGCCCTCCCTGCAGTTGCAAAGCCCCTGGAGCCGCTACAGCCACAGCTCAGGCTCCTGTGTGATCTGATAGTGCCCCAGCTCAGGCACACACCCCTCTGCTTTCCCGCTCTTTAGGTAAAACTCAGCTGACAATTCCTTCCTTGTCTAGCAGCAGCAGCAGAAGCAGCAGCAGCACTAGAGAGAAGCTGGTTTTGGATGTGCAACCGTTTTTCTGGGCAAGGAAGGCAAGAAGGACGGTAAGGTGTTTCACAGCTCCTACCCCGCTGAGTTAGAACAGCTGAGAGACAACACAGGCCTTTAGAAGAACATTGTGTTCTTTTCAACCCTCACTTACTTCTGCTGTCTATCAGCTTAGCCTGGACACTACAAAAAGAATTGAGGGGAGGGTAAAAATCTCCTTTCCTTCCTTTTGTGAAGCATAGGAGAAGAAGCAGAGAGCTGTTTTACACTTTAAAAGCAGGACTAACAGCTATTGTTTCTTTCTGGGTGTTTGAGTTGATTTTCTGGTTCCACAGACACTTTAATAGTGCTATAAATTGTCTGGTAAAGGAATTGTTAGTTAGAGATGGTGTCTGGGGTATTTGTTGCTTATTGATGTGTAAATTGGCTGGTACTGCTGGCTGCACTGCTGAAGATGAATGCTTTGTAGCATGATGATAACAATAACAATTAGCATAGGATATAGCAGAGCGTTAATTGTTAATTAAGATCCCAAACAGAGATGCCTGTGCAGATCAGTCTGCTCCTCCTGCTCCCTCTGACCAGTGTTCAGAGTGCCAGGGATATTTCCCTGGGCCAGGGAATTTTCTGTGCCTCCTCCTCTCCTCTTGCATTGCTGAACTCAACCTTTCCCCAGAGCTTTTGCTCAGGTGTATTTGGTGCTTCTGCTGACAGCTCAAAACTGCAAGATCAAAAGCAGGTGACTCTAGAGACCAAAGACAAGAGGACAGAAGGCTGGCAGGTTCACAGCCCTGTAGAGAACAATGGCAGGAAAAGAGACAGGACAGAGGATGAGATGCTGGATGTCATCCTTGTCACAGCTATCTTGTGTGGGAGCATAAAGCAATTATTAAAGTAAATGTTCCTTCTGTGCAAGAGGAAGGTTGTCAGCAAGTTAAGAAATGACTCCTGTGCCTCAGCTTATCTCACTCCAGAGGTGAGAATGTACCTCTGCCTGCTGAGGTGCAGGGAGGGTGGAACAAGGTTCACTCAGCACTTAAAACTTGCTGGAAGGATGTTGTCTGGTCATAGATCTCATTTAAAACACAAATCCATGCTGCAAAATTAGATGAAGTCAGAATGGATGGGGTTTTCTGGCCATGATCTGTTTGGGTTTTCCTGCTCAGAGGGCAGAGGAGGGATGACAGCCTCTGCAGACTCACAGGACAGTTTGTGTGGTGTCTGACAGAGGTATTTGGAGGAGGAATGATAAAAGTTACTGCAGTCTTGTCTCCTCAGAATATCTCCACCTTAGCTGAACCCTGCCACACAAATATTGTGAGAAGCCAGGAAATAGCAGGGGGGAGCCACTTTGTTGGGTAGATCAAGGGGGAAAATGTAACCATGACAGAAATAATTCCCTCTGTTTTAAAGCCTGGGTGATGGGCAGAGGAGAGCCAGCAGCTGAGCTGAGCACAATATTAAATACCTTCTGCCTTAGAGACTACAGTGGAATACAGGCAATTAGAGGAGGATCAAAGGAAGAAAGAACATCCTTTTGAAGTGATAATCAATTACTGTTTTGAACTTACAGCAGGCAGAGGAAGGATGTGGGCTTACACCGTTGGTTTTACTGTCCTGCCTCATGTTGGAGGTTTCCTTGGCTGGTTCATCAATCGAAAAGAAACTCCTGTTTGGTATGAGAAGCTGAAGAAACCTTCCTGGTGTCCACCCCGCAAGATGTTCCCTGTTGCTTGGACTGTCCTGTACACTGGCATGGGGTAAGTCCTGGGTGCTGCTCCCTCTCCTGTCCTGCTGGTTCTGACACACACAGGAGCTGTCATTTCAAACCCTTTCATTTGCTTCTGGGCTGTCCCTTGGACCTGCATCATCAGGGCATGTCAGGTACTCTTGTTCCCAGCAGGCAAAGTATAGCCTGAGCGCAATCCTGGGCTGAGCTCCTCAGATTCACCCTGTGGGCAATGCTTTTGGCCGGGGATACAGCCCATGCTCAGCTCTGTAAATAGACACTAGAACCAGCCACTGCCTGGGGAAGCTGTAGGAGCCATAAAGGTGTGGGGCAGGAGATGGGTTTGGGAGCAGCCAAGGACGTGGATGCAGCTGCCATGCAAATACTTGTCCTGCAAATCCCCATTGTGAGACAGCCCCCCATGAAAAGGCTTTGTCTGTATTAGGGATTCACTCCCTGCAAAACACTAATGTCCTTTCCTCTCCACAGCTATGCCTCCTACCTGATATGGAACGACCTAGGGGGCTGCAGCAGCAAAGCCATCGTCCCACTTGGCCTCTACGGGGCTCAGCTGGCTTTAAACTGGGCTTGGCCTCCCTTCTTCTTCGGTGCACACAACCTGAAGATGGTAAAGTATCATCTGCTGGAGGCTTGTTAGCTGGTGTCCCTGCACAGGGGTTTGGGGGTTGTTTGGAGGAGTTCTGACTGGCATTATGCAGTTGTAAAGAGAGCTGTGAGGAAGAGCTTTTGCTCAGATATAGTTCACACTGCACTTGGTTCTAGACAATGGTATCAGTCCCTTCCATCCCTTACCCTGCTCTTGCCATGCAGATAAGCAGCCCAAGCAGAGCAGGGTGGGAGATGGGGGAGTCAATAGTCCAGCTGCTGCATCTCTTAGTTAAGGATCTGGGGTTGGAGATAAGTCTTTCTGAGAGTCACACCCTGTGCTGGCAAGGAGTAAAGTCAGCATCCTAGGGGGACACATGATAGTTCTGAGAGGCTTATCAAGCAAATACAATGCCCTGTGCATTGCAGAGCCTGTGAGGAAGATGTGCACAAGGTACAGGCAGAGCAGAGCTGCACTTGTGCTGTATTCCAGATGCACTTATCTCAGGTGTCAAGGCCCAGAGGTGACAGAGGCATGGAGTGGGATTTATGTTTTCACCCAAGTGTTGTCATTCTGTGCAGCAGCAGGTACATTTGGAGAGTTCATGGAGTGATAACCATCAGTACTAACACAAGTGCATTTCTGATCTGTCTGCATGGGCATTATCAGCAGGAAGAGGCACTGAAGATCATAAACAGGGTGTTAATCTGCAAAACTCAATAATGAACATAAAAAATTACCATAGACACAGAATCATTTGGGTTGTTAAAGCCCCTGAAGCTGCTGCAGTCCCAGACCTCCCCTCACCCTGCCCAACCCAGCACTGACCCACAGCCCTCAGCAACTCAGCCCCACGCCTTTGGGATCCCTCCAGGGCTGGGCACTGCCACAGCTCCCTGGGCAGCCTGGCACAGGGGCTGACACCCCTCTCAGGGAAACAGTTCTGCCTCAGCTCCAGCCTCAACCTCCCCTGGGGCAACTCCAGCCCCTTTCCTCTTGTTACTGGGGAGCAGAGCCTGACCCCCAGCTCCCTGCAGCCTCCTGTCAGGGAGTGTCAGAGAGGGCTCCTGTCTGCCCTCAGCCTCCTCTTCTCCAGCCTCAACACCCCCATTCATTCCCTCAGCCCCTCCCCAGCACCCTTGTGCTCCAGCCCCTTCCCCAGCTCTGTGCCCGGCTCTGGCCACGCTGCAGCCCCTCAGTGTCCCTGTGGCAGTGAGTGAGGGGCCCAGCACTGACACAGCCCTGGAGCTGCAGCCTCCCCAGGGCCCAGCACAGGGGACAATCCCTGCCCTGCTCCAGCTGGCCACATTATTTCTGACACAAGCCAGGATGCCCTTGGCCTTCTTGCCCACCTGGGCACACTGCTACCATTAGTCTTGGCTCCTGGTATGATACATCCAGATCTCATTGAATAGAGTTGAGCCAAGGCCCTGGGCTTTAGGATCATTCTAGGTGGTTTTTCAATGCTAATCCTCCCCCATTCCTATTCCATCTCACCTCCTGTAGCAGGATGGTTTACAGTCCCACTGGGGCAGACTGCTGTGTGTTCCGTTGCACTGAGGGCAATGGGCTGCTGGTCGATAGGGCTGGGGCAAAGGCTGCACTCCATGAGCTTAAAGCTTTCTTCCAGCTGAAATGATGATATGATCCTATGATTGTCTTGTCTCTGCTCCAGGCACTGATTGACATCCTGTGCTTGGATGGCCTGGCCATAGGCACCGTGTGCTCCTGGTACCGCATCAACAAGGTGGCGGCGCTGCTGCTGGTGCCGTACCTGGGCTGGCTGGCCATGGCCACCTGCCTCACCATCCGCATCTGGAAGGACAACCCGGAGCAAAAAGCAGGCAAGAGTGAATAAGAGCAGGACAGAAAAGAAGGCATGCTGTGAAACTCAACTGATATGAGCAGAGATGTAATGACCTGGGGGAATCGTTCTGGGCTGGGCATCAGGATGTGCCTCCTCCTCCCACCTTCCTTGTGGTTGTGCATCACGTGCCTGTGTGCTCCTGTAAAGTAATCACACTCCCTTCGCTTGGGAACTGTTTTCTCCAGCACTGCTGAGGGCTGGGGGCTGCAGCTGTATGGTGAGCTTAATGCTATCAGGTCAAATTCCATTAGCTAAATTAGGATCTCATGAGATCAGTGTAATTCAGAGCAGCAATCCTGGACGTCCCTCAAAACTGCTCCCAGGTCCCCCAGAGAGCAGAACTTGTTCACACATGTGGTAAATCCCATCTCCTCTTTTGGCACCAAACAAAAATGCCCTTCACTCATGCACACCGAACTCACTTGATGTTTTTTTTCCCCTTTGCTCTGTTGCTTCATTTTCATGTATCACTTGGTTTGTGCTTTATCCCACTAACTTGTTATCTGCCAGCTACTGAGTAAGCAGTAATCTGTCTTGTCCTGCTAGTGAAAGAAGACTGGGCACTTCCACCTCTATTTGTGGAGTATCACACTTCTTGAGTGTCATGCTCCAAGATAAAGCAGCAATGATTAGAATGCAAATGCTTCTCCCAAGAGGAAATTTCCCTCTTCCACCTCTTGATGCTGTTCCTCGCCAGAAAAGAACAAGTAACATCAGTGCCTTTGCAAAAGATACTTTAAATATTGTGGGGTGTTTTTTTTTAAGTGCAAGAAACAAAAGAGCTTTTGTACAAAGCACTTGCTCATGCTGCCTTGGTGGTTGGGCAAAAGCCCTGTGCCAGGTCTGCCAGATGCAGCACAGGTATCTCATCCCAGACTCTTTCCCTTCCTCAATATTACTAATCAGCAAAGGTTAAAATACAAGCAGTTGCAGAGGTACAGGACCAATCCATGACAGAATCAGACACAAGAGGTGCATGGCCCAGCCCTTGTCCATCCTTTGTTCTGGCCATTGCCTCTGACAGATCTGGACATGATGTGTTGCTGTCTACAGAGAATATTTACTATTGTATTTTGCAATTGATAGAAGCAATGTATGTGAAGAAAAGTGGTAAATGAATCCTCTTTCTGGCAGCTGACTGTAGATGAAGGTGTGTGGGTAACATTTGTAAAGGGTGGGGGTAGGAGGGCTTAGCTGGGGAAGTAAAATAAATTGCATTTGCTTTTAATAAAACCAGGCCACTTCTGTTTGGAGAATAAAATCAGTCCATGTCAGTGTTGTTTTAGTGGTTTGTAAAAGCTCAAAGGGATCCTGTCTGGCTTGTGCTCTGGCTCCCAAGGGAAGGGGATCAGCCCCAGGCTCATTCCCAGGGGCATGTTGGGAGCAAATTGGCTGAGGGGACTCCCAAAAGTTCCTTCAGCTCCTACACAATGGACACAGGCTCACTGGGGGATGCAGCCCCATGACAGACTCCTCCATTATACTTCACCCACAGCTGACAGCTAAGGAAGCCAAATCCTGGCTCTGGGGATCCTTCCCAAGTCACACCAAGCCTGGCTTTAGAGATGCTGAATGTTCCTGGGTCCAGCTCACGTCAATGGCAGAGCTGAGTGCTCAGCATCACTGAAAGCTGAGGCCAAGAGAAACAAACACCAGTAGCTGAGAGCAGCTGAAATTTGTAGCATGTCATAGATCCCATCCATTATTTTTCCCTTCTAGCTCCAGGACACCTTTACCCAGAACTGCTGCAAGTGTAGTGCTGCAATCACCTGAGTGAAAAAAAGCTGCCTAAGAACAGGCCATTGGGTAGATGTGGCTGTAAGCAGGAGCAGGACTATAAAGCATGAGCACTGCACCAGAAAGATCATCAGCCACTAGCAAAGGAACAAAATGAAAGAAAGGGGTTTCATACATTTCAGGGCTTCCTATAACTCTCTGTTACCACTGAGCTTATTTACAGCAATGCCTTGTCTTCCAGAAAGCCACATGCCAAACGACAGGAAGAGAAATGATTTCTTCCCCAAAAGAAGATAATATGTGGGCTGCTGATGCAGTTCAGGGGAGTTAATGCCTTGGGACTCCTTAAGAGGCTTCTGTCTGTTCTTCCCCAGTTAATGTGGCAGAGCCCCGAGGAAGAGTGAGGAGCAGAGCCATGCAGTGAGGCCAGAAGGCAGGTCTGGACAGGGATCTCTGCTCTGGGAAAGGGAAGAGTCTTATCTAAATCACATTAAGTCAGTGATTCTAGATCTAGTATAAGCCTGCAATGTGTTTATAACATTTCCCATTCAATATATGGATGCATATTTGATCAGCTTCTAGAAATCTCTCCTCTCTCCCTTCCTCCTCACCCTTTTCTTGGCAGGTAACAGCAAATGTGTAATTAAGAGTAACAGAGTTTTTTAAACCCCTTTTGTTTGCTCTCCTCATTCTCCTGACCAGTGTGGCCATGCTCTTGTCTGCAGTTCAGCTCCTTTTCCTTCCATTTCTCTACATCCACCACCAGCTTCTCTTTGCTACTTGCATTTTCTTGCAGGCAGCAAAAAATACCAAATGTCCTGAAGCGTAATGAACATAACAACCTGAAATCAATTGACACAGTTAAATCCAGCAAAGCACCCTCTTGTATTAATATTTAAAGCACCATTTAGTATATTTGCTGTTTGAACAGACACACTAAAACCCCTTTGCATAAAAATGACTTTAAAGACATTTCTAAGTCATTATCTAGAACATTTCTCAGCTGTACCTTGCCCTGCAGAGCTAAGCCAGCTTGTGCTGCTGTGGAGCCAAGGGGCTCTGCTTTCCCAGCAGTGCTGCTGTGTCATGGGGCTCATGCTCCTACTTACACCAGAGCTGGAAGAAGCACGTGGCCACACAGCCCTTCTCTGGATCCATCCCTGTGCTTGGGTCAGACAAAGGGGAAGAGGAAAAAAAAAAACCCAAACCAAAAAGGTGCCAGAAATGTAAAGCACAGGGAGGGAGCTGCTTTGCTAGAAGCTGTGAAACTGGCCTCTGAGTGAGAAGAAGGGTTTCTGCTGAGGTTTGCTACGTGTGAGCTCAGGGCCCTTTGTCCCAGGGGATCCAGAGGATCACTGGGGGTGTTTTCCATCAGCCAGGCAGCAGGCAGGATGGATCACCTTGGCAGGTATGCAAGGTATTTGTCCAGCCCCCATGAAATCAGCTTATGGAATGGGCATCAGGTCCCACCCAGCACCAGGAACATTCATGAGCCACCACAGGAGGTGTTGCAGTTTGACACGACTCAAGCAGTGACTCAGACAAAGGCCATGCATCTGCGGCAGCTTTCACGGGGTCGTGGCATTTAGAGAGCAGAGCCACCTCTCAGATCACAGTGTCTAATGCTGATCCCCCTCTTCAAACTTCAGCCAGTCTTTCCAGAAAGACCTATTTGATACTAAACCGGTCGTTACACTTGATCTTAGCCCAAAGGGCACATCCTCGGGCTGCTGGATATACATTTCTGTCTAAACAAAACCTTCCTGCCTTTCAGTCCAGCCTCTTTTCCTAAGCCTTGTCTCTCTCATTCAAAAATTTACCAGCTGTTCCAGAAAGCCCTTTGCCTTCGATCCTAAGGAAATGTAATTGATGTGCTGATGTCTGGAGCCCTGTGAAAACACAGAGTCAAATACTGGAGAGGATTTGCTGCTGGGTGCGTGTAAACTTCAGAGCTGACCAGGGTTCAGCAGCTCTCCTCACTCCTCCTTCATCAGCAAGGTGGTGCAGTCTGTAAACCCCTGTGGCTTTGAGCACCTGCAGCATGACTGGGGCTGACCTTCCTCCTCTCAGTAAGGACAGCAGCAGAATCCCAGCAGGAAGGAGGTTTGTGCTGCTTGGAGCTGCCATTAAGTTCCAGTCAGGCCCTGTCACGTCAAACCCAAGGGACGCTGGAGTGCTCACACCGCTATTCCCAGCCCCTTCTTCTTCTTTTCAACCTTGGCACTGTGGTCCTTCAGTGGGAGGAGAGGGGCAGGTGAGAGCTCAGAGGGGCTGAGGGAAGGAGAAGCTGCCTCTGCACATCACTGTCAGAGGGTTTATTTATTTATCACGTAACGGTAGTTACAGCTGGAAAAAGCAGGAGGAGGATGGCTGCCAGACAATGTCTCTAGGGAGATGTTTTGTTAGTGCCACCAGCTGTCCCCTTGGAATAGAGAGCACGTCTGAGCCATGACTCACGCCGCCAGTGTCTTATTTCACTCTCCCATCTAGCCAAAAACGTTCCCCCAGCCCAAGAATGTAACAAAAGCCTCGTTTTCCTGGCAAGGACTTTTGCAGCCAGGTCTCTTCCACTGCCCTGCTGTGATCAAGAAAGGAGAACAGTAATTTTAACTTCAGGAAAGTAACTGCTGCTGTAATTAGAGAAACGGGGTGACTTGCCTGGGAGACAGGTCAAGGGAAGACACCATCTGAGACCTATTGAAGATGGGGAAGTCAACAGAGTGTTCAGAGATGCTTCTAAAGTCAGTGGAGAAACTCTTCTGGACTTGGATGGATGCAGGATCAGTCCTCAATATCCAATACTCCAGCAAAGCTAGACAGCTTCTCCCAGAAGAGGTTGTCACCTCAGCCTTGCCCTGCCTCTGCTGGCAGCATTCCCATGCAGGCAGCTCTTCACACCTCGCTGCAGGTTTGCTGTCTTTGAGCTCTACTTCTCCCCATTACTTCATCTGGCTCTGTTCAGTCATCCTGGCCTCAATGTCCTGATGCAGTGAAGCCAAACGTTTTAAAACAGAGGGAGACAGGCCGCCAGATGTTGAGGGACAACATCTGTCACGGGATGGAGCATGTGCCCAGGCAGAAAACCACAGCTTGGGGTTGTGCCCAATGGCTGGTGCTGTGGCTGCAGTGCAGGGCTGTGGTCACACCACTGGATGTTTCCCCACACACGAGGTGCAGCTGCTGAAGAGGATTCCCTACGAGAGGAGAGTTTGCACTGGAGGGCTCTGGGGAGAGACCCCAGGACTCTGCTCAGCCCTTGTCATGGGGGAGCAAATGGGGAGAGGCAAGGGGCTGATTCTCATAATCCCTACACGAGATCTGACGTGTGTGTGTGTGTGTGTGTGTGTGTGCGCATCTCCTGTGCATCTTCTATCTATCCAATAAAGGAAACATTAATCAGTGGGGAGAGGGGCAGGGCAGAGGGAATCCTCCATAAAAACGCTCGTTGGCAAGTGCAATGATTTTAGATGACTCAAGTGCCATTGGGAGGTCACAGAAACACAGGATGGTTTCAACTGGAAGAGACCTTTCAGCTCATGGAGTGCAGCCTCTTTCCCAGCCCCATCACNCTGCTGCAACTTGAGGCAGTTTCCCACCCCCAGCTGTCTGCAGCTGCCTTTCAGGTGGTTGTAGAGAGTGAGAAGCTCTCCCCTGAGCCTTCTTTTCTCCAGGCTGAACAGCCTCAGATCCCTCAGCTCTTCCTCAGCTGAGATGTGCTCCAAATCCTTTCCTAGCTTGGCAGCCCAGCCTCTGGAACCTCTCCAGCACCTCAACGTCCTACACGAGGCTCACTGCACCCCTGGCACCTCTCAGCACCTGTGCCCCAGCTCCTTCTCTAAAATAGCTGATCCCTGGCTTCAGTGGCCAGGCCCCAGCACAGAGGCTCCTGTGCACACGTGTGTGCTGCAGGGGAACTGGGGTCACTTAAAAACAACCCACCCAAACTGATCAAAGCCTTGTGGCTCTAACACAAAATGTCAGATTGACAGCAGCTCCGTGGTGGCCTTTTATATTTTTGGCTCAGGCAGACGCTGCAGGGGGTGGCTCCTGACTATTTAGTGTACTGCCCTAGATGGAGCTGAGCAGCAGCTGTGGAAAGGCTGGAGAGAGGCAGAATCTCAGTGCCACATTCCCTAGATTAGATTAGAACTCAGTCCTAAAAGCCTGCAGAGAGGCCAGGCCAGTGGAAGCTAAAGGCTGCAGGAAAGATGGGACTGTAGCCATCAATGGCTTCCAAAAATAAAGAAAAGTGGGTTGGAGGGAGCGAAGAGGGACTGGAAATGCTTCTTTAAAGCATAAGGGTAAGAAGGAAACAAGCTGTCACTCATTAAGAGAGGATTCCCATCCCTGAAATGTCAAAGGTGAGGGTAATTGGCCAGGGGGAGCTTGGAATTTGAGCACAGTTACCATGCAAGAGGAAGAACACTCCACCTGCCCCCCAGGAAAGTATTTTAAGCTTCAAAATAAATAAAATCCTGCCCCATGAAAATGAGAGAGATCTATTCCACAGATAGGATGTCTTGGAGCTTGTCAAATCCTTCCCTGCGCTGTTGTCACAATACTCCCCGCGCCAGCTGTGTCAGTCACCAGAGAAACAGCTCGTCACTAGCAAACAGTGTGGAACAGTGTGGAAGTGGAAAGGCTGTGAGGGCTCTGTGTGTGTGTCTGTGTGAGGGGCTGTGTATGTGTGTGTGTGTGTGTGTGTGAAGGGTTCAGTGTGTGTGTGAGGGGCTCTGTGTGTGTGTGTGTGTGTGTGTGCGAGAGGCTCAGTGTATGTGTGCTCTGTCCCCAGGACAACTCTGTTTCAATGGTGGTGCTAATGAAAAGCTACAAAGGGAATGGTGGCACAGCAAGGCAGCCTGGCCTGGGCCTGGGCTGGAGCCTGAGCCTCAGCAAGGGGGCTTGAATCACCAGAAGAAATGATCTGCCCAATGGGCTGGATTTATTTCAACCTGTGATAGTGCAGACCCCTCTCAAGGCTCTAAAGAGCCAACTACAGCCTTCAGATAGAATATCACACAGGCTGTGTCTGGCCTTGGAGCAATGATTCACACCTATCTGACTTCTTATCCTCCTCAAACTAAGAGCAGGTTTTCCACCAAGTGCAGACTGAACACTCAATCAAATACAGCTTAATGTGTCCCATTTATCCAAATCTTGATGACAGCGGGTTCTGAACTAAGTGCACAACCCAAGATACTGGAGATTTGATTTCCAATATGCTTTGGCTAAAGCCTGAGCTGTGCACAGCTACACATTTTCCAATCCCTTTCACCCTCATGGCATAGCAGGATCAGTCTCTAGGAAAAATCTCACTCAGGTTTTATTAGATATGGCTCACATGGGATTCCTATCAACTTCAAACTGTTTTAATTTAGAGTGAGAAGTTGGAAGAATTTCACATAGTTCTGAAGGGAAAAAAAAAAACCCAGAGACAATCCCCCCAGTCCAAGCACATAAAACATCTTAGAGCTTATGTGAAGGCTACATTACCCCTGAGTATCCTCCTAAATTACCACAGCCTCTTTGAGAAACCTGCCTATTCCATGGCTGGGCAAACCAAGCATCTCCAGCTCAGGTCAACAAATCTTTTATTGTCACAGTCTCAGGGGCTGGAAGGG
>WBNH01011778.1:113511-124690 GCA_013401255.1 Urocolius indicus | reverse complement strand
TGTGTGTGTGTGTGGGGTGTCTGCCTGCTGTGCCTGTCTTCCTCCACCGCCCCGTGCCTCTCCTTTCTTCCATCCCTCCCTCCTTCTCCTCCCCGCCCCATCTGTTACAGGCTTGCGGAATTGCGGCTGTTTGAAATTAAACGTGATCTTTACAGTACCGGCCGGGGTCTGTAATGTATCTGATAAATGAAGCTCTTCCCGTCGGTTTCAGGTCATGCAAGGAAAAGGGCAAAGCTGGGGAGGGAGCTGGGCGGGGTTTCCCTTTGCTTTTCACAGTCAGGCGAGAGGAGTCTGGTTGATGTCTGCAGCAGATAAAGGAGACAAGAGGATCATCAAAAGACCCCAGAGCCCTTTTATCTTTCTGCCGTTTTTCCCTCCGATTTCGTTTATCGTTGCCGTGTTGTCTGTCTGCTCGTTTCCCTCCCCCGGAGAAGGGATCGGGTGCACCAGGGCCCTGGCTGAGGTAGTAGTTTGTGCTGTTGGTCGGGTTGTGACATTGCCCGCTGTGGAGATAACTGCGCAAGCTACTGCCTTGCTAGTGCTGGTGATGATCAGCTGCAGATGAAGACAATGACAATGGGAATCCCCTTTGTTTTCCCGGGATTGCGTGCTGCTGAGGTGGCAACAATTCCTTTTCCTCCTACTTCTGCAGAAGGAGTCTAGCCTTGGCCACTGAGATGAGTAGCGGGGTTCGACCCCATCAGTAGGACGCTGCTTCTTTCACAGAGCTGGATGAAAAACCGTTAGTTTCACACTGTTTGGAGGGCACCTGAATTTGTGCTGAAGAGCAAGTGGCTGCGTTTCTTCTCACGCTTAGACTTTACTGTTCACATGGCAGTTTTGGAAGAGGTGGATTTTCTATTTAGTGAAGACAGAGATGACAGACTTGTATTTTCTGTGTTGTGAATATGCAAAACGTGTAAATGTGATACTGAGTGCTTTTCCTCCGAATGGTAAAAAAATCCTGGATGCTTATCTAACAAAAGCAAAAAATATGTATTGTATACTTACCACATTGGTAAGATAATCTTTATAGTTGAATAATTGTACTGCTTGGTGCTAACAGTATGTGAGGTGAACTTCTGAGATATTTTTCCTGTATGCTTTGACTGACTTGCTGTGAAAAGCAAACCCAAGAATCCGCTTCTGTGAATGAATTAAAATTGCTGGTGGTGTGTTTATAGAGATGGCTAAGGGTGTCAGTTTTTATATGGATTTCAGCATGTTGATCACTTATTTCAATGGCTTAAGCTTGGAATATATTAAAATACTTAAAATAAATGTGTGTAACTGTCTCTTACATTTTCAAAAATTAGTTTTCAGTCTTTGGAAGACTTTACTGAACAAGTTGTGGGTAATCTTTTGAGACCATAGTGAAAGTTAAAACTCAAGCTAAACACTTGAAAATGAGCTGGTACTTCAGGACTTCTTCTGATTCACAGTTCTAATGTATTTATAATACTTGGAAGAGTTGAGCAAACTTGCAAACTTTAACTGTGCCTCTCTTTCTGATTTGCTTGAACTCGTCTTTTAGAAGACGTGCAAAGGTTGCTCTTTGCCCTTGCACCTCTGCTGCAAATAAAGTGCCTTGCAGAACACAGGGAACATGGTACTTGCTGACAAGTTTAATCTGATGGTGCTCATTTCTACCCTGTGCAGTGCGTTGTTGTGGGAACCCAGCTGTGTCACAAACTAAACTTAAAAGCTGGGTGTAATACCAACAAGCTAACACATTCAGTGTTCTGACTAGTAGCTTTTCTTCGAAGTAAAGTAGGGATCATGGTGGTTGACTTTCCACAAATTTAAAACATACCCTCTCTTTTTGGTTTTTTTTCCTTCACCTTAATTGGAAGGAGCAAAAAAGGTGCTGTAGTTGCCTGCTTTCACATCCTGACGATCCAAGCAGAGCCCCTTGAGGTTTGATCTGGAAGTTGGGGTAGTATTTTTACCATCTACCTTCAGGCTTCTATTTTAGTTGGCTAATCCACCGGTCCCCCTCTCTTCAGTGAAGAAGGGCACAGCTAGATCCCTGATTTACATCACACTTTTGAATGCCTTAACGTTATTTGATCTGAATTACCCTTTCAAGGAGCTTGTGTCTGTGTGTTGACTGTTAGGGAGGTGAAGGAGCTTCAGCTAAGCGAAGTGCCTGTAGGTGGGTGGTGTGAAGTTGTCCTCCCTATTGCTTTCCCTTCTTATGCTCAGGCAACTTGGGTAGAACTAGTCTCCCTTTGTAGCTTTATGGGTTTGAGGGAGAGAATCGATGGGAGAAAATGCATTCAAGTGTACTGCTTGAAATGCCTAACTGATTATCGCCTGTATAAGATGTCTCCCTTAAACTTCACTTGCCACCTGAGCAATCAATTCTTTGTGCTGTGAACGATGACTTCAGAGTTCAAGGAACATTAAGAGCCTGTACTGAGATATTTCAGGTGGGGGGACTACTGGTGAGATCTATGAGGTGGTTTGTCCTCTTAGATCTCTGTTAGGTATTGTTGGGAGGCTTGAGGACAGCAATTGTGAACTATTTCCTTGAGGAGCCGTGTTTCCAGATGCCTGTCATTCCTTTAGGGACATCCATACATTACTTAGTTCAGAACACTTCTCAGTCTGGCATTCAAAGTATAGAAATTGGTCCAGACAGGTTCCATCGTTAGCATTGTCCTCATCTCAACCCTTACTGCCTAGCTGTCTGACACACACAGCTCACTGACGTGAGGAAGGCTGCAGCATCATGCTTGGAGGCAAAAAGATTAGTTCTTCAGTGGAATGGGGAGCCTGATCTTGGTGATATGGTAACAGTCGAAGCTGTATTTCTGAAAATACTGGGAAAACCTAAAATGGAAAGAGTGGCTGATATCTTGCAAGTTCAGTGATCCTATATTATGATTTGATGAACTGGTTTGGAAAGAAAAATTGCATCGTGCCAATTGAAAAGCTGTACTGCTGGCACGTTATTTCCACGGCATTGTCTCTTGCTAAAGTTGGGGTTTTTTTTTTCCCCCTTTTGTTCTTCAGAGGTTTCAGTCAGACTTCTTGTGTGAATTTGTTGCAGAAACGTTAAAATGGGCGCATGGCTGAGTTGATGGAATTTCTGTGCAAAGTTATTTAGTTTATAGTATCCCTATTGTGTATTGTTTGCTGTGCTGGGTGAGAAAGTACTGCAAGAAATGTTCCTCTGTAGCTTTTCTGAGCACTTCCTTTGACTCGTGGAATAATAAAAATGCATTGAGATTCACAGCATAGTCGATTAAGCTTTAGATGCTCTTATTCCCTGGTTTGATGTCTTTTTGCGCTATTGTCTTACCTATTTTGTGAGGAACAGTCACCAGCTGCTCACCCCTCCAGCTACTGTCTGTCAATGCTGCTTCTAAAGATACTGGCACGCATCAACCTAAAATCTTAGATTCAAGATAGTGGCTTCCCTGCAGGGTGCAGTTGCCCTCTCTGTCACCAAGGAGAGTGCTGTGTTCCCATGCTAGCAACTTTGATACTTGAGAACTTGGCTTCACTGAGGGGCTGGCTTAGGTTGTTCTGTGTTCGTAGATCCCGGGCCACGCACCTAAGGAGCGAGACCTCCCGCTTACGCTGGGAAGCAGCTTAACACAGTAAGAGGAAGTGCCGGTTTCTACAAAATTAGGTCTATAAATACATAAGCACTGGCTTAAAATACATCAATGCATGTAACAAGTTATACGTGCAGCTTTTCACTGGGTGCCTTCTGTGCTAAATTAACATAAGGAAGTGCTTACAGTAGTAATTACAAACGAAAGCGAACCACATTCTTCTCGTTCAGATCATTTACTTGCACCTTCCGCTGTCTTGCACTCAAGTGTTACTTGGTGAAATAATAGAAATTGGGCTTAGAACTTTGCCTGTGGAGGAGGCTTTATAGATATTTGTGGTGTGTGTCTCTAGAGAGGTGCTTTCTGTAGCAGAAATGAAAGTGTCATTCAAAACAAAAGTGTGACTGGAGCACCTGGAATATGAGTCTTTTAATATATGTTCAGATGATAATTGATACATTAATTACATAAACTTATCCTTAAGGAAGTACTCTATATCTTTTTGCTGAGAGTCAGCCGCATTAATGTACAAGCTTTTTGAATTTCTATCAGAAAAGAGCATGTATCCTGCCACTAAACATGTCAAAGGTGGAGCAAGACTGGAAAATGTAACAGAAGGGACCTTCACTGGGGATTCAGTGCAATAGCTGAAGCGAAAGCCTTGCATTTAATGGGAAGGACCTGGAGTGTGCCCTTGGACATCAGTGGAAGCTGCTGTGTTTGGTCTGGGAAGCGAGTCTGAAGGCTGGAAGTGAGCTTCTGTTTCTTCTCCCTGGCCAAAACTTTACCTGCGGGAAAGGCTTTTACGTGGCTTTCCAGTTTCTCTTCCCAAGTTTGCTTGTTTCTGCTGTCCTTCCATTTTTTTTCCTGTTTTCTTTGTAGCCAGAGTTCTCTCTCTTGCCCTGTTTGTGTCCCCTGCTTTCTTCTGCAACCGCAGCAGAACTGCCTGTGTCTTCACAGGCAATGGTGTTTGAGGGCTTCCCTATCCGTTTTAGCCTTCTAGTGTTTTGTTCTAGGCCAGCTGACAAAATAGTATCTATGATCCCTTCCTGGTCCTCTGGTCACCTTATTCCTTCTTTCCACCATCCTCCACAGTTACTTTTGAAGTCACCTGAAAGGAAATTTTCCAATTTTCCAATTAAATTTCCAATTAATTTTAAATCTTCCGATTTAAAAGAAAATTACATTCTTCTGACTTCCATAAAAAATAGAATTAAACATCTCGTTACTAAAGCGATGTGATATGTCCCTATCCCCCTTTCACCTGAAGGGAACTCAGGGCATGCCTATTCCCTTCTGAAGGGTGCTTTTGCTGTCTTCCACTTCACCCTTTGCAAGAAGCAAAGGTTTTGTCTTGCGTCTGTCTTATTCCTTGGTCTCATTTTTATGGGACAAGGCTTCGCTATGAAAATGCCGGCGTTGAACGAGACATGGTCATACTTATCCCACCTTCTCTGTGCAGGTTGGTTAGTGTTGGAAGGGAAGGGGGGATAATTTTGCTGTTAGTTAACTTTTGAAGGTACCACCTGAGGAGGGATGGTTCAAGTGATGGCCCAGTGACCGAGTGCTGCCTGTGGTGGGTATTCCTGGAGCAATGTGTTACTTTGATGTGACAACTTGACTGGAAAGGTAAGAGCATTGTTTGTATGCCACCTGCAAGGAAAAACAGTAGGTGTGGAACCAGAGAAAAAAAGTACAGTGACGCACTTCTGGCTGCTTTGAAATGTATTTTTTTAGCTGGTTTCTGGTTTATCTGGTGGTTTGTGCGTACGGCTTATGCCAAGGCCTTGAATTTCAGGGTGAAGCTTGGTTTTCAGTCTAAAATGGATCTGGTTCACTCTCAGAGTTTCCACACCATGCTCTTGAAGGACAGGTTGGTCCTTTGAGGACCTTCCAGAAGACTGAAGTAAACCTAAAAGACAGTACATTTTAATTATCATTGAAAGCTTTGGTTATGGTAGTGAATTACGTGTCAATGTCTGACGTAGGAAGTGGTGCGTTTTTTGTTAGGTGGATGTGAAAGCTCCATCGCTCTTGTCCAATAAAATGGTACTTGAGATGAGTTGTGTTTTCTGTAGAGTGCTGTGGGATTCATCAGGTGGCGATGCGTGTAGCCATCTCAGACGTGTTCATCTCTGATGTGGTAGCAAGCATGGTGATGTGACTTACAGACATAACACACGGAAGGGCCAAAAGCCAACTCCAAACCTGAGACGCCTCTTTTAGAGCCTCTGTGGTGTTTCCACTCTTGATATTGGAGCATGTTCATAACCTTCTGAGAAATGTAGTGCTGTGTCAGTGACCTATGTAATAGGTACTAATTTAGGTAAGAAAGCCACCACCTGGATCTGTTTTACCATTCCTCCTGTGGTTGCAACACAGATCCCAGTACTGTGTGCTTCCTTGAATGACTTTTTTTGCTGTGTTCTAACTGAACCCTAAGTTGCACCAGGAGGAAGATGAGGCCAAGGAGGGAGATGTTTAATGGCCTGGATTCTTTTTCTTCCTGTTCCTTAACTGAACACATGTATTAGAAGCTGAGGAAGGTGTAGGACCAAAGTACAGTCCTCTGTGAAACGCTGTTTGTGCGATAGATGCAGAAGGTAAGTGGTGCAGCCTAACACATGTTTGTGAAGCTCTGGGCTTCCCAGATTAACAGGTCACCTCTCTACTGCAGGTCAGCAGATATGCTTTACCTATTGCTAAATTTCTTGGCAATGCAGGCTGCTGTAGTAAGGAAACTGTTCAACTGCAACTGTTGATCTGTTGCATACCTAAGGGCTACCCCAGCATGCACACCGCTGTATATTAACTGCAGCCCTTCAGCAGGTCTGGTAAAGTTGATTCGCTGCTGTACTGCATTCGGTTCTTGCTGCTTGCATCTGGCTAGGACTGCTGCAAGGCTATCTGTGTTACACAGTAGGGGACAGAGATGTCAAAAATGATCTGACTGGAGCTTAGATTTTCTGTTATCCTCGCTTTCAAAAGCTTTTCTGTCTGGAAAGCTGCCTGCGCCCCCTTACGTAAAGGTCTAGGTCAAACTACAACTTGCCTCTCATTGTGGAGAGGTTTTAGCTTAGGTGAACAAGGGAGTATTGCTGGCAGATCCAGGATAACTGCACAAGTAGACCTGTTTTCACTGTGATGGGTGAAGAGCTGTCACCTTCCAACTGCATTAGTATGTCTCTTGACTAGAGGGCAGCTACCTTCTAGGGAGCCTTGCTGCATCCAGTTCTGGTCACCTGCTGGACAGTTGCTTTAGAATGGGTGAATCTGACGCCTGAGTCCATGTTGCTGGGTGGTTTGTGTCACGGTGGTGCAAAAACATACGGCTGCGTGGTGTATTCTCTAGAGTTCTCAGGCTAAGCAAAAAAGAAATCACTTCCTCACCTCCACGTTAGCTGCCCGCTTTACCTCATATGGGCCAGTGTCTACATATACAACAGGCTGAACGGGATGTGCGAGATCTGTGCTTCCTGTGGTCTTTTCTCCCAAGGTGATAATCATAACTGTTATCAGGATGTACACATGCATTGCCTCTGTCCATATCCATCTCGTGCTGCTCTGTGTCATGTAACCCTATCAGATTTACACAGTGATTTCGGTCAGATGCTGAGATTTGACAGCCTGGAGATCTAGTGTCGCAGTGTAACAGCTATTCTTTGAGCTGGGCTTGTTGCTGCTGCCGCCAGTATCACGATGGCCTTTCATGCAGCGAAACTCGAATACAGACACAAGAAACGCTCCTGTCAGCAAGGATGCAGGAGGTTACTTGTGTGTAACCTCTTGTAGGTTTGGCTGGAGTGCCTAGGTCTAGGAACCTTACACCTAGGTCTAAGGCAGGTCTGAAGTGGTACATGCAATACACAATGAGAGAGCGAGCACCACTGTACACATTAAATGTTTATTGGTGTGCCAGTCTGCCAGCTACAACGCCATTATTTTCCAGGTCCCTCAGGCTTCTCCCCTCTCTTGTGACCTAGCTTTTCAGCTACTCCTCACCAGCACAAATGGCTTTCTCCTTTCCATAAAGAGGTAAATCTGAAAGATTGCTTTCTAGTCCCTGATGTTGTACACGGTCTGTCATGTGTCCTGTACCAGCTGCTGTCTTTGCTGGTTTAGTACATGGCTACAGGCGAGAGCAGAAAAGAAGATAGGGAAGGATGGCAAAGGATGGGAGTGCTTGAGTTTAACAGTCTTTTCTTAATGACTGAAAAGTTAAAAATGGTCTAACAAAGTGTAAGACTTAAAAAAAAATTATATAAACAGTAGGATGCTAATCAACCCCCAAATAAAATGCTCAGTGCAGGATCTAGTGGGAGCAGAGGTCCTTAAATATTTATGCAATATGTTGTCTCCTCCCTTCCCCAGCCTTGTGCTACCTACAGCCCTGCTGTTGTACCAACGTGGTGGTGGAGTGCTCAGGATATCACCCAGCTCCTGACAGCCCCAGCAGCCACCACGCAGGCTGCGGGTAGCTGAAGTCCAAGCTGCAGGCGGCACGCAAACAGCTCAGGTGCCATTAGCATCTTCTCTAGGAAGCCCTAATGCAGGTGGCTCAGCTGTGTAAGCCTGGCCAGATGGCTGTGGTCAGCTCATGCCAAGGCTGGGCTTGGCATCTGCCCAGAAAATCCTTTATGGTAATTGTGAGGTCTTTGTGGTGCCCTCCATGCGTGCTGTTGAGTGGTGAGGCAGGAGGGGCTGCAGCCAGCTGTGGAGCAGCAGGGCCTTCCTTTGGAAGAATCAGCAGAGTGAACCACTGGAGCTGGGCCACATACGGGGCTGCTGCCCAGCGCCCACCCCCTCTGGCACGTGCATCCTGAGGCCAAAATTTGCAGTTCTGTATGTGGATGCCAGTATTGTTCAGTCCGATTATCAGTGCTGAAGAAGGCAAATACCATCCAGAGTGATAGCAGCGGGTGACACAGTGATTGATGGGACAACACACGTGGAGCATTTACCATTGGAAAGCAATCCGAGAGGTTTCATTAAGTCACAGTCCAACAGAGTTAATACTGTTAAATCATCAAGTACCCTATCTACTAGCACAAAAGTAGGCTAGATCTGCCGGATGTGTTGTGTAGAGACCTAAAAGTAGTTTGAGGTAACAGATGGCAACTCTCAGTCTGTTATATAAAATTATTTGTAAACGTCAGGAAAAAAATAAAAATAGAATTAATTCGGTCAGAAATTCCTGCTGGTTTAAAGAACACATTGAGATTGTATCTGACGGGTGAGAGGAGTGTGTGACAGGAAAAGAACTGCGGTGGACACGGTGTTTTGACAATTAAGCCTAAGTGGTAGAAGAGGAGGGCTTCCCCGCTCTTCATCTCCTTTGGAATTCATCGTTTGAGTAAAGAGATGTGTGGCTTTCAGCTGCAAAGTCAACTCCGTTGTGGGTCACTGCACTTACGGGCTTCTGGGTTCAGTCTTGATGCACTGAAATCCCAAAGTTCTCAGACTAAGCCAAGGCGGCAGAGACTGAGGTGATCTTACCATCTTTACTTAAAGACTCTGCTCTAGTCGTAACCATCGACTGAAACACCAGGATTTGGCTACTTTGTGCTTCAGTTTCTCCCTCTTTTCCAGTCCTTCTCATTTTCGCCTT
This sequence comes from Urocolius indicus, assembly GCA_013401255.1. Lineage (NCBI taxonomy): Eukaryota > Metazoa > Chordata > Aves > Coliiformes > Coliidae > Urocolius > Urocolius indicus. The sequence continues at coordinate 115,516 of WBNH01011778.1, read as the reverse complement.
TTTGCTGATCAAGTCTTGTGTAATTAGTAAAATTATCTTCTTGTTTTCTGCAGCCTCATGACTGGGTAAAAAGCGACGTCTTTGATGTGACAACAGTTTTGGCAGAGCTTGAAGTGACTGCAAGATGACCAAACAGCATTTTCTAATTTGTTTAGCCTTTAGATACTTTTTCCCCCTCCCTTCCTTTCTTACTATGTTTGTACCTCCCTTTCAGCTTCATGGCATCAGTCCAGGCTATTTTGTTTTATTTTCCCTTCCCTAAAACCACTGTTCACGCTATTATCAACATTTTGGTTTGTCAAGACTGTCAAGGCAGGAGTGGGTTTTTGTTCTATTTTGTGTGTCTAAAATAAGGGGAAAGGGATAAAAATGAAGATTTTGGTTTCCCTTCAAATAATTTGACTGGGTAGGATTTGCCACTGCCTCCCCCATGTTCCTTCATAAAGGGCTGGCATGTTTCTGGTGCGGTTGTCTGTAACAGAACTAAGCAGGATGACAGTGCTGGGCTCATAACCCTGACATTTCATGCAGTGCAAGACAGCATTGTGTTAACCACTTTGTACTGATTTGGGCAGTGTATGTGGATCAAGGTAGTCAGCTCAGGGGCTACATCTCATTAAGCAAGGATTTAGCAAAGAGGCCCGTGTCATTGCATTCCCCTTGAAGTGGGCTTCAGCTAGAGAGCTTTAGTGTACAGAAAGCAAGCTATTAAGCTGAACAATCTTCCCATCATGTAGCACTTGATTATTGTATATTGATGGACTGGTCATCTCAATTCAGAAAGAAAATGGGTCTGCTGGAGAGAATTCAAAGAATGAAGTGTTGGGGAAAAAGTCTCAAGACACAAGCTGTACCCGTATTTGGCAGATGAAAGAAAAGGATGGAAAGCAACATAGCGATTCTATATGGCAAAGTAAACTGCTTGTGGGGAGCTTTTAATAACCTGTAGAGGCACAGAAGATGCAGTTGTGCCTTATGCCATTAATTTCTACAGTCTGAGTGCTGGGAGTGAATACACATTGTAACAGCTGACTGGGGAAAGTGGTAGAGTTGAAACGTGCTGTAGGTCTTACAGCTGCCTCTGTAAACAACACACACCAGTCCAGGTTTGATGTTTGTCCTTTGAACAAAGTCTCTGGGTGTTGTGTAGAGCAAGTGATGACAGCGGTACTGCTGGGCCGAAGTGGTATCTGGGAATGGTGGCCTTCAGCATTGAACTCCATGGCTGCTCTCGGGCTAAGCTTTTGCAATGATTACACAGCAGATTCGAAGGCTGGTCATCAAAACAGTTATCCCTTTCTATTTGGTGCTATGAGCCCTAGGCATCTCTTTCTTAGGAGTCGGTAGTCTTGCCATCCTTACTGTACTTAAATTCCTCGGCTCCGCTGAGTCCAAAAGGACAATGACCATGGTAATGGTCCTTCTCCTCTTTTCTGTAGTGCAAAAATTTGCAGAATGCTTATAGCTATTAATTGAAAATTTGAAGCCACTGATTTCCTTACTGTTTGCTCCCGATGGTGAAGAAAAACAGACTAATTAACAATGCACTGTTGGAGTATCATACACCACCGTTTCCTCTGTGAAATCCAGTTACTGCGTGCCTGTCACTGGTGTTCTCAGAATGGCAGGGTTGGAAGGGACCTTTAGAGATCATCTAGCCCAACCCCCCTCCTCAAGCAGGTTCACCTGGATCAGGTCACATAGGAACGTGTCCAGGCGAGTCTTGAAGACCTCCAGAGAAGGAGGCTCCACACCCTCCCTGGGCAGCCTGTGCCAGGGCTCCCTCACATTCACAGGAAAGAAGTTTTTCCTTTAAGTTTTTTTCATTAAGTGGAACTTTTTGTGTTCCGTCTTTTGTCCATTACCCCTTGTCCTGTCACTGGATGCTACAGAAAAAAAGTGTTGCCCCATCCCCTTGACATACACCTTTCAAATATTTGTAATTATTAATGAGGTCCCCCCCTCAGCCTCCTCCAGGCTGAACAGCCCCAGTTCCTGCCGCCTT
>WBNH01011778.1:36822-113210 GCA_013401255.1 Urocolius indicus | reverse complement strand
GGCTACAGGCCTCCAACTTGACTTGGCTCTGTTGATCACCACTCTCTGGACTCTGTCATTCAGCCAGCTCTCAATCCACCTCACTATCCACTCATCCAAGCCACACTGCCTGAGCTTTCCTATTAGGATGTAATGGGAGACAGTGTCAAAAGCCTTGCTGAAGTCAAGATGACATCCACTGCTCTCCCCTCATTTAGCCAGTTAGTTATGCCCTCATAGAAGGCCATCAGGTTGGTCAAGCAAGATTTCCCCTTGGTGAAACTGTACTGAGTCCCTCTGATAACCATCTTTTCCTTCATGAGTTTTGAGATGGCATCCAGGATGAGTTGTTCCATCACCTTTCCAGGGATAGAGGTTTTCTCTTGGTTTCCTGTCCTGTTGCCTTCACCCATCCTATAAATCACATGGAACTTTGGTTCCTGGTTCTGGTGCACACCTCCAGCTTGAGGACAGTCTTTTGGCTTCTGGAATGAGCTGCTCCTTTCTGTCATGACAAGGAGTCAGTCATCTTCAGGACATCCTTTCTGCTGGATGTAGCTGTTCTGATGGCTGTCTAAATGTGTCTGGCAGGTATGTTGGTTGTGTAATGTGCCCAGAGCTGTCCAACCACCAAATCCACTTAGGGTCCCACCTACTGAACTCATCTTGCTCTGCCAGTCGCCACAAGCCAGGCTTTCCCCATCCTAACAGGATGGTAATAAGCGAAGCCTGCTAAGCCCCGTGCTTGAACAACTGCTGCAATCTCACCCAAAATGTTAGACACCTACTGCTGCAGTGGCCCAAGAAGCAATGGTGGAGGAGCACTGGCTGATGCCAGGAGGCCCCTCCTGTGTGTTCCCACACTGCCCCGTAGCTCTTCTTGCCTGGTTGGGTATGTTGGAGTGTGAACAGGCTCAGGAGGGGCTATGCTGCCCACCTACAGGAAAAGGACTACTCAGAAAAACTCTGCAAGTCACAGTCTTTGCACCGCTGACTGGACTGTAGGTGGAGTGGGGTTGGTGTTCTTGTTTTTTAAGCAGTCAGCAGCAAATACCTAGTGTAAATTCTTGGTGATGGTAGGTTTTTAAAAACACTTATAAATGGAGAGCTTCTATGCTATGAGAAAAACTTACTGTTCCTTGATGGAGAGTTACAGTAGTGGTAGTGTTATGGCACGGCTGTAACAGAGCACCTGCTTCCCTTTCACTGCAGTTTAACTTCCTTTGCCATTGTCATTGGCTTTGGTCGTGAAGAGCACGTTGCTTCTCTTCACGTGCTTATTCAATACTGCCACTGCAAAGGATTTAGTTTAAGTTTTGAACTTTGTTTGGAAAAAAAACCCAAACCAGCACCTCCTAAACCAACAAAATCCCTGAACTAGGGAAGTTATTCGTCTCAAATGCTTGTTTTGTTTTGTTCTCATCCATTAGTTCCAGCAGGTTATATTCTGTGAATTACTGCAAGTGTTAGAAACGTTCTTCGTCCAGCAGTGTGTATTCCATTTAAGTCTCTTGGCTATAGAAAGCGACTGGGGAGTTGCTGGATCCACTACTGGTATGGTCAGTATCCCTTGGAAGTAATGCAGATCATATGCTCCATTTACAGAAGCATCTGAGCTGCTGCTACAGAAAGAAACTATCACTTAACGTGGGCCATCGATCAGTCTGCATTATGGTCTGCTTCTTGCCAATAAAGAAATCAGAAAGGCTGTGATAAAGGCTAGTTTCCTTAGATTCCTCATTCTCTTTTACACCGATGATACACTTATTTTGAAGCATCTGTGTTTGTGCCAACAGATTTTTCTCTTTATCTTAAGAAGTGCCAAGAAATTGCTCTTCCTCTCCAAGGACACTCCTCTGTGGCCTGCTGCGGCATAACCAGCTAAACTTAATCTCTGCCTTGTTCAATGCTTTGAAAGGAGCCATTTACAGAGTTTTTCAGGCACCACAGGCTGAGATTTTTCAGCTGTCCCCAGTGAATTTGAGGAACCAATGAGAAAACTAGGACTCAAAAACAATGGTATACGGATGAGCCTGGTGCTCTGAAAGAAGTAGGCCAAAACTGTGCCAAAAATGACTAACCTTTTCTGTTGAACCTGTAAGCGCTTGTTTGAAGAGTCTGTGGCCACCTGCCACGGTGCTGTCGCCGGCCCCACAGCGTGGTGCAGTGGCTGTATCCTTGGGGCACGCCGTGCTCATCCCGAACCTGACCCAGGACACGCCTTCCCATTGGTAATTCAGGTGTGTTGCTGTGTAATGCTCCTTGTCTGGCTTCCTTTGAACTTCCAAGGTAAGTGCCTGTAAAGCTCTACTTGCCTTAGAACCTATGGGAGAAAAGGTAAAGGGGCAAACAGACTCTGTCTCGCTGTGCTGCCTGAGGTGATCAGAAATGCCTGTGCTTGGTAACTACAAAAACAAACAAAAGGAACAGCTTGAAAAGCAACTCATGTTGTTAGAATTTTCTGCCCCTCTCACTTCCACACCCCCTCCTCTTTTTTTTTTAACCAATAGCAGCTGAATTTGATGTTCTGGAGGATGGATTGTATATCACAGAATCTTAATCATACAGAATCTTGAGGGTTGGAAGGGGCCTCGAAAGATCATCTAGTCCAACCCCCAAGTAATTGCATTTATATTGATACTTGCAAATGACAGACTTCATAGTGAACCAGTACTTCTTCAGGCAAGAACGTACTCCTTGATATCAAAAAGTATGTAAGTAAGCCAGTCTTTAATAGCTGCACACACGTAACGTGAAAGTATCATAATTTTTGGCAGCAATAATTCCACTTTGTTACCGAGTGTTGCTGTTTTTTCCTTTCATAGTGACAAAGCAACTTCTATTCTCAATCAAATGATTATGCAGCTTGAAAAAAGGACAGGTCTTCACATACATGTGGGAAATGTTTATTTTTCTTTAAATGAATTTTTTCAGGCATTTTTTCACAACCTATTTTTCTTTTTTTTTTTTAAATAAAATATTATTTTGACCATTCCCATGGGACTGTTTTCATTACCTTTTTTCCAAAAATGCACTGAACTAGAGAGAATCCTGGGCCGTGGCTGAAATCAGACCAGTTTCAAACATAATGACCTAATTTGTCTTGCATAAAATGCGTGTTTCTTATTTTTGTTGGAGCTGTATTACCTTACTGTGTAATGAGCGTAAAATATACCTCTTGATTCAGTGTTCCTATAACTTTAACCCCTTCCTCCTTTTCCTAATTTGATTACTTCTTCCTATCAGGACTACTTCCCATCTCCCAGGATGCTTTTGTTTATTTAAGGTGGCTTCTTTCTTTATTGACGTGATACTGAATTTGTAGTGACTCAACTTCTGCTATTCCTCGTTTCAAATAGTGCTGCTGGTAAGAACTTCATTTTCCCCACAGCAGCCCACAGTTGTTAAATGAATATGCAGAGAAGCGTGTTGCAGGAACGGATTCTAGTAGAACACATTTCCAAATCTCCTTCCAGCTAATGCTAAAGACCAGTGCATTTCTCCTCTCCATTAAGCTTCTTTGCCCATCAAAGAAAGCGAGTTTCGTTAGTTGCACTTGAGTTCTGATGATCAGGTTGACTGCTACTTAATTATTGTCCTATTGGTGCTTGAAATCCTGGCAGTAAGCTTAGTATTTAATGAGAAATACTGAACTGTAAGCCTTTATGCACACAGTTTGAAAGAATTGATGTACTTGCCATTTCCCAAAGCTGTCTCTCCTCACCTAACCTGATTATGGAGAAATAATGGTGGATAATTCCAGTTAAATACTGCTATTTTCTGTACTTCTCTATAAGCACAGAGCTCTTCTAAGAGAAATTCTACCTATGGCTTGTGAAAACAGCATAAGTTTGGATGGATTGTTGAAGACAACAGCAAGGTGGGAGGGAAGAAGATTAGATGGGTGATTAGGTGGGTGGTAGGTGTTTACCAAAAGAGAGCACTTTGAAAAAAAATGCAAGCAGATAGTGAAAGTGACCTTTTGAATAACTGGTGCACAATTCAAATTGACAAGACTGGCTAGTGAAGGAAAAAAGTGATAGATCCTTTGCTTGCTTTCTTTCTTTCTTTTCTTTATTTTCTCTCCTTAAGTAGAGTAGCAGATGAGGAGAGAAGGCAGAATCAGTTGAAAAGAGTTAAAAATTCTGATGATAGTGTCTGGTTCCTAAGGAACAGTGAACATGGTAAATGGACTGTGAAAGAGAACAGATGACGGAATGGTTTGCAGACAGAAGAAAAGAAAAGATAGGGAATTAAGGTGCAATTAGCTTCAGAAAGAGGAGATGTATGTAGCTAGTACTCCCTCCTAGTAAGCTTGAGAACGGATCCAGAAGTGTGTTTGCCAAGACAAAACTAGAGATTTGAGTCTGAAAACTATAATGATCCGAGTGAAGGAAGTGTACAGATTTTCTAGAAACTTCAGTAGATTTTCCCCATTTCCTGAGGAAGGGAGAGCAAAGGTGGGATGATAAACAGATGAGTCAAGAGCTGGTGCTAAGATTGAGAACAGTACAGAAAGCGAGTATTTCTTAACATATATGCGAGCAGTGTGGTTACTTTATGAGATTCGATTCAGACCCATGCAGGGGGCAATTAAGTTGAGACAGAGCTATATTTACATGCAAACTGTGGCTACGTGAACAGAAAGAGAAGGAAGGGTGTGGGGATATGAAGGCTCATCATGGACTATGGCATGGAGAAAGACATAGTGCTGTTAGAGCAATTGTCACCCTAGACAGGCTTCCAGGATCAGGACCAAAAAAGGGACCAGTTTTAAGAAAGTGTTACGAGAGGTAATTGCAAAACCAGCCAGGAGTAAAGTCTGTGTTTCCAAGAGCCTTTTCCTATTGTGTGCTCCTAAATGTTTACCTGGATGGTCTCTTAACTGTTTCTCCTGATCCTGTCTCATGACAAGTCTTTTGCTTAACCATTGTATTGTAGCATCATGCTGCTGTTACACGCTCAGCATTGCAGCCAAGTAGTTTGTAAGCATTTCAGCCTTCTTCGTGTCTCTTGAAACAGGAGGGTAAAACAAATCCATCGTCACACGCTCTTTTGTTGTTCTTTCTTTCTCAAAAGCTTACTCTGCTTTATAAGGTAATTTCACTTGCTTATTTTTACCAATTACTTTCCTATGGCTAAGACTTCTAACTTGACTTTGTAAGAAAGCTAGGTTGATGTTATTGTGCACCTACTAATCTCCCCTTATGGACCTTCAGTCCATTTGCCTGTTTCATACAGATCTGACCATCAGGAAGAAAAATTACAAGTACTAAGCTTCTGAAGAAATTATGCCTTTATCTAGACAGCTAGAAGAGAGCCTGCTAGTGAAAAGTCTGTAAGAGCTAACTCTTAACAGTTACCTTAAAATCCACATGAGAAGTGATCTTACAGGAATCCAGAGGAAACCAAGCTTGATTGGTTCAGCTCCTCAGAGCCTTCAAACTCCCAGCCACGCAGTGGTACCAGGTGGTAGCATTCATACAACTTCAGTCTAGGAGAACCAGTGTTCTCAAGACATGGTTGGGAAACCTCACCTGACAGCCAAATGCCTGACTTAACTTCTACTGTAATGCTAGTGTAGATACTGTGCAGTGGTGGGACATTTAATGAAAATGGCTGGCATAAATGAAGTCTTTGTGGTCATGCTTTTGAGCGTCTGTTACCTTCTCCAGCTGTTCTACAGTTTCTATCCCTCTTATCCTCCACTTCTGGTGGTTTTCATCTCCTGGTTTCAGAATTGTTGCTACTATAACAATACTATTTTTTTTTTTTAGTGTTCTTTTTTTAGGTGTTTTTTTGGTGTTCCTCTATTTCCTGGAAAATCCTGTTTTCACTGTTTTGTAGTTTCCAGATTTAATTAGTCTGATGGGGGAGAAAACATGACGAAGACACAAAGAGCATTGTAACAAAAACATATGGAACTCACCAGCTTTGCTAAAATAATGGGATACATGCATGAATCATTCTTGGTCTCAGTTTTAAAGGACTACTGCTCATTCCCACTGGAGAAAGTATCTACAGAAAGTGTGTTACAAAGTACTACAGGGTCAAAAATTAAAAATCCACTGTTAGCAGGAAAGAAAACATGGTGAGAACAAGAATGTTTCATAGTGGTTCTATCACAAAGTGTAGTTTTTAGGAACATAGGGCAATTATGTTGAAGTTATGACTTGGGAGTTTTATTCTTCGGGGTACTTTCTTGAAAACCCCAGTGTCTACCTTTGCCTGTCACTGCAGATGACAAAAGGTGGCCTAATGCTAACCACAAGAAATTACTGTGAATGCAATGATGGTACAAATAATGACATTACAGATGGAACATGTTTCCATTAAAGACTGAAATTTAAGTTAAATAGCTCTGTCTGTATTTACCACTGATGATAACAAGCAATTAGTTCCTTTCCATAGAAAGGAAAGGGACTGAAAGCAGGAAATGTGGTACTCAGGTTTTTTCTGTTACATGAACGTGTCCTGTGTAAACCATCTATTTCCTTCTCCCCATCTAAAAAACTGCTTTTACGCATAACTCACACAAATGTTCTGCAACACTTTTATATGTAATAGCTATAATCCAGCAGGTAGCTCCTTGTGTATGAGGTGGAGTCCGTGCTTTTGTCCTAAAGGTAAACAAGATTGATCATGCATCATTGATCTCACAAGCCCTTACTTTGTTTGAGAGTCCCCAGCCAGTTGTGTACTGCTTTCCATCTGTTGCAACATCATGTGTTTACCTACTAGCAACTGATTACTTATAAACACTCTCTCCCAGTGACCCCACCTCTCCTGTAGCTGTTGATGGCATCACTCAATGTTCAACACAGTTGCCAGTGACTTTGTGATGTGTTCCTTAGAAGCAAAACTGAGGTTTGTATATGACCTTCGTTATTGTGGTCCTCCAAGATTCTGCTTCGAGGCTTTCTCTTACTTCTTAATTTATGGTGAGCATCCTGTACACCTGACTGGTAATTAACAGCCTTTTTTATGAGGGCCAAATCAGGCTGGGTATCTTATAGAAACTGATCTTTTTTTCCAGATGGCGAGTAATGTTAAATCTTTTGCAAAGGTAAACAAACAAAAAATTGCCCACCTTAATTCAGTTCTGTAAGCTCTGCTCTTGGGATTTTCCTGGCACTGAAGCCAGCATGAGCACAGCGCTCATCTCAGCTGCTGCCATTGGCTCCAGAGACATGCACAAGCAGTGTGTCTCCAACCCATCAAAACAGGCAGCTGGGTTTGGGTTTGTGTGGCCCCTCTCCACCCAGTGCTCTGTCCCCACAGCCATGGGTGGGCTCATGCCATGGCTCCCATCCCCATGGCTGTGGGTGGGCCTGTGCCATGGCTTCTATCCCTGTGGTTGTGGGTGTGTGTGCCATGGCTTCTGTCCCTGTGGTCATGGGTGAGCCTGTGCCATGGCTCCCATCCCTGTGGCTGTGGGTATCCCTGAGTGCAGGCACTGACTTCACTCCAAACACCGCCTCATGACCGTGGCCCTTGCCCTAGTGGTGGGTGCCATTACTATCAGCTCGCAATTTAACTCTCACTTGCCTTTCCTGGGTTTCTGGGGACACGATACTTTGCTGTAAGATGTATAGCATTTTGATGAGAGGATTGCAGAGAGGCACTCACAAAGCCTGCTCTGGTTATGCCATTGCTCCTTGGGCAGAACTAGGCTTTTCCTGGTCACACCACACAGCTTGAGTCCAGCGATGCTGCAAGCGATGTCCTTTCTTCAGCTAAGGGCATATTTAAGAGGCTTGCAACACCATTTTTTATTGTCTTTTAAAATGTAAATATCTAAAAGTGGCTTTAATTGCAGCCTTGGGCAGTTGATGACTTCCTTCTAGTGCTTTTCAAGAGAAGTCTGCATCTGGTCTCTTGTTGGGAGCCGACACACCATAAGCTGGAGTGGGAGGCTTGTGGGTTGAGCCAGATCTAGGAAGGGCAACACAGCATCAGAGGAAGGGGTTGTCTCTCAACTTGTTTTAACAGCAAGCATGTTGGCACTTCAGGATCTTTGTCTGCAGATTGCTTTAGCAGAAATGAAAGACACCTTTTAATGCAAATGGTTCTTAGAAGTTTGACAAAAAGGAGGAGGATGTGTAAAAGATCACCTCATCGGGCTTGTCAGAATGTTCTTCAGTTTTGGTCATCTCAGATGGTCTCTCTGGCTCTTGCTAAATCAGAAATATTTTTGCAAACATAGTAACTTTTTTTAAAAAAAAAAGAAAAAGAAGCCAAATGTTATTCTGTGTAGTCTAGTCCTGAACTGCTGCTTCACTGCTAAACAAGTCACAAAGTTTGGACATGCCTGAAGTACCAATTAAACCATCCTCAGGAAATTTAAACAAGAGAACTCTGAGGTGAACAGTATTGCAGGATGGCGTGTGGAATACAGCCCCTAAAAGAGAAAGCCCTTTAGGTTGTTGTTTCTGTGATGGTAAAGGAAAAAAACCCATTCTTTTAACCTAACCTGTAAGACTCATCTACGTCTATGTATGCTGTAGTGTCAAGTGCTAGAATGAAGTCAGTGGGAAACTGAGGGATGAAAAAAAAAACCCAGAAAAGGCAATCCATTTGCTGAAAAGCAGTCATTCTGTTAGAAGTGTTCGTGACGTCTGTGCTGTTGAGGATGCTTATTTGTAATGTGCCAGAATTAGCTCTGAACCCATCCAGAATGGGCTTTCAGTGGGGAAAAAATATCTAGCGTTATTTCGGGAGGAACAAAGATGTGTTGGTATGCAGGTCAGTACTCACAGGAAGAAGCTGTATTTTATTTATTTAGGAGACTCTGGTCATGAGTGAAAACAGCGAGCAGAAAGAGTTTAGTGTGTTGCTCACCTTATTAATTTTTGCTCCATAAATTTGAATTTAAGCAGAGCAATACGGCACATCATTTATCAGATTGTCCTAACGTCTCTGTAGTGTGCTACAGGGAGCAACACAAGATTGATGGCAACACAAGATGGTGGCAAGGCTGACATACAGCGTTCTGTACTCCTCAGGCCCATGACGCGGGCTTCAGCTTTGTCTCATTTGTGTGAGGTTTGGGGCTTGTTTTTATAGTTACCACTGGAGGTCCGAACTTAAACCTTTTAGTGAGATAGGTAGCTGTTTATTCGTTTGTTTTTCAGTCTCTTGACAACACGAACGAGTTTGTGTTGAGGGCTTTTCTACATATTTTTATTGTATTATGTTGTCTTTTCACTTCCTAAAATAACTGTTATCATTTCACATTTTGGAGTGCTGAAATGTTGTTTTCTGCTTTTCCACCCCCCTGTTGTAGGGAGACTAAGTGGTCTACCTTAGTTGGAGGTCAGGTAGCATTTCATCAGGATAGAGAAATGACTGGAGGTATTCATCCCCCTGCTGTAGATGAAATCCTAGCCTGCAGCATTTCAGTCTCCCACCTTGAAAAGTGGCAAGACAATTACTGAGATCCTTGAGATGGGCTTGAAAGGGTGGGCATAATCCAGCCCTGAATGAAATGCAGAACTGTCCAAGTCGGAGACATTTAACCCAACCATGCGCAGTCCAGGTGGCAAGATAAATTGGTGCTTAACTGTTTCCAACCTGTTTTCCTTGTGAGATTTTTGTACGTGTGCACACCCTCGTGCAAACACACTTTGTTCTTCATTCAGATTTTCTGGCGCAGGTGAACTTTTAAAGCATCTGTGTTTCGTTTCACGCTTCTCTTAAAAACAGTTGTTCTTTCTGGAGAGGGATCACTCACCTTTTCCCTTGCCTTTCATCCTTTCTCCTCTTATTTCTGCGAAGGAATTGCATCACTCAGTTGTGACATTTCAGTAGTGGGTGCTACACTCATTTTAATCAAAAGCATATTCTTCTGAAATAAAACCTAGATATATTTACTTGCCGACAGATATGCTTTATAACTTCCATCAAGAGGACTGAGTGATAAAAAATAATAAAATATGTGAAGCATTTTAGGTGTTTCTGAAATCTACCCTTAAAAAGGGCAAGAGCCAGCAGTCAGTCCCTTGCGCCAGCCTCTTTTATCTCTTCCAAAGCTATTTCTCATTTACTGTAATGCTTAACAATTCCATTTCACAGTGTGCTTTAGATTCCCAACAACAGCAACAAAAAAAAAAAAAAGGGGAAAAAAAGAATTTACTTGAGAAAAAGCAACTTGCAAATCCAAGACCAGGCGTCTGTTTGTGTGCAGTTCTAAATGAAGCCTTACCATTTCTTAACTAATGAGGATCTTTTCCATGTGGAATAAATTCTTAGTACTTAGCAGCATTAGTAATGCTTCAAAAAGAAGAAGAAGAAAAAAGTATTTAAAATGGATCAGTTGCCAACTGCTTTTGACTGTCTCAGTAAGACATTGAAACAGACCTTCTGCTCTAAATTAATAAGGCCAATCACAGCCACACAAAGCCCAGAATGACCGATCATTCTTCTGGTGTCCTCGCTATCTTTACTGAGGTCAGATAAATCACTTTCAAGCTGTTAAATCAATGATCATAAATTAGGGCTCTGTTTTTACAGCGCCTTGTGGGAAATTCTCATGGTTAAATTAATCTAACAGCTGCAGCGAAGAGCACCTCCCACAAGATCATGTCAAAAGTTCTCCCCCCCCCCCCCCCCCACTTTTTTATTTTTTCTTTAAGGTGAAAAAGGGCTTGAATTTTTTTGTTTTTACCTAGTGCACAAAATGGAATCCCTCCGTCAATCCCTGCTAATTCGTGTTTCAATTGTACCCAGCTGTTTAAATTGCACTGTGCAGAGATTGCCTTGATCCCCAGGTGCTGGTACTCCATCTGTGCTGCTCTGAGAGACTATTTACAGCAGAGGTTAGGCCAGCGATTGCTGGGATGGAAAACTCATTTCTCAGCCTGGCTTTTATTTACACTCTTATTAAAGATCCTTTCAGTCATGTTGGAATGGCAGCTAGTGGCTGCAGCGAGCGTTTGGCATCGAGCCAAGCGGCAAAATTACCATGTCGATGAAAGATAGCCTGCTTCCATTTTAACCTTTCACTGTTCCCCCCGTTCCATCTATATTTGCATGAAGAAGGATGATTATTAAAAGAGATAGGGGGACAAAGGGATGAGAGAATCCTTGTCAGCTGAGCTTTTCAAGGGATAAACCAATGGTTTGTGACCAATTTGGGAAAATCTTTACTGCCTTATTAATTTTCTATTCCCTTCCCTTAATTGCGATTAGAGTTTATTTTCACACGAAGCAACAGAGCTGCTCTTGCTCTGCTTGCGTCCTTCCCCCACTGCTTTCCCTCTGCCTCGTGAACGTGACCCTGGGATGTGTCTGCAATGTTGAGGTTTCTATTTCATCCCTGATGCAGGTCACACTGAGCCACAGCAACACCCTCAAAGCACTTTTTTCCCGTACAGATACGCCTCTTAGAAATGAATCCCCTTCCTGGGAGCAAGCGGCTCGTTGCACGTTGCGTTTTATGTTACTGGGGGAGGAGGGCAAGGGAGAGTATGAAGAGTTGCTGGGAGAGGCTGGCACACACCTTATGGCCCTAGATGCGTTGAAAAAATAATAATTATTTCTCTGGAAACCTCAGCACATTTGTTTTTAGGAGCTATACGGGACTGGTGAAAAGCAACAACATCCCCCTCAGCTGTTGTGAGACAGACACCGACATTGTTGAGTGTAGCTATAGCCCAGCACAGCAAGGAGGAGGACCCAGAACCTCAAGCCTCACTACCAAGCCCCTTTTGTGAGGCAGGCTGTGACCTTCAGAGCAGCAGCAGGGCAGGTACACTGCTTGTTCTCTTCGCCTGCTGCCAGAGCAGAAGGAGAGACTAGTCCATTTCTTTTCCATTTTCCTGAACAGAGAAGCAGGGACTCTACTGAGGGGTTTGCAAGAGTTCCTGATCTTACTCCTGAGCCATGTTTTGGGTAGTGTGCTCTCATCAAAACAAAAAAGGGATATATCCTAAAGGATTTAACCCTTTACTTAGGGGGTTGTGTCCTACCATCGTTTAGGCCCTGCTTAAGCCTGAAGGTCCCCAAGAATCGTCGTCTCCACAACTCACCCAGAGGCTCAGATGGCTGCTGCTGACCAGGGCGGGCAACTTCACGGGCCCCAGGCACCTGATGGTGCCTTCCCAAGACTTGCAGGTATGGGAAGCCTTTCAGTACAAAGGCAGCTGCTGACTCCTCCCAAGAACAATCATAGAATGGCAGGGGTTGGAAGGGATCTTTAGAGATCATCTAGTTCAACCCCTCTGCAGATAAACAGAATTGTTCCCAGTTCAGTTTTTAAAACTCAGTTTTGTTCCCATTGAGAATAAGGCACCTGGAATAAAAAAGGGATGCCTTGCTATTTCATCCCCACTAATCCTCCTAAAGGTTGGAGGGTTTGTTAACAAAGGCATATTTAGCTGTATTCTGAGAAACTGGCAGCTAAAATAGGTGTATCTACAGGCTGCTGCTTGCTCTCAGTCCCTGGAACAGGCACAAACAGATCATGTTTTCCCAACATCTTAGTTGCCGTTCAAAGTTCCTTGCCATTTTTTTCCTATATACATACATTTATTATGTTATACATATATATAAAGTTATGAATTCAGTATTCTACAAGCACTTATTTATCATAGCCCAGTCTGCGCTCTATAGCTGCCTTCAGGACTTCAGGTTTGTTGGGTGTTCCTCATTTCCTAATTGACCGCCTACCTGAGTGCCATGCTGCCTGCTTTCCCAGCGAAGCCAGCACCAGGGAAATCTTGCAGGAGCAGTAACAGAGAAGCACTACTTGGAAACTTTGCGTAACTGTAAATAAGATTTCTTTTCCCCCCCCTCCTTTTTTTTTTTCCTGTTGTTTTGTTTTTGGCACTAAACAGACGTTCCCTGAAACACCATTCTTAGAAAAATGTAACCACAGCGAGATTTATTGCCCGAGCATTGTATTTAATATTTTTCCCATTCATAAAATACTTGGATGTCTGGACATGAGACTTAGTTTGAAGAGGGTGTGTTTTGATTCTCATCTGGCTCATTTAAACTGCTTCTATGCTGGTGCTCGAGCAAGACAAGGGGTAAGAATGATGTTCCAGCTCTTCTAACATTCTAAATTCCCAGATGTAAAATTCGATTGCACGAGTGCTGGTGAAAAACAAGCACTAAGAGGGGGGCACAGAGACCCAGCAAAGTAAATTTGTTTTTTTAATTGGGAGCAAAGCGAACTCAATCCTCAGAAAACTCAGCAGCAGAAGTTTGTATTAGGAGCTCGTGATGGTGTACCTTGATCTCAGCTAGATGAGATGCAGTTGACATTTGGCTGACAAAGCTCTAGGGAAAGCTGGAGGGCTGCGAGAAATAAGGTATTTGGTGCAATTAGCTGCCGTGCCAGCCCAGGAAGGAAAGCAAACAGACACAATGAGGGGACGGGAGGATCTTACAGAATCAAGGTCGAAACTGCTTGCGGAGGTAACAAGTCCTTGCTCTCTGTACATTCTTTGGCACTTCCCTGTTTAATTGGCTTGTCTGCTGCTAGATCCTGGACAACTGCAACTGTATTTGGCTGCTTCTTGTCCCTCCGTCTCCATTCCAGTACGTGCTGTGACGCTGCACCGCGCTGGGAAACAGCTGCCTCAGCCCACACCCGCTGAGGCGCTCCAGCTGCAGCGGGACAACCCACTAAACTTTACACCCGTACATGTCTGAGAGAGCAGGATGGGCAGAGCCAGCCCTGGTTTTTGAAGAGACCGAAATGACTGCAGGTGTGTCAGTTGCTTTTACATCCCTGAGCTTTGCTGAATGTTATGCCGAGTGGAGAAATGGTCTCTGAGGAGGAGCAGTTTGTGCTATTTGATGAGGGAACTGCCCAGCCATTTGTCTTCAGCAGTGACTCTCATGGGGAAACAATCTCTTTTCTTGTAATTTTACTCATGGATCTCTTGCAGAATTTCTACTGCAGACATTCTTAAGTGTTACCTTTGTAAAGCAAAAACAGCAAAATTTTAGGTTTCTTTGCT
The DNA here is from genome assembly GCA_013401255.1 of Urocolius indicus. Taxonomy (NCBI): domain Eukaryota; kingdom Metazoa; phylum Chordata; class Aves; order Coliiformes; family Coliidae; genus Urocolius; species Urocolius indicus. The sequence goes on along the minus strand of WBNH01011778.1, from coordinate 99,261 downwards.
TAGTCCCCGAGAAGCTGTAGCGATAATTACAGAAACAGGCAGTAACTGTCACATCAGAAGCTAAATGCTGCATCTGAGCTTGTGTGATAACCTTCAGATCTTCCAGACAGCTCTCAGTTTGCCACAGAAAAGTAGTCTCCCCAGAGAACAACTGTGCCAAAGAACTGGGGTAACAACAGTTAAAACCTTCTACAAATCGTTAATGTTTCAAATAGAAGAGTTAGTTAATGTTACATGCAGGCAAGTTTTCGTTTTGAGGTAATGGTCACTGTTTGGGTTAATGAAGAAATAATTCCCCTTGGCCTGCCTTTGGCCACCCATGGTTCCTGCACTGCTGGGGAGGGTGGCTCCATCTAGCACCCGCAGGAAGCGAGTGCCGGTGGGGACGTGGTGCATGGACAACAACTCAGTGACACATCTCGGCAGCTTGAGCAGCTCCTCCAAAGTGTTTTAAATCAAAGAGGAGCGCAGTAAGGAGAAGGAAGGGAAAATATCACCCACAGCATAAATGAGGCAGAAAGATGCTCTGTTGGAGTTCAGCTTGTTGGGAAAGGCCTTGATTTACCACAGACGAGAAAAAAAATAACAAACCAAAACCAGATTGGTAAGTCCAGGGATGACCATGAAGCTCAGAGGGGATGCCAAGCTGTTACAGCTGCTTGCAGGGCTGTCTTCACAGGGGAACACCCCTAAGGGATTGCCTTCCATTGTTTAAGAGAATGGGTAAAGATCCGTGACGTTTGGACTCTTTAGAGCCTGACAATCTATACACCAAAGAAAAAAAGTACTTTTCATCTAAGGCAGCCCCAAATTCATCAAGGTTCAGAGATCTTGCCTGTCTGTGCACCTAAATAATCAGCCTTAAGTTAGCTACAGTAAAGATGTAATTTATTTTTGCCCCACTGCAGCTTCCTCCCTCTACCCTTAGTGTTTTGTGGCAGGGTGCTGCATACTATTTCTGCAGCTCCAACTTTATGATTAATTGTTCTTAAATGAGTTATGAAGAGTCTCCAAACTGCGTGTTCTTTATCTACTCGTAGACACATTTTTTGTGTACCTTGACCACACACCATTTAATTAACTCAGTCCTCCTCAAAGTACAATTCCTCTTGAAATGATTTTATGTCCCTAAAAAGTTGTGGCATCTTTTGTTTTGCAAAGTGTAGGGTTTATTTAAAAAAAACAAAAAAAAAGCCTTTGACTTTCCCTCTAACAAGAACAGGATGTGCAGTAACTTTGGTTTATATAAGCCTTCCTGGAAAGCATGAGAGAAACTCTGGAACCAATAAAAGCGGCAGTGTACCAGCAGAAAGTAGTAAACTTTTTGTGAAGGTACATTGCTCTACGAGGATACATTAAGAAGATGAAACTTCAGGCCTCGGTTTACAGAAACTGTACAAAATACCATAAATTACTGGGATTGTTCCCTTATGTCACTTCAGTTAACTGAGTACATTCAGCAGAATGCCACGAATGTATTAGTTGGCCAAGAGCTGATTTAGTGCCGACGGGAATTACAGAAACTGATGTCCGAATCTGAAGAGTCGTATCTATTACCCCAAAAAATGAAAATAACAAGCCTTCGTTGACTTGCAAGCTTGCAGAATTTAGGGCATAAGAGAAGCGAAAGCAATGAGGTGATACGGAGCAAGCTCCTTGAGGTTCGCTTGACGTGCAGCGGTTGCCTGTCACTGCACGCTACCAACACTGATTTAGTGAGCTGCCGCCAGGCAGCCGGGCAAAGCTGTGCTCCTCTTTTATTTGCACAGCAATTTGAAACTCGGTGCAGTGGTCAGGCTGCAGTAATAAACTGTGAGGCTTCATGAGGGAGTGAGAAGAACGCGAGTGAAAGTAATCCATCGCTTGTCTTGGTGCGCTCTGTCGTGCTCAGTGAATACAACACTACAACAAATGTTTTAGCTGCTTTTCTATGAAGTGTGAGGTAAAATAAGACTCAGGAGAACCACTCGTGTTGGTTCAATGCAGTACTTCAAAGATAAAAATAGTAAATGCATGACCAGCTCTCATTCTCTTGCTGGCAACCCAGATGTGCATGGCCCATGGCTCTGTCCTGGCACAATGCAAAGAGGCTGGTCTCAGTTCCCCCATCTCCAGCACCTTCAAAAACATCTTTGGTTCCTATATAACCATGACAGTTTGCTGTAGTGGAATCCATGCATTTGTCCTTGATTTTGCTCTAACATAAACTTTGAGCGTAATTTGAGCTAGCAATTCCTAAGGAACTGGGGATGAGGGAAAACTTACTCCAACTATGCTGTCATTGCAAAAATGACACCCCCATGTCTCATGCCATTGAGAGCTGATCACTTTGCATAGCTCTTCATTGAGTCAGAACATCGCAACTGGCAGTCTGAGCAATGAATCATCTGATGATGGCAGCATGCAGCTCTCACAGCTATTCTCCAGCTGAACTCTCCCAGAGCAACCCATACTCTAATGCACCTCATCGGGATTTACTCCACTGCATCAGGAGCGAGACCTTTTCTCAGTGAATCATCCACTCCCTGTAAAGCAGGGCGCGCTACTTGCTTGTAAAGCACAATTAGTAAATACACACAGAGACTTGTGGATGCTTCGGGCCAAAGGCAGAATAACAGTGGTTATAGATGTAGGTTATAGAGTATATAATTTAAAATTTTATTTTAAAACTTTGCGCATACAGCTCTTCAGCATCCTCCTCTTTTGTTCATTGCACTGAAAAGTTTCAAAAACCACAAAATAGATCCTTTTACTAAACAGTTTTTTGTTCTTAGGTTACAAAAAAGAGTAACATTTCACAGTCACAAAGCAAAAGTACATTGGTCCGAAACATCTTCCTCCAGCAGGTCCTCCATTCTCCGGGACATATAAAACCCAGACAGTTGTACAGATGACAAGACAAGATGACTTGTCTAATGGAGAAAATAAAGAGGTGGCAGCTATTGGAAAAAAACCCATAAAATAAATCCCAAATGAACATAAGACATCTATGAAAGAATAAAAATGACAGCGGAGGTGGACAAGAGCATCCTCCTTCAAGTACGTCACAGGTAGAAGTACAGCAGCACAGTTACAGCATTGTTTGGTCACTCACTCTCTCTATGGTAGCCACATCACTACATCTTCATCTAAGACATATGGAGGAAAACTATTTACACACCAAAAATGTTGGGGAGGAACAGCAGTTGTACGCAGTTTGCAATTCGTGTTTGAGATAAAAACGTTGAAAGTATCTGTACAGTAAACATGAAACAAAAGCAAAACACTGAGGCAGGAAGAAACAGCAGATTTGCTTGCATTGTGTAGTGTTCTTTTAAAAACCAGCAACAGTTCAGAACAAAATCTAACCAAACATCGAGTGCAGTTCTTCAAAAATACCCTGGAGGCATAGCCAGCCGTGCCTCACTCACACACCTCTTGTCATATTTTAGCATGGAAGTAACTTTAACATGAGAATCCACTGGTAACAGCAGACTCTGGCCACTTTAGCATGTTAGCCTTGCTTTTTAGAGTTTAAACATCCTCTCTCTCTCCTGCATAAGACCACTGAACAACAGCCCTCTTGGACAAAGTACTTTTGTGTTCACAAAGGAAGCATCATTGCCTTCACGTGGTTGAGGTGGTTGTGTGCCTCAAGGCGTAAGTGAAATTTCTAACTACCTTCTTCATCAAATTAAACAAAGATTTTAGGCTGCAGTGCAAGAAAAAAAATGTCCAAAATGGCTATACTACCTTCTGCAACAGTATTCACAGGAAAATGGCAGAAGCTTCTTGGTTTGAGCTTCTAGAAAGCGGCCCAGGCGGCATCTGGCAGCGCCAGGCCGCACTGCCAGCTGACTGCAGTGAACTCCGTGGTCTGCTGCCACCGCTCCCTGCCCTCATCCAAGGACAGACGAGAATGTGCCTGGCTCCCTAAGCTGTGCCCTACAGAACGTGCCTGGCCCTGTGCAACAGCAGGATGAAGACAGGCCGAGCTCGGGACTGAGGCTGAAACAGTTTGGGACACTAAGGGAACCTCACTGACAGTAGCTGATGTGTCAAAGCTCTAAATTTTGGACTTGGTGCCTAACTTGCTCCAATCTGAGGAGGCGATCTGTCTGCTCCTAACTTGTGGGCTTCACTGAGTGCTGGAGCAGCTGCGAGTCTGTGCCTGGCAATACCCATCCCCAGCCTATCTGAAAGATGGCGTTGTGTACCATGGATCCCCCCCTGCCATCAGGGGTTGCTAGTGCTGTGGCTACCACAATAACACAACCTATAAAGGGAACTGGAAATGCATTACAACATTCTTGCACCTCACACAATACCTTGCCAATAAATAACTCCTTTCTCCTACTTCCATGATGCTTTCGTGTGTCTCTGTATTTATGCTGTGCCTTGAAGCAGAGCACAGACCACAATGCAGGCACACAAGAAGCTCCTACTGAAGGAGATAGAAGTGAAAGCCCGAGTACAAGCGCAGCGTCTCAGAGACGTACCACAGCCACTCTAGGGAGGCAAGCATGTAAATGTGTAACAGTAAGATGTACAAAAGCAACACAAAAAGCATCACAGCACAGTTTCAGTCACATACATCTGAAATTGAAGCTTTTTATTATCCTTTAAAGTCTTCAGAATGTATTAATTGATGCTAATTGACGTTAATTGGTGATACTGTACTTCTGCCCTTTCTGGGAGAGGAACACAGCTCCACACGGGCACAGCCACTGCAGAGAAGCCAAAAACCAAACACAGCGGGGGCTGATCCACGAGGCCAAGCCAGAGCCCACAAGACTCTGCTGTGACAAGTCACCAGCCAGTCTGCTCCCACCAAGTGATGCGCTCTGCTAACCTATCTCTCTGGGGGTACATTTAAGAACACCCCCTAAATGAGAAGGTGCACTTTCCATTGTCTTGAAATTTCGCTTTTATATTCTGGCAAATACCATAGTGGGAAATTATTTCCACCACGTTGCACTCAGTGGTTTTATAATGTCTGGTACATGTGTTGATACCAAGTTACCAAATAATGAAGACTAGCAACGCTTGGCCACTGAAATATTTGACTCAGGCTCGTAGTTGGTACCATCAAGCACCAGCTTCTTTGCTGTTCAGACAACTCCACCAGAATTGCCAGCAGTAGGCCTTCATGAAAAAGGATCTGAATTGCTAGAGGATTACACAACTGCATTGGCGAAGAGACAACAGGAGTTAAAAGAGCATGAAAAGCACGTTTACAAGTTTATTAGGCTAAGGGGAGGAAAAAAAAGTGCAAGAGATCTCTTGCTTAAACTTCAAAACATGTGAGGGGTCGTGTGAAAAATATTCTGGACTCTAAACCTCTCTTTTCACCCAGCTGCACACAGAAAAAGAGGTTAAAGGAAAAAAAAAAGGAGGAAAGCATAGATAAAGCATGACAACACACAATCAGATATGCCATTGTTTTATGCTGAAGCTCTAGAATATAAAACATCCGTGTTCTGCACAGCTTTATCACATGCAGGCACTGGGGAAGGCAGGGAACAGTTTTCAGGCTAAACTCATGCGTTGCACACTCTGCTCTGACCTGACGCTCCTACTGGGTCTAGAGATTTCAAGCATGGGTAGTTTAAATCCGTGTGGTCCTGGGCGCCAGGCAGCAGAGCAGCAGCAGAGCAGCTGCGGGGTGGCTGTAAGGCGCGGGCGGCCCCAGGGCTCAGCAGCCTCTCGTGCCTTTGGGCATTACACAACGCTTGGGAGCCGCCTGCTCAGCACCCCACAACTGCCTCAGCTCCCTGTCTTTTGGCTCAAATGAGTAGCTCCAAAAGAATGCGGTCTGGGGGCAAATGAGGCAGAACTTGGCTCCCCAGCCAAAATAGCTGCCTACATGCTAGAACTTTCTGGTTTTCTTTTTTCTTCAACTCCTGCCAGCAAAGTAAGAGAGCTGCCTGCTTGACAACCAGGCAGCCAGGTTAAGCTGCAGATTTACTCACTCGTTTCCTTATCAAGACTGTTGGTTCTGCTCTGATGATGGTTTACTCAGATTTTCTTTATTTAAATCGATTTATCGCTGCTAAGAAAAAAAGCTGCTGAAACTAGCCAAGGGCTTGTGTCTATCCCTGTGATCTTTCGATCCTTGACTCCAGCCCTCCACACCAGGAGGACAGAAAGTGACAAGCTGTCACTTTCTGACCACCAAGTCAAGCAGGCAAAGGTATACTGAGTAACAAGGGAGGCAGGAAGAAGCAAAGCGACTCTGAAATAGATCACTATCTGGGTATCCAAATTGATAATGAGAACAATTCCACCACTTTAAGTAAACACAACTAAAAAGACACTCAGGAGCCCAAGTAAATGTACCAAATCCCAACTGATGCAAAAGCTGTATAGTCAGGGATACTTTCAACAAGATAAAGCTGGCAGAACCATTCAATGAATGAAAATCTCTGAACCCAAAGAAACCATGGCCTCCAGGTAAACATCACGTGAAGTTGAGTTTGCGTGCTCTGTATAGTCATGGTATACACACAACAGGGAATCTTGACAACTAACTCCTCACAGCAGAGAAAAATCTTGCCATACAGGACTGTGACCTATTTTTCCCCGAACAACTTTGCAGGTGGCTCTTTTAGCTGCAGTAAGCAGGCACAGTCACATTGAAAACGACTTCGGTTTTCCTACTAAAATACCAGAGTATAGTCTACTGAAGAAGAGAGAGGAGAAGAAAATGGGGGTCTGAAGGATTACACAAGTTTGAACTCATCCATAGGTAAGCTGAGAATGCAACTCTTCGAAACAAGAAAACTCTAGAGTCTCATATATGTCTATATGGGTACTTTTAAATGAGATGTGACCCAAGTCACCTTCTGGATATCCAGGGGTAGATTTCAGGAGCCTCCTCGGCTTCCAAGAGCCACTTCTACTTTCACAACTGAAATGGCTCTTCCAAGCTACACGGTAAACTGAGGAAAAAAAAAAAGTAATTCCCTACGTGGAGGGGCGACAGAATCTGTAAGATGCTAGCAGCATTTACATCCCATTCCTCATAAGCACCACAACCATTTCTATAGGGAAAATGTTATCTTAACTTATCTTTAATCATATACAGTATATGTGCAGAGCCCTACCTTTCGGGCAAAAAAATACCCCTCCAGCATTAGTTTGTAATAGATTACATCAATTGGAAGTGATCAGATCACCAAAAAAACATATTGTCTCTTCCGGGCCCTTCCCCAAAAGATCCCCGTCCTATAACCGCTCTTGATGCCCCTTTCATGACTGTTTGTTGCCGTGTATCAAAGGGATGACGTAGACAGAGATGTCGTCCCCAGAGCCCAGCCTGTCGTTGGAGATCCGCCAGCCCCGGTCCTTCAGCACGCCCCTGGCGCGCATCACCAGGTCCTGCGCCGCCAACGTGTACCTGCGGGAAGGGCAGAGGACAGGCAAGGAGTGCTCATCTTGGGCAAGAAAGCAGGTGTCACAGCCCGCCACGTTTGCCGTGCAAAGAGCTACCAGGACAAGCTCCCCAGCGCTTCAGAAGCGGGCAGGAGCAACATGAACCACGGCATACCCACCAGGCAATGCCCTTCCAGTTCACTGGCAGCTTCTGCATCAGAATCTAACAGTATCTTTGCAGGCATCGAGCCATCAAAAAGCCACTGGGGATGCCCAGCTCCGCCAGTTTTCACAAAAACATTAACATGCCTTAAATTAGCTTTTTAGGGGAGTGCAAAACTGAGGACTCCAAACGCACTGCTTGCTGTTGAATACTACACACTTGCTGACACACCTGAAGGTAAACATGGCTCCACTACTTCAGAGACACACTGTAACAAAGAAAGTCATCTGAAATCAAATCATAGAGCGCTAAAAGTAAAGCCCAATTACACTTTATACCGAGTAGACTAACTTGTCTGTTTTCTTCGCCCACAGGAATAATTTTAAATCTCTCTCATTCTGAAAACGGGAAAGGAAACCTACAGTTAATGCAGCCAGATTAACAGAGTCCTACAGTTCTCTCACATTTATGAGTTAAAACTGTGTGAATGTGAGTTGTCAATCGCTTAATTTAGTGAAAAAAAAAACAAGTTCCATGTTGCTTCAACACTCCCAGCCAGTGCTGGGCTGAGTGGCACTGGATTTATGGGACTTACTGTCTGCCCTGAAAAAATAACAGATGTTGCTTGGGGGCAGAAGGGTGTCAGAGTCCAAAAGGTGGTGCACAGTGTTCCATCGTGTGCTTCACCGTGTTCTCCCTTATCATTTTGCCTGCTGTTACTAGATCAACACATCTGTGTACTCAGAAGTTTCCTCTGAAAGAAATCTCATTATGAGTGAACAGCTACCGTCACATGTTTTTCTTCACCAGTCTAACAGCTGGCTGAGATGTTCTGAATTTGGTTGGGTGGAGGCAAGCTTTTCTATGAATTGATAATTAAAAATTAATCAGACAGTTAAAAGACTGACAAGAAAAAAACCCCAAACAGTTAAGTATTATGCCTGCCTGTGTTTTATTTGAAGCCTAAGTAACAACCTCCAAAAGTCAAACACACAGGCCAGCAGAAGCAAAACACCTCTGTAGTTTCCAGAAACCAGGAGGGATAAGATGGGTTTGCATTTTGTGGCCCCCTTTTCTATGGAGGATGCTTGGCCAGAAGTGATTTGCCCAAATCCTATCTGAGAAACAGGAAAGAACGGTATCTCCATTGACTGGAAGCAGGGTGGGATGGGGTTTTATCCATTTTCACCAGAGAATGCGTTGTTAAATTGCAATTCTATCAGTAGAGACTCTATTCACTCACTCTCTGGGGACAAAAGGAAAAAAAACCCTATTATGATGTATTTCTAGGAACAGATTTACTTCCTCCATGAGAAAGATTTCTTCAATGGAAATAAACGTACATTTGACTGTCCAAAAGGTTTGATGTTAAAAACAAGTAATGTTGTACAGAAGCAAAGCACTGCCTGCTCCTAACGGTACTGAGTGACAAATTTGCCCTCTCTCCCTCCCTTATTTTGTCCATTTTGGCAGTTACTTTGAGCAGCAAGAGGAGGGCCCAGGGCGAGAACTCTGACACTTGCGCTCGCACACGCGCTGTCCACGCGTTCCGAGGTGAGGCTGTACCAACGACCTCGAGCTGGAGCAGCTGGATGGAACACAAAGCACTGCCCCTAATGCAACATGAAATTGCATTTTCTAAGGGGAAAAACCCAAAAACATACATACTCGCACTCCCCAAATCAGATGCAGGGCTAGGGAACAAAAGGGCTCCACATGGCGAGCCAGAAACAGGAATATTTATTCACAGCATGTCTGATGTCGAGTGAATTTCGTCTAGAAAATCTTTTCCAAGGATTTCTCAGCTATTGTCAGAATTTGAGAAGAAAACACCCATCGTTCTGGAAGAAAACTTTGCCTTCTCCCTTTTTCTAATTAACAAGGGCTTCCCACATCTAAAGAGCGGAAAGAAATGAGTATTGCCCTTGATTGTGTAAAGCTTTGGCTGCTTAATGCCTGGAGAGGGCAAGATTGGAAAAAAAGAAGAAGGAATTTTAATAAACCAGAAATTCGCTTGTAGGCAGACTGAGAAATACACAAGAAAACTGGCAGGTTGGAGCAAAGGAAAAGGAACAGGTGAAGGCAGCAGCGAGGTAACGCATTCCTCTCCTTATGCAGAGCTGAATTGAAGCGATGCTGTTCAACTCAGCGCTGGAGCAGATAGGGTGAGTCTCTTGTACCCGGAGATGAATAGCAGCAGCAGTCCATTACCGAATACTTTATTCTCCAGCGCTTTGAACTTGGGCTTCAGCTGTCGAGACAGCATTAGAGAATTGCTGAAGTAGTTTTAAAGTATCCACTTCCTCCTAATGAACAGCCTCACTGGAATACAACTTTTTTGTTTTACGAATAAATATCTACGGGTTGGTTTTTTTCCCCTTCTGCTGAAGTTGTCAGTATTGATCGGTGAGAGTACTGCAGGAGAAATGGTGACAGTGGGGAAAACGTGCTGCTGTCTGAGCAGCTTCTTATCTTCTCACACCCAGCAGAGGTGGAGTAACTCCCCAGCATTCTCATAAATCTCTACCTAGTGTGTGAGAGAGAGAGGGAACAAGAAATGACAGGAGAGAGGACAAGAAATAAAAGATTCCCAAAGTCAGTGGGTAAACCTGCATAAGTGCAGCTGAAGGAACTGGGCAAGGAGTCCTGCCTCTCCATCTCCATACCTCTTCAGAAAGATGATGTATGGAAAGCTGTAGTGTGTCTCTACTACCTGTACTTCACTCACAGTCCCCTTCATGCTCTTGTCTGCCACAATACCCGTAAGAAACGAGCTGGGTAAGTAATCCAGCCTCACCCCAGCTCCTTCACTCCATCGCAGCCCCCATCAAATTTGTGCCCATCAACCGCTGCCCAAATCCCCTGAGGCTGTGGCTGCATGGCTGGGTGAAAACACACCCGAGGACTTTGCTCTTCCTGCACTCTGAGGTGCTCAGACACATGGTACATTTGACAGGATTCAAAGATGTTTTTCTGTGCGTAACAAACACTCGGTTCTGACAGTAAATATTAGCAGGAGAGAGTCCCAAGAGTGCTGCCGAGGGCTGTAAGCTCTTAGCCATCAGGCTATAAAATGACTTCTAATTCAAATGGGAGGGATATTGTTCCCACAAAGAGATAATTACGTAACAGGCAAGTACTCTGCAGCTCTCAAATCTTCCTCTCTAGCTTTTTATCTCTTTTTTTTTAAACTATGCTGCTGTCAGGGAGTAAGTAGGCTACTGGGTCAGGTGGATGCAGGGTCTGCTCCACAGGTAGGTTCTCCAGACGGCCACAGTGTTACCAAACCCAAGGGAAAAATCTCTTATATGCTGACAAGTTTTCTTCATCCCTAGAGATTTCACGTTTCCAGCTGATCACCTCACCACAGACTATGTCACTACACCCATCACAGCACCTGACGTTTTCCTTTAAACATTACACTGATAGTACAGCAAACAAGACTCTCCTGTCACCAAGAAGGGAGAGGAATGAATGCAGCTCCACAGTCTGAGCTGCTATGCTGTTGTAAATTCATTAGTTATACCTCATTTGGACCGCTGTGAAGTAATTACGTAAAACCTCTAAGACAGTACTTTAAACCCTTTAACTATTCTTTACAACCAAGCAGCAAGAGCAATTCCACAAAGGTAATTTTCATAAATATCATTGTAAACTATGTGAGGGACTTGCTCTAATCACCTTTTGCAAGCTGGCATGAGAAATGTCTTGCCGCTGCTATTTGTAAGCCTCTAAATGACCTGGCACAAAGTTACTTTAAAGAACAAATTAATTTTCAATTCAGATGTCCATTCATAGACCAGCAGGTCAAACACTAATAAACGTGTTTGTTCTAACTCATAATACAGCAGGTCCAATTCCAGAGCGTTGTACTCATGCTGGCACAAGGAGGGACTAATCGCCCACAACTACTGGGGCTAAACCAGCATCAACAAGTCTAAATGAAACAAAGAAAATACCTTCTTTTTTTTCCTTTACCATCTCTGAGTTCTACGAGTGTTTTACAATGGATGAAAAATTACTCACCTAACAAGTCAAAAAGATCAAACAATGCATTCCTGTTACTACTGCAGCGAATGTGGTGGCCATCACCAGCTTTGGAAAGACCAAAAGGGAAAAGACACACAAGACACCCAGACTGTATTCACAACACAGGACCAGCGAGGATGGTAACATTTCACAGTTTGGAATAGGAGAGAATGGAGGCAGAAGGATTACATTTTACTGGGTGCCTTTGCAAGAGGAGACTTGGGGGTGCAGAAATGATGGCAAAAGCTCTCTGTAGAACCTCGGAACGGTGCTAAGGAATAAGTGAAAGTAGATGAGGTGGGTCATCTCCTCTTACCTCAATGGCATATCTGCATAGTACACTGCCAGATGTCATGGAAGTGTTCCTCACTAATCCTGCCAGATTTCCTCCCAGAATGAGGGCAGAGACACTTCTGTGTCTTGCTGAAGCAGAGACAGCCCTGGTTGTCATTTATACCACGTCTCCTCTTTGGTGCAAGGAGGTGGGGAAGGTCACAGTACTGTGGTTGCAGCTTCATGCTGATCACCCATCCTCCCGACGACTGAGTCCCTGCAGCGAAACCTCTTTTTGTGTTCCATGTTTGTAAGTGCCGGGGCAAGAGAACGCTGCTTGTGAGTCACTTGGGAGCTGCTCTCGCTTTAAAACCCAAGTGGCTGTTGGGTTGTCCACACCCAGTTACCTTCCTTGTTTACTGGCGGAGAACAGGGCTGACCCTGTGAAGATGACCACTTAGAAATACAAGAAACACCAAGCATCTTGAGATGGGTTTCCCCACGTCCTCAAGAGCTGCCACATCCTTGTAACTGTAACTTGAGCGCTTGCACTGTCCCATGTGTTTTCACTTGCCTGCCAAGATGTGCCAAAGCTTGTTTCTGAAGCTCTGCTTTCCGCAGGCCAACTGGGGATGCATAAAAGCTCTTTTCCCCACTCTCAGCCCAGGGCAAGGGCAGAAGACAGCAACAGCCAGGCCTGAATTCAGGAGCAACACACGCTTCCCTTCCCAAGCAGTCCCAAGAGAAGGATAAAGCTCTTTCCACTTTCACAGCCCTCCCTTTTACAAGCAGGAGGCCTCTGATCTCTAGCGTAATGTTTTAATTAATGGCAACACTGATCTCTGCAGCAGACAGACTGGCAGAAGGCAGACAGCGCTCTAGCTAGTTGTCTGGGAACTTGTTTGCTTGACAGTGTGTCTTAAAAACAGAAACTGATCAAGTAAGAGGTGACAAAAAATGAAGAGGATGAGGTAGGGAAAAAAAAGTCAGATGAAACAGGACCCATAGGACCCAACTAAATGAAATAGAGTCAAACTTTCCACCTATTTTGTTATCACACCTGTCCTGCAGCTGGTAGCATTGAGCATCACCTGCTGACGGTGGGCTTCGAGGCCACAGCGTGACCAGGAATGAGTGGGAACCCTGCTGGGCAGTACTTACACATACATACATAGAGTGAGAGAGATGCTGATGACAGTCCTAGTGAGACACAATCTTTAGTGCTAAAGGACTATCCAGAGGAGAGTTAAGTGGAAACCTGTGACTGCTGGCAACAGAGACCTGTTACTACTTTGTTCTAAGATCTCAGTCTCCTAGGGTTTTCACAAAGACCAGCAAACAAAATGGATCCCTTGCCAAGATACTGTCATCCCACAACTATTCCTTTGAAGTCAGGCAATTCTTTGTTATAACAGACACTCCATACCCCCTGGCTACAAACACCCACATTTGCTGTGGAACCTCCATCCAGCTTATAAAAATGTCTTCTGGTAAGTGTTCCCTATTTACTAAATGATCATCCTTGGTACAAAAATACATTACCAGAAAGTACTCTTCTGTGGAGAAGATAAAAAATCAGGGATGAACACAAACCTGTGGGGATCATCAGGGTCACAGTTTGGTAGAAAGTTAGTGACAGCTTCTGCCACTTCTTCATTTAACAGCACATCCCAGAGTCCATCAGTAGCTAGAATAAGAACATCGTCTGGTCCATGCTCGTACTGCAGGAGGTCATAGACTCTCACCTAAAAACAAACAAATGAACAGACATCTGTGAAGGAGGAGACTGTCAGACCTGTTTGTGAAACATTGCTGAATTTGGCTGTGAGTTCACAGGTTTGGCCAGGGAACTAAAATACCTCTCCTGCAGCACTGCTGGGGTCTGTGTTCAGTTTAGCTCTGGAGATGGCAACCCTTCTTGCCCTGGCTCAGCGCAGCTCAAGTGCTGAGCCCAGCTGGGATGGAGGCAAGCGTTCCTACGCAGGCACTGTGCCACCCGCTGCCAGGAGCAGCCCAGTTTTGGAGAGCAAAGCCCTTCCCTATTACTGGCAGGATTAGTCATATGGAAGCTGAATAATTTATCTGATGATTTTTTGGATATTTTCTAACAAAATATTCACAAATAATTGTTTTCACTGTTTGTCCAGATGCATTTAACTCTGCCAGATAAGTTGCACGTGTTTGGAAATGCCGGCATGGCAGAAGGCATTGCATTCCCTTTTCTGGACCTGAGGCAGCTGCTGCGCTCAAGAACTGCTGTGAATAGTTCCACAAAATGGAGGGAAACTCTTTACTTGCACGGTTGTGTGTATCTGTAAGGAGTTCAGTGAGTACAAACCAGTTCAAGATGTGCACAGAAGTGAATGCCCGTGGTGGCCCGCAGGTCCCGTCCATCTGACCGCTGCTGCTGCGCCTCTGTGACACCCGGCCCTCACAACGGCTCCCGCCATCCTCTCCTTGGCAAGGCTGGGAGAGCCAGGACAGGAGGGGGCAAGCACAGGGGGTGCCAGGAAACCTTTGGCTGAGCCAGAACACAAGCAAAGGCCACAGCTAGTGTTTTGAAATGAGCTTTGAGCTGGGTGTAACTCTCCCATGGCACACGCAGTGCTTGGGCTGGCAGTGCCCGTGAGTGCCGGGCAGAGAACAAGAAGCCACTGCAAAGTGCTAGCGGGGCTCGTGCAACTCCTGCAGCAACGACCGCAGTTGAAAGAAGTGCTGCAACCCGGGCAAGGCAGAGGCAGGAGGAAATGGGCCTCTGTACTGAACTTGGTGCATGGTGCAACTCGTCACGCTCCCCGCTCCAGCCTCGGGCTCTGCCAACAGCAGCAGCACTCGGGAAATTCGTCGGGACAAGCACTTGGCGTAACTAGAAAATATGAGCTGTTTTATTCTCCCTCCCGGTGCATTCTCCCCTTAGGAGCCATGGAGCAGGCAATGCACATAAAATGCCTGGACCTTTTAATGTAATTATGATTTTATGGGACTACAACCAGTACCAGAGGAAAAAAAAAATGAAATCACCTAGAGCTGCCTGCTAATCCTCACTTGCTCGCCTTTCACTCAACAGCACAAGAAGGTCATTTGTAAAATGTAACCTTCGCTTCATTATCTAAGGTAGCAGCTGAATAAGGACTTTGGAGAGGATTAAAGTCAGTGCAAGATACTCTCTTCATTAGAGCATATCTCCTTATTCAGGCTGAGTGGGAATGCCGTTACAGAAAAGGTCCCTACGTGCGGCACAGCTCCCCTCTC
Source organism: Urocolius indicus (assembly GCA_013401255.1). Lineage (NCBI taxonomy): Eukaryota > Metazoa > Chordata > Aves > Coliiformes > Coliidae > Urocolius > Urocolius indicus. Next base: position 84,191 of record WBNH01011778.1, on the reverse strand, counting down.
GAGCCCATTGCACAGAAGCCAGTGGCTGCCGTAGCCCAGAACTCAGTTCACCCTCTAACAGCACAGGGTTTCAACTTGGAAATCATTGGCCGACACAGCCATCAATAAGCAGCACATGCTCTGGTCAGATCTCTTGGGTACGGGCAAATATTAGAGAGAGCTCACTCTCCCACTCTGGCAAAGCACACATTATACCACAGGGGCCTTTGTTTGCAGTGTTGGTGGGGGAGAAAGCAGGAAACCAAGATTGTGAATCATCGATGTGAATCCTCCTGAAGTGAACAACTTTGTCTGACTGGTGCAGCACTGGTGCAGGTAAGGAACTTGTTAAAGACACCTGCAGCTGATTCACAGGTAAAAAGGTTCAAATCCTTGGCACAGCACAGTGCTGTAGCAACACCAGAAACAGACAATTTTACCACAAACTTGTTTAGTTTTGGGAGAGAAGAAAAACAAACAAACATGCAGTCACTGATTTTGATGGGTAACATGGGAACATGGTAGTCACTTCCTAAAAGCAAATGCTGTGTGAACCGAGAACCTCCAGAAAGGAGTGCCACTGAGAAGGAATTAGATGGCAGAAGAGGTGCAGAGGTGGGCAGTGGGGTGAGCAATAACGGGTGCTTAGCTGGTACCCAGGCTAAGGAAGAGTGCCAAAGTTACAGGAGGCAAGTTTCAGACAACTTCAGGTAAGATTCTTGTATACAAGGACCAGATGGACATGCAACACCATGTTCACTGAAATGCAGCTTTGTCCGCCTTTCAGTTACCACAGCAGCAACACATCAGGGCAGCCACATCCACACAATGCTTCATTTTTATTTAAGCTCTTTCTTTCTATTTTTCTTCAGATTCCTAAAATACAGCTGTAGGTGCCTCTAGTGCACTGCTGACAAAAAAAGAGTGAATTTAGAGCTGTCCAGTCTATGGTAGGTTCAGTTTATGCTCACAGACCAGCTTGACCAGGTGCAGAAACAAGCCAGGTCCTAACCCTTCACTTTCCTGCTTCTTACGGGGGTCAACGAGGTCTCCTGCAGCAGTCACACGTACCCTCAGCTGGGCACGGAGCAGTGTGAGAGCAGAGCTGCCAGAGGCACACAGCTTGGGCAGCAGCACTGTGGCACGTGGAACGGATGTTCAGATCAGCAGGGCCGGCTCTACACGCACCCCACGGCACACTCCACATATGCTGTATAGAAAAGGCCAGGGACTGTGATAGGTCAGAGTTCCAGAAAGATGAGGAGAAACCCAGGGAGTTACCCAAGTGCCTGTGGCAGCAAGCAACCCTGCAGCCCTGTAAATCTCACGTGACCAACAGCAGCTCATCGACTCCAATGGAAAGCACAAATTTCATTTGTTGTTTTTTTAATCCCAGAGCCAACCCTGCCAATGACTGCCTTCCTTCCCGTAGCTGTACTTCAGGAAACTGAACGACAGTGAGGTTTGAAGTGATGTTCTGTCTGTGGCATCAGTTTGCACAAAGCTGCCCACACTGCGCAAGGGCGATGTCGGTTGGCCAGACACCAGCTGGCAGGGCAGAGGTTTCCTTCACTGGTGCCGCGCCCTTGACAAATTTCCTAGCAATTTCACCCCTATCTTGAATCTTTCCCTCACGACTCATTGCTTCCACACTCAGACATGAATCCTGAGTGTGCCACAGAACTTGTGATCTCTGCCCCAAACTCCTTGAGCTACCTGTGCTCCATCCTCTGCCTCTCGTGCTATCCTGAGGGCCCTGTCAACTCCCCCTAGCTTAGTAGCCTGTTCTGCCCTGCCCTGGCAACCTTTCTCACTCAACCTCTACCGTTCCATGATTCTATGATCTCTCTGGAGGCAGCACTCAAAGGAGTCCAGTTTGGTCACCATACCTCTGCCATCCACCGATATCTTGATGTAGAGCAGCTGACCTATTAACTAGCTAAACTTGACTTTAGTACCCAGAAAACATAAAAAGCCAACTGTGGGGAAGGAACACCAGAACCTCAGGAGCACAGACACCCATGACAATAAATGCTGGGTTACACTGTATTTCACCCTGCCTGGTACTCACAGATCTCTGCAGACAGATACCTCTAGAGCCCTCAGTCACACATGGCATCCTGAACACGTGGCTTGTCACACAGTGCCTTCCTTCAATCCAGGTATCTGTTTCTCACATTGCTCACCTACACGCAGCCAGGAGCGCCGAGGAAAAACGCTCTGGGCAAGTGACAAACAAACAGGTGGGCTGCTTTTGTATCTGCATTTCAAACAGACGTACCCACCGGCCAAGGCCTGTGTCTGGTCGCCGCAAAGGCCCAAGGCAGCTCTGCATTTGCCAGCTCTGTTTCTAAGAGGCAGCCGAGTCGAGTCCCTGCGGCTCCAAAAGTGCTGGCAGAGCCACTCACAAGCCTGCAGCCACCTGAGGTGCTCCCCAGCAGCCGGCCCCCAGGGCATTCCAGCCAAACAACAGCCTGCAGTCACTCGCCTGCACTATTGATCAACTTGGCTACTTTCATAAATTAAGCCCTTTCTTAATTGTATCGAGTTCTTTTTATGCGCAGTGTTACCCGGCGCAGCTTCGCTGGCAAACGACGAGATCTTTCAATACCACCCTCCAAGTAATTTATATGTAAATAATAAAAAGCGGGTCCCAACACTGCTCCCTGCAGCACTCACCAATTAATCTCCTTTTAGCTTTTTACTGCCACCCTTTGTTTCCTGCCCTTTAGCCAATTTCCAGTAGACTGTGCCAACTTTCCACTTAGTCCGTGGCTTCATATCTTTTATATTAATAACCTGTGAGGCAGAACAGTTTCTCAAACGTTTTCTGAGAAATCAAAGTGCTCATGCAAGACCATCTACTGAGTTTATGATTTCTTTTTTTTTTTTTAATTCACTGGTAGACATAACCCTGAAGGACTTCAAGCTGCTAAAGTGTGACGTTTGCCTCTCGAAAACGCCTTTGATCACACTCTACTTGTCTAAGTATCCGCCCTGCTTGTTCCTTTCAATGGCGTAATCCCCAAAGATTTCTCCAGAAGGCAGATGTGAATCTAAACCGGTCTCCTTTGACGTATTTGTGGAGTTGTCAGTAAGATTTTACCAACGTAACGGAACGAGAGGAGTTCTCCCCCCTTCCCTTCTCAGGCTTTGCTGGTGGCGAGGGCCAAGCGTGGCGCCAGCGCCGCACACCTCTGCCCAGAAAACGCCCACGGCGCCCTTCCAAAAAGTTCTGGGATGGGATCCTGCTTCTCAGCTGCAACAAGGTGGCTCTCACTGAGCTTGAAAAAGCAGAATTTCCTGCTGAAAGCCTTCAAATGAACCGTTCCATTATGAAAAATAAATATTTAATTCCACGCCAGCGAGCCCCGGCCACGGCTTGCCTGCTTTGTGCTACTCCAGTTCATTATAAAAGCCTCAATTCTCTAGAGCTCACCAACCTGCAGAAGTCCTCCAAATCTGGCCTCATAACAGCTGAGCCACTGAATGCTGATTACATTTGTCAGTCTTGGCTACATGACTTCTCCTCTCACAGCCTGGCACTCTATCAGAGTATCACTTCACAGCCCCCTCAAATTACTCTTTATGACTATTTCTGGATGTAGTCCCAGGGACGCTTACCTTTCCTTCAGCTACATTTTGGTGAACATGGCACACTAGAGCTTTGTCACGCGGGAAGTAAAACGTTCTGAAAACTCACCACGTTGCCCCAGCTTGGGAAAGGAGGCTGTAATTATGGCACAGAAACAGAAGCCTTGGAAGACAGAGGACTTGGATCCTCCTCTGTCACGACTCACTGTGCGCCTTAATTTCCTGTGCCACTCCTTTTCCAGGCCTGGAAACAGACATTGTGCTTCCCTACCTCTGTATCAACAATCTGAAATCCAATGCTGCACAAGGGCCAAAGATGACTGCTGCCTGATGCCACTGCCTTTACTTCCAAGTGCCAAGCTTCCCAGATGGCATCGTAAAGGCGTTGCTCCTCAATGCTGCTCTCTGTGCAAGGTTCACTGTTCATGTACGGACAGAACAAGTCAGGGAAAAACATGAGGAGATAAAGCACTGGGGCTCTCTCTGGGAAGAGAAGGAAGAGATGATTAAGAGAAGGAGGTGCAATGAAAAGTAAGTTGGAGCATATGTTACTTCCTAATAAAATTCAGGGCTTTTTTTTTTGCCAGTGTCTCTAAACTGAGGTGGCTGGTGCTCCATCTCTCCTCCTCCTGCCCTTGTATGTTTCTGCTGAATTTAGCTGTGAAGGGAACATGGAAACAAAGCCAATTTTGCTTCCCCTTTGCAAAGCAGTTAAGAGATTCTGAAACGTGGATAGCATATGAACTGGATGTCATGTTCCAGAATTTGAACACGTACAGACACACTCCACACACAAATCAGAAAAGCCCATGAGAAGCTTTAGTTTATACACATAGACAAATACTGCAGCAGCAATTGCCAGAGATGATACTGCCGAGGTACTGTGCTGTAGCCATTACATACCCCAGAAACACTGGGGCTCAGCATGCCAGAAAGAAAAATAAATAGGTAGAATTGCATCATTTTGCTGGCACTAAACAAATCCATCACAGTGATGGGGGCAGAGATGCTGCCCGTCTGGCTGAGCAGAAGAAGAGCAGGTCCCAAGTGAGGGATACCACACATTCAAAGGGCGGGAAGAGGGAAGGTACTGGATTGACAGATTGGAGATCTCTCCCTTTTCTTCAGGGCCAGAACTTCTCAGCACTTGTTAAATTTTCATTTTTAAAGTCTGAAAGATGTTCTAAGCAAGGTTAATTTAATAATTTGGTTCCTTCCTGGCAGTATTATGTCATTTGTGTATTTTCATTCTCTTGCACTGGTACAGCCAGCAGTACATTCGAGGTCAAGTACTGGGTATGGATAAAACTGCAGCAAGCCAGCTGACAGCTCTCAGCGTTTGGGCCGTGGAAGCAAAACTGCCTCTTTTTGTGCTGTCATCAGATAGTTTGCCCTTGCTTAATATTTTATGAAAAATATGTCATCTGTTCCTTGATGGAGGAACGGTAATGCAGCTACAGAGGGGAAAAAAGCGAGGTTTGCATGTTTCTTGTTAACAAGTACATTCAAATCCCCTTGGAAAGCTTGATATCCTTCACTGCAAGGTCTCTGGTGGTCAAAGACTGGAATGGCTGGTGGAGAACGAAGTCAGAATGATGGAGGCATTTAAGTGACCCCTAACACAGCTACTGCACAAAACTCGCCATGCCATCATTTGGGAATGGACACTGCCATTCCTGACATTATTCGGTGTTTACACAAAAGTGCCATCAAGAATTAAGAACTAGAGGTGAAAAGGCAGACAGATGGAAGCACAAAATGCTCTTCCAATCACTCTTGGCATTTTCCTGCTTGAGAGTTGATCTGGTATCCTCTGTGTAATGCAGGATACTACACTATGTGAAAGACATCCAGTGGTCTCTTCTGGAGAATCCAGATCTACATCAGCCTCTGAGGAAGCAGGTAGATGTAGGCCTCAAGGGGAGCACATGAAGGTGGGAAGAGATGTGTGTCTATCATGCTGAATGGCAAGGCTACGGAATAACTATAGACCAAGGAGGGAGAAAGTGCCATTCAGCTGTGCCAGGCAAGTGGAGTAACCAGATGCAGGGCCCATAGCCAGGGAATCACAGACTCATAGAATCATAGAATAGTAAGGGTTGGAAGGGACCTTTAGAGATCATCTAGTCCAACACCCCTGCAGAAGCAGGTCCACCTAGATCAGTTCACACAGGAACGTGTCCACGAGGGTCTTGAAGACCTCCAAGGAAGAAGACTCCACAACCCCTCTGGGCAGCCTGGGCCTGGGCTACCTCACCCTCCCAGTGAAATAGCTTTTTCTATGTTTAAATGGAACTTTTTGTGTTCCAGCTTCATCCCATTACCCTGTGTTCTGTCACTAGATACAACATAAAAAAGGGATGGCCCAACCTCCTGACACCCACCATTTAGATATTTGTAAATGTTAATAAGATCCCCCCCTCAGTCTCTTCTCCAGACTAAACAGCCCCAGTTCCCGCAGCCTTTCCTCATATGAAAGATGCTCCAGTCCCCTGATCATCTTGGTGGTCCTGCACTGGACTCTCTCCAGAAGTTCCCTGTCCCTGTTGAGCTGGGGAGCCCAGAACTGGACACAGTATTCCAGGATAAGGCTTACAATATTCCTGCTATGTGGATCTCACTCATGTGCTGTACCTTTGAGAAGGGCAACATATTACCTGGATAAGACCACAGTTAAAATGGACAATCTGGGAAGAACAAATAAGCACATTAAGTATATTTGCTTCTCTTCCACAAATCTGTTTTACCTCAGGAGATGAGGACAGGAAAGGTTTGATGTATATGTTGGAGTCATGCACTTTCAGGTCGTGATCTCCCAGTCCTCGGGTCACTCCAATTGTTGCCATAACTCGAGCCTGGAAACAAAGAACAGCAATGGGATCAAATCTTGTTGTGTCAGTGGGGAAAAAGATAATGTTCCTACTGTGTAACTGCTACAGTCTGTGATGAATTCCCTTTTTTCTCCCGTATCCCAGTCCGTGTACACACACCTTAAACTATGACCATCTGTAAAGGACTGGGACTATGGAAATCTAACCCAGCCACTTTACTGTTCCATGCCATTCTCTGCAAGAACATTCCTTCAGCAAATTACACTGTTAATAAACAGATTTTATAAGAAGGATGAGGAGCCTAATTACTCACTCAAGAAACCTGTGGCCTCTTTCTATTGACATACTGCTGTATATTCCCTCCAGCAAAAGAAGGTGCCCAAGGCTATCTTAAATTTCTGAACGTACATGTGACCGTGGCACTGAGCGCAATGTCCTCCTCCTCTGTGGAGGAGTTACTGTCCAGGGAGGTCTGCTGTTAACTCAAGCTCACCACTTCCTTCCCCAAACCCCTTCCTTTGCAACACGAGCTGTCTCCCAAGAGGTCCTGGGCTGCTCTTCATTAACGCTTCTCCAAAGGCTGACCAGGCAGACAGCTCGATGGGGAATCTCACGCTCTGCTGTCTGTGTATCCTTTCCCACAAACTCTAGTTTAGCTGCAGCAGCTTCTGAACAAGAGAGCTCCCAGCATCAGTAACAGACAGCAACTGACTCAAAATTATTTTGCCTCACTAACCGCTGGCTCCATAAGGCAATAAGAAAGTAAATTAAGAAGATGCACATGAAACATTTTTCAAATAACTATAAACCTAACCAAATTCCGAGATAAGCTGCAGGTCTGAACCTTCAAAACTTAGACTAATTTTGAGGAGTGTGTATTTTTGCATTGAGATAAGAACCTAATGCAGCAGGGGAGCACTATTTAGAAACACAGCAAGCATACCAATATCGGCAAACTGACACCACTGCGTCCTTGTATTGATCCTATTGCTGCATCCAGCTAAGCTTGCTGGGATCAGCACTAATGATCTCACTGTTCTTAATCACGGAGCTGGAAACAAAGTACACCCAAACGGAACGGTTTGTTTCTGCCTTTCCAGAAAAACTATCAGCATTCACACATCAGAAAAATTCAACAGTGAGTTCACGTACACTAGCTGAAGACGACGCAGTTAAGGGGTATTATACTTCCCAAATCCTGCCCTGATCCTTCCCCATCCTAAATTAGGGTTTTGCCTCTCAAAGCACTCTAAGATGTTATTAAATATCCTCCTGCCTTGTTTTCAGCAAACATGAGGTATTTTGCTACCGGCCTAGTTATATTTTAGAATGAAGTCAGGAACACTGTAAGTCTATTATTTAAGATTGTCTCATTTTTGCCTACTTACAATGAAAGAAAAACAAAAGCAAACTGAACAGCAAATTACTGTGTTTGCTACAAAAATGCTTTTTATAGCATGCTGAGCTCCCCCTGCCACCCCCTAGACATGAAACTAATTTATGACAGAACCAAGATATTCTTTCAAGCTGTCAAAATGATAAAATAAAGAGATACTGAGTGGAAGACACTGCACTGCCACAGGCTAAACCGAGTAGTAAACAGCACAGAATTCCTTCTTCCTTTGGTCTCAGGAAAGCAAACGTGCCCACCTTTTTGCCTTCTCCGTATATAAGGGGAAACTTCAAGTCATCTTCCTCAATGGTTTTGTATGCCCTGTGGGAGGAGGACAAACAACATTTATAAAGCTTGCACTCAATTAGTGACCCAGTGCCCTGAAACAAGCAGCTGTGATTTAAAAAAAAAACAAACAAGCCTCCAAATCAGTATTTTTCCTAGGGACTTGTTTTTGAAACAAGACGTAAACTTCTTTTTTCTGTGGATTTTCCCTAAAGAATTGTCCATTTCACCAAAAGGGAAACTGAACACAAGGAAACATCTAACATGCCAAGCTGCTCCAATTGCTTGCAAGGAAAAAGAGGTGCACCAGAATAACATCCTCATCGGGTAAGATACTGTTGGCTATGGCAGCAGCTACATCATAATATAGTGTCATTAAAAAACCCCAAATCCACTAAGAAGCTAACCAATGACTAGATTTACCCTGTTAATATGAAATGGTGAGCAACAGCAGGGCACGTACGCAGCCAAAGTGTGAGATGGCTCTCCGATCCTGTTCTCACCTTTCAGGACTGCTTAAACCAAGGCAACCTTCATGTTGCTGAAGAGTCTTAGTAGGATATTTAGTGCTCATTTGACCTTGACTACAACAGCCAAGGTTGTCAGAGATTTCATGTTTCACAGCAGCTTTCCCGTGGCCAAAAGACAAGAGAAGTAAATGCTTGTGCTCTGATTCTGTTTACCACATGCCTGTGTACTCTACCTTTTACACGTCCTGCTGTTGACACTGATGAGGTAAGAAAGTGGGCAATTTAGCCAGGGAGACGAACAAACAAACAAATTAAATAGACAGCTGTCATTCTCAGGAGCTGAAGAGTCCTGTGGTTCGTACAGCACACACTCAAGCCAGCTGAGATGCTGGGAAGTCTATTTGGCTGTTACACCTGAGGGACATGCTCCCCTTCACACCACAAAGGTGTTCCTCTCTAGTCTTTCCCTGCACATTGTCCTTCCCTCCCAGCCCACTCCTATCTAAAATCTGTGTGGTGATACAAAAGTCAAAATACTGTTTCTCAGTAAATGCAGGTAGGGCTCCTTACTAAGGTTTAGGGGTGAGGAGAAGGGGGAAGAAAAAAGGAAAAGCAACAGAAATGCACAGAAGAAACAGTAGTGGAGGACTCTGCTCCTGTACTACAAAACATTACTTCATGTGAAATCCCAAAAGAGAACCAGGTGAGTTTTGCCAAACATAGTGGGTGCTTCGTGAGAGACCACATAGTCAAGAACATCTCTGTCGTATAACCACTATACTTCGGCATCTCTACAGAGACATCACAGTGAGGGCATTTAAATGGTATTGTGTACTAGGCAGGGCAAACAGCTTGGCTCCTAAACCAAACAAAAAGGCACAAATTGCTACAAGTAACCAGTGTGGTAACACTTCCCCACTGTTTAAATCCTGGAATAGCATTTTGTGGGGAAGGATGACTCAGTCATGGACTTTGCTCTTGTTCCTTCCTTTATTTCCAACAGGGAATAGCTAACATCTCTGCCTTACTCACCAAATTTCATATCCTGGTTCATATGTGGAGGAAGAATTTTACCATCTCTGACTGCTCAGGAACGCGTCTCAAAGCTTTCAGCTGTACCTACACTGCAGAGAGCCCTGGTGAAACCTCCTTGAGGAGGTGTCTGAATTCTTTCCTATTCTTTGCACAGAGCCACTTGTGCTTTGGCACAAAAAACGTCTCAGTCTATGTCAGGCATAAGAGTCAAATGACAAATCAAACTACAACCCTGACACCAACAATCATTCCTGTATTTTCAAGTTGTTGTACATACTTGTTACAAATACCAAACAAGAGTAAGTTGATGGGGCTTAAATATCTGCAATCCCTTTTTAAAGGAAAAAATCAGACCCATTCTTTACCAACAAAAGAATCTGTAAGATACCTACAAATACTTAAGACTAAAGTGCTCAATTTTCACTGTGCTGTAAGTAGCCATAACCAGGGACTAAGTTTCCTTCCCTCTCACCCCTCCTTCCTTAGTCTCCTGCATAGCACCTCACACTGACTGCACTTTAGAAAGAAGAAAAAAAAAAAGTGGGTGAAAAAAGGCCAGTCTCCTTCAAAAGAATGATGCCCACAGTCAACTCCAGCATCATTTATGGAACCACCATAAAGACTATTGTCCCGAGGGCCTTCAACTGTGACAGGATGGTACAAGGACGCTGGAAGAGGTGGTGTTGCACGGACTGAAGCTAACTTGTTTCATCAGCAGATTAGGAAGGGCAGCTGGCTAGCCTATGACCTCCTGAAGCTATGTGACTAAGCAAAGGAGGCCCAGGGGCTTACAGTCATTTGATTTGTAGTTTCTCACAGCAAATCCCCTCTTGGGCTCAGAACTTGGGTGTCAAGACTCATCTCAGACACGCTTTTTCTGTTGATGTTGCTGTTGCAAGAAAATTATCAGCACTTGAAAAAAGAATCAATGCTCAGAACTGCAACGGCAGCAGGGTAGCTGGCACAGATGCCCTGAAAAGCAACCTGAGACACTCTAGAAAGGTGCCTATGTCTTGCATTACTAGTGAAATAGAGTAAATAATATATGAGTGTGTGGTTTGCTGCAACAGAAGGACGACGGACAGGTTTTCAGCTAACAGCTTGGCAACTGCATTGGGGAGAAAGAAGGAAGGAAGCTATGTAGTTCATTTTGATTTATGTCCTGTGAAACCTCTTGTACTTTTATGTGTGTTTGATTCACACAGGCTCCAACCTTCTGGACTATTTCACTTGATTTTATGTAATAAAGTTGCATTTATATCTTCGTATGCTGTTTAGAGTGTGCTGTATATAAAGATATAATATGGCAGTAGGTATATCAAACACAGACATACAGAGAACCTGAGGGGGTTGCTTGGCTTTTTTAGTGGCAACATGGCCTTATTCCGTCACCTAAGTAACTCAGTCGAGCTCACTGTTTTAACAAGCAACACAGGGTTGCAACTCTCCACTCTCCCCCATCTTCCTTGTCCACATCCCAGCAGGTCTCAGTGGCCACCAGGACATGACAAGACAGGTTATGAAGACAAGGCTATGCTATTGCTTGCTGCTCTGAACGAGCCTGAATGCTGTCAAGAGTTTGTGCCACGTAAACCTCTTTTTATCCAAATGGAAAAAAAAGGGGGGCAAAGGGAGGAGTAGAAAAGGCAAGCTTGTGCCCAGCTAGAGCTAGCTGGGTTTTTTTTTTTTCAGTTAACTTTGTTTCTTCTTCTCATTTCAAAAGAATTATGAAATGCTACTGCTGTCCAAAAATACTGAACTAGGGCTTGACATATGTACCACCCACAAAGTTACATTTGGACTCAGGATCAACATTTTGGAAAACCGGGCCAAATCGCACAGGGAGCCAAAAGAGATGTCAGAAAGAAAGAACTAGGACTGACATGATGTTACTCATATGTTAACTGGAATCTGCTCTAAATACATGGTGCAAAAATCACCAGAAGCTGCTAAATGCACAAGACAATCTACGGCAGAAGTTTCCTACAGCAGTGAGGTCATTAGCAGTGCTTTAGGCACTCTTTAAATAAAAGATTTATCAAAGTTACCTGCATGTTGCTAGGTCGGAACTTGAAAAACTGGTCAGCTCCCAAATACAGATTTTTGGAGCCAAAATACTAGATAATTTCTTACATGTGTTATGCATTCTCCTGCCATATAATTTGTTCTTAAAAATCAGCTTTCTGAAAGCACATAGGAGAAGCTGTCGATGACCAAAACCCAAACCCACGTTATATTTTCCTTTACAGCAAACTGTGTAAGGTCATGAAAAGCATTGCCTTGGCATCCTCAGGCACAACAGATGGTGGCAAAAACACAATCCATTCTGACCTGGAAGGCTCAGTTTGTGAACAATGGGGGAATCCAGACTCTGTGTTTTGCTCTTCCACAGCACTGGGCTTTAGAAGGCTTGGCCATATTTTACATTTCTGCTAGTGACACCTGATAACAAATTGTGAATTAAACCTAAAGAAAAGCCAAAAAAAAAGTCTTCACCTTGAATCACAGAACAAAACCTTCAGAAATGTCCCAGTCCATATTAAGTGCAAGGATGAAGGCTATCATTTGAGACAGGTTTGTGGATTTGCTGCACTTCTAGCATTGCTTTGCTACTACTCTGTAAAAAAATCCCAAACCCAGAACCATCTTATAATACCTCCCTTCCCCCTCACCTCCAAAAAAACCCCACGCCACAAAACTAATCCAGCTAGCTAACCAACCTCCTCCCAAGCTCAACTTTATTCAGTTGTGTCAATAGGAAACCAGATTTTCGTCCTTGAGCAGCACTAAACTTGACTGAAACTGGTTGGTTTTTTTCCCCCCTTCCACACAATGAAACAGTGGATTGGAGCTCACCCTTTGGATAACAGAGCTTAAATCACCAATGCAAAAGCAATTGTTTATCTGTTCTCCCTATTGAACTACAGACACCAAACTGATATAAATGTGTGCTTACTACCAAAACCAAGAGATGTGTAGCACACGTTATGCACAGAGCCACTGAAAACAATGCAATTTATGTCTTTATCTAGCTGTAACTTAAAAAAAAAGTCCTTACACATATGTGCTTTTGCAGAGTCAGGATCTCTAAATCCAGACAGCGCTGTCTGATACAAAGTACCCTCTAGGTAGGTTAGTGTTAATGTTCCAGTGCCTCGGTATGTCTCCCTTATTATTCATCTGACATAGTACAATGAGACAAAACTGTGATAAACAAAGATAATAAAAGCACACAAATACAGTAATGTTTGTTAAGAGAAAAGACGATGGCAAACTCAAATCAATTAAAGACAACTGATGCAGGTGCATGTGTGCACAAAACAGTTTTTAGGGAAAGACCTACTCTAAACCAAGATACTCTCACAGGGTTTCTTTCAGTAAAGAGGAATCACAGAATCATAGAATGGTAGGGGTTGGAAGGGACAAAACATACAAGTTTTAAAACAGCTGTTTTCCCTAGAAAATTCAGAAACCCTTTCTTCTGAACCCGGAACTGTGTAATGCTTCATTTTGCAAATCCCAGTTCTGACTACCCATCTACAAATGTAGAAAAAAACCCCCAAAGAAGTATCTCAGCATGACTTGTACACATGTATAATCTCTGGCGTGGTCAGATCACATTGGTATGTGAGCTCTGAACTTTCCCTGTCATGTACAGTCCTAAGACACAGTCTGGACTTGGGAGAGGATGTATCTCCCAGCACCATGTACTCCTAAGAAGTAATTCCTAAGCAAAATAAACTCTATCCATCTCTGCCAGTCCATTTTAAAGCTTAAAGCACCAGCATCTTCTCTCAGGCACTTGCTTGAGTGTGGCTGAGTTTTTTAATCCATTCACATCTAATGGAGCTTTAAAAGAAAGTGATGGAAGAAAAGTCAGGTAGAGGGTGGCGAATGATCTAGAGAGATCCTTGCTCCCAAAAGAACAAATCAGGAAAAAAACCTCAAACCTGAGGGTATTTATAAGCACACTACCTTGCTGCTTTTGTGCTCAGGAGGCTGTGAGGGACAGAGCAAATGTACTGTGAGCACTTTCACTCACTGCTTGCAACTGGCTGAGCTTGCATTACAGATTGACAGAAACCTTGTGCAAATACTGCAGCTGCACATCAAGTGGATTCATGTTCTGCAACAGTCTCACCAGGCCAAGCATTTTTTTTGTGTTTTTTTTTTTTCCCCAATGAATTTGCTATTTCAAGCACTTCTTAGAATTTACTTAATCTCTTCTACTTTTAAAGACAATCAGGAAGGTTTGTCAGCAACTTTCTCTGTAGACAGAGGGGTAATGGAAGTAGGCTGCTAACACCCCATAGACGTAATGCACTGCAATGGACAGAAAAAACATTTTTAAGTTCACATTTTGCTTTACTTCTTGCTAAAAAGATGCAGTGAAGCAGGCAGGAGAAAGACTACATGTTAACCTTGCAGTGTCTGTTCCACATTTGCTAGTTGGGATCCTCTGGAAGGAAAACATCTTGCTGTTAAGGAGTAATCATGAAGTAAATTCTTGTGGGAAAGATCACTGTAGCATAGGATGGAGCAGGCGGTGAGACACAGCAAGCAGAGACTGTACTAGTTCACAGCAATGCTGAAAAGTCCTAAAAGGAGCAAGGGATCGCCTCCCAGCCGAGAGCAGAGCTCTAAGTCAGTCGTGGGTGTTAATGGAAAGAAAGAGGATTTCCTCAGGACCCAGCTGAGGTTGTGTCAAATTCATGCACCTGGGGAAGCCAGAGAAAGCAAGAACAGTGGAAAACACTTCAGAGATGCTTTCTGTTGGTTTTATCAGATTGAAGATTACCTCATTTCACGCAGGGCCGGGCCTTAGATGGACCACTTCCCAAAGAAGATGCTTCTGCAAGACATGACTTGGCTCAATCCCATTCTTGTCACACTTACTTGGTCCCAGAGAGGACATTTACAAAGAGCTTTACCATCGACTTTTCTTTCTAGTTGCAGCCCTATTACTTTCTGGTTTCTGCCTTCCCCTGCCCCAAAGACACTGGCTCAGCTCCTGTGGCATGTGTGCGCTTGGGGAAAACAGAGCCATTCATCACTGTCACGAGACGTGCTGTACACAGCAGGTCAGCTCTCACCTCCCGCTGCTCCTGCAGCGAGGGCTGCAAATCTTGAAAAGATGCATAACATGCACATTGCAAACAGCCATTCATCACCACAGAGCTGTGCCCCAGACAGCCAGGCACGGCCCAGCAAGCTGCTCTGGCTGCGTACACCGAAGAGGCACATCCCGTCCTGCTCCTGGCTACCTTGCAACGAGAGACAAGAGCAAAGACACTTTAAAAAGCAAAGCAAGTGGCTGTGGATTATGGTTTCTGCTGCAAAAAATGATAACCCATCTCTCTCTTCTCCAGAAAGGCCCAGTGCTGCAAAGGTGGCCCATAATCATTAAATTATGAAAATGTAAGTTGCTGGGAGGAAATTAATACCAGGCATGACTGGGGAAAAGGCTGCTTTCTTGCAAAGTAATTATGAAATTAAAATTTGATCTCTCCCTGGTGATTGTACAAAGGATACGGCTGAGGTCTCAAACACAACAATACAGCCAGGATTTCAACAGAAGCAGCACAGAAGGTTTCACGAGACAAAAAAGCTCAATTAAAAAAGGGTGGGGGGAAAGAAAGGATGACTTTTTGTAAATTACATGAATTTGGCTAAAAGGCGCAATCAAGCAGGTTACGGCACAGGGTTTGCAGACTTCCAATTACTTTTTACAAGTTGGAATCAAGCTGTTAGGAAATGCAGCTTATCTGAATAAGACTAATAATGCTAAGCTAATTAGACCCACAGGCATTAGCCAGCAGATAAATTCAGGCCGAAAAGAGGGACACTGTCACTTTAAATACTGCCTTGGGATCGGTGCAAAAGCTAATGAGGAGTGTCAGTTGGGGCTGTTTTATTAGGTGGTTCTCCAGAGAATATAGCCCGAGGTTTCTGTAGCAGGGCTTCTGCGCTTGATTCAATAAATCAATTTATATTAAAGGGGGGGTGCAGCGCGGGCGCCTCCTCCATAAAGCATTTCTGTGGCATTTCTCAATCTGCTCAGGCACTCCCTGGGCCAGCTACCTGAACGTGCTGTCAAAGGACATCCAGCCTGGCAATAAAGAATAAGATAGTGGCCGCGTTGGCAATATTTGTTCAAATCAGCTCACACATTACCAAGCAAAACATGTACGTTGGCTCTCACCGGGGTATTCTGGATCCCCAGTAAGTGATTAATGAGAGCCTGGTTTTTGTGAGCCAGAGTCTGAACCGCAGACGGCAAGGCGGGCTGCACAATGAAAGCAAAAGGCATCCATCCCAAACAAAATGAAATGGCTTGAAAAGTGAAGTTGCTTTTTTAATCAGATGCTTAGAGGCTGAAAGACATTCCCTGTTGGAAAGAAAAGGGTGAGCGCAGAGCAGGCTGGCGGCTGTCCAGGCAGTGGACAATATTGACTCTAAAATAAAATGGGCTTTGCTTAGCGCTCGCCCCAGGGCACTAGCCTCCCTGCTTTGGAATAAATCATGCGGGCGGGCGCTTCCCCGGCGTGGGCTGCCCCTGGGGTGGTTATAACCGTATGGCACGGCAAGGCCTCGCCAGGCAGACTGGCAGGGAGCTGGCGAGGGCCCCGCTGCCACAGTGTGTACATGGGCGTGCTCAGGCACTCGATTCCTGCCTTGCTGTCATCTCGGCCTTCCACCTGTGAGGCGTGGCAGGCACCCCCCTGGCTTGGACCGGTTCTGATGGGATGCAGCTCAACCATGCATGCTCCTGGAGCGCAAAGGAAGCCTCCAACAAATCAGGCCAAAAAATGGACCTGAGATCTAAGGCTTTTCCTGCCACCCTAAAATCAGGTCAAATAGCTAAAGCTCTGGTCTGGAAACGAGCCTTTAAAGAATCCCATCTCAGCTGCATTCAGCAGAAAGGCAACTGGTTTTGTTAGAAGGAGGAGCACAAAATGAACAGAAACTGCAAAGCTGATCACAGAATCATTTTTGTTTGAAAAGATCTTTAAGATCATTGGGTCCAACCACTAACTTAACACTGCCAAGCCCACCACTAAACCATGTCCCTCAGCACTTCATCTACACACCTTAAACATATCCAAGGATGGTGACTCCACCACTTCCCTGGGCAGTCCATTCCAGGGTCTAACAACCCTCTCAGTGAAAAAGCTCTCCCTAATCTCCAATCTAAATCTCCCCTGGTGCAACTTGAGGCTGTTTCCTCTTGTCCTATCACTTGTTACTTGGGAGAAGAGACCGAACACCCACCTCATTACAACCGTCTCTCAGAATGCCAGTTGGTAGTGACTTCTGAATGCCTTTGTTTAAGCACAGCACTGTACAGCTCCCCTGGCACCGCAGGAGGCTGAGAAGGGAACCCTGACAGGAGTCACTGTGCCAGTGAGGGACACACTAAGCTGGAACACCAGGTTTTGGAAAGGTGTTTAGTACTTGTTCACATTGGATTTACCCACAAGTAAAGAAAACCTGACCAACTGAGTCTTAACTTTTATTTAAAAGGTGGAGGCAGAGAATACTAATTCTGTGCAGTCCTTTAAAGGAGTAGTTAGCAGGCCTGCTTTCCATCCTTTCCCCATATGTTCCTACTTCAGGCTACCTACATCCCTTTTCAGCACAGGCATCACTTTCCTTTCATGGCCACTGAGTCTTCCCTGATGCTTCTGTTGCCAGGATTTGTCAAAGCCACCAAAACTACCCTCTCTCCAGTAAGTTTAACCTCTGCAAGCCGTGGGCCTGAAAACCCCAGCCCAGAGACCCAGCTGTGAAAGACTGTCAGTAACACAGATGTCTGCCAGCAAATTATGGCTCGAGACAGCTCAGAGGCTTGTGCAGCAGGAGACATAGCTCTTAAGATGCTTTGCCAGCTACAGTACACATTTTTTGATGGTTGCTTGACCACAATACATGTGGGGCAAGGGTGCAGGAGGGGTAACTCCCACCTAAATTGGATTTATTTTAGATACATTTAATACAGCAGATTTCTCATTCCAACTGACACTGCAGTGAAAGGAGAAAGGGTGGTAGAGCCGGAGGGAGAAGGGAAAGGCTGGTCTCAAAGCAGTTACAGGCAGCCTGGACTAGTGATGCGGCACACATTGCTGGATCAGTGGTTGTCCTAATGCTGTGGGGAAACTTGGCAGCTCTGCCACCACTGTGAGCTGTTGAGACAAAGCCAGTGTGGAAACTTCATACGAAAAAAAAAAACACAAAACAAAAACTCAGAGAAAAAGCAAAAAAAAGGCCAAATGCATTATGACAGACCCAAAGACAATAACCTTTTGTAATCCAAACAAGCTGGGCAAGCCAAGCCATTGTTGAGAATCTGAAAAGCTCCAGAGCGCAGTAGAGGGCAAAAATGAAGAAAAATCCCCAAATTATACAGCTTCTAATAGAAAACACAGAAAGTGTCCTGAATTTTAAAATAAAACAGTTCATTTTCCCAAGGAACCATCAGAGCAGAGAGAGTTTCACATTGTCTCACTCAAAGACTCAATAATTAAGTGTAAGAGTGGCTGTTTCTTCCTACTATCACCCGTACCTCTCTATGTGTATGTGCAATTGTCAACACACAGTGAAGTCATTGTCCAAAGAAAGGTTCAGATAATTGATCTTCTGAATCATAAGTAATAAAAGTTTGGCAGTGTTTTAGTATTATCAAGTTCTGGCCAGCCAAAGCTCCATCTGATGTTTTCTAGAAAAGGAATATATATGCTAATTTATTCTCCATGACAGATATTGTCCTTAGAAACAAATGCAGAACAGACGTGTCCTCGGCTGCTGTGTCCTGATGCATCAGTTAAATCTAGGAATCACAAAGGGAAGAAATCAGAAGCAAAATCCTTGAAGTAAAAAATAAACCACTGTGAAACACCAGCCACCTCAAACCATCACCTCTGAGGGCCCACCAAGCTGGAAATCTAACATCTTATCCACAATTTCAACCATTTAAACTGACCCAGGCTTTTAGATAAATAGAAACAGATTCCTTTTCCTCTGTTTAGGAGATCACTGCACGCAATGCAATGGAAAGCAAGATTCCCTTGGGCAAATGCCCTGCAAAAGGAAATAGATCCTTATTTAGAAGGGCTCCAATATAGACACATGTATTGCTATAGAGCAACTCCCTCGGCATTTTATTGTCATGAAGCAAACAAAGAAAGAGGTAAGTGATGTGCTAGCTTTGGGATATGGGGCAGCTAAAAGAATATGATTCTTTCATTCAGGACAAAAAACATATCCTGCATCTTCCACATCCAGCCAGAAGTCAAAATTAATAGCAGGAAGAGGTAGCCTCATCACAATCTCTACATGCTTTCGCTTGGCACAGGCCATCTCTTTCTGAGACAACACTGATGTGAGTTCAGACCTGAATTTTCAAGTCACAGTTTACATATTTATTCTGAAATAACTGTTTACAGCCAGGGATATTTTTTTCTGAACTGGTGGTAATTTTTGCATTGACCATATTAGAATCTGTAACTGGATCAACATGTGTCCTACCCTTCAGGAAATTAAAAGAAATCACCGGGAAAATCAACTCTCTTCTCTCCCCTGCCATATGCTAGAGTTAACAGAGTTCACACACCAGTACTGAAATACAACACATTGAATCAAATCTGCCATTCGTTCAGAATTACCCAAGCTCTTCTACCTTACTCATTATTCCACATTAAAAATTTGTGTTCCCTCTTGTTTATCTTTCTTCCAATGCCAAACAGTATTAGCTATGCAATAAACACTTAGAATAAGGTGAAGTGCTATGCACAGATTCACAAACAAGGTACAAACTGATATACAGAATTGTCTCTTAGTTTAATTTTTAACCATTACAGTTCTGTATGAATCCCAGTATTCCACTGGTGATTTTGACTGGAATTTTTTTGTTTTGTTTTTAAAGTCACAGCAAGCAGAACATAAACTCAGCTATTTAACATGGCTCTTACATTCATTTTGAACCTCTAGAGCGCACAAGTAGTCGGTTTTCCCTCTCCATGCCTTACTTGGTATTTATCACCACCAAATCTGATCACTGTAAGGCCCATTCACGTAAATCATTAAATTCTTTGCAGTTCCTCAGAGCTCTCCTTGTTTATTAGGAAAGAAGCTGTGGTGTCACCTGCCAATGCTGCAACCTCAACCATTCCAACCTCATTTCCTTTCTAGACTGTTAGCTAACTGGGGAAATGCAAACGACTGCCACAAACTCTCAAGGGGAAGAAACCCTCTTTGCCTTCCAACCATGATGAAAGAATCTTGCTTTCTTCCCTCCTCTTGGGAAGCTCTTGGCCCATAATACTTCTGTACCTCTACCACAAAGTAGAAGGTTTTTTGGTTTTCTTTTTTTTTTTTTTTTTTCCAATAGCACCTCGCAGCTTGAAAAAGAGCTTTTGGAAGTCTACACAAAGCCATTCTTCACTGATGCCTTCTGAGACATCCGGGAGTTTAATAAGAAAATTCCTTTTGTAGAAACTTGGAGACTATCTCAGGATCTTACAAGTGTTTTGCTGTTTAAGTCCTCAGTTGATCCAATGTTCTCATTCTGTTCCTATTCTTTTGCTCATGCCTGTAGCCTTTTTTGAAATGTGCAGTCATCATTCTCAGGGTAAGGCTATATATTCTACTAGCAGCTGTTCAAGATGATGGACGATGATGGTTATTCCTCAATTAACACATTCTGCACAAACATTCCAGATTAATATTAAACTTAGCTTTTTTGCCATTAAAACATCATTGTATTTGTTATCTATAAAATATGAGACAAGACAGACACATGTGGAGTTGTAGTTGCATGGGAGCATCGAAGCCTTCAAACCTACAAGAGTTCAGATTTTTAATCTCCTTCTGTTTTTTCCTGAAAAGACATTTGTTAAGGATGCCAAAACACAAACAGCATGGCAGTGAAGACCGTTTGCATATATAGGGCTTTTGCCTTTATAGGTCATGCACAGATCCCACAAGGCAAGGATTAAGGCTTTTCTAAGTGAATGGGAGTCACTTGACAAGAAGCCCCTTGAAGGACACAAAACAATGAAGACATTTAGTCAGAGACAAAAAACTCATAGTTCTTTCTGTCTTCACTTCATTAAGTCAACACTGTTCATTCAAGTCTTTTCATTTTAGGCTGGCTGAAACTTCTGTTCAGACAGGCCCATCTCTAAAACAATTCCTCAAGGGTTATCCAAATCAGGGGTCAGCTGCAATGGAGTATGGGAGGCAGCTCTTCCCTTCTGCAAGCATTCCTTAGCATGCAAAGACATGAGGGCACACATCCACATTCTATAAACAGCTACTTCCAAAGACAGGAAAGTTGTTTAGATTTCAGATCCCCTGACCCATCTTCCCCTTTGTGTGTTTGCACCACTTGGAGCACTCACACATTGAAACGAACCGAGGTCCCCGCTCTAGAGGGAGGTCAACTTATTTAAAACGTTAACTTCTAAAAGAAAAATCTATCTGAAAGAAGGAAATACTTTTCCCTTTAGTACACAGGCACACATCTCCATGTTTGATCTAGTTCACACTAATCAAAGACACATCAAAAGCAGGCACTGGTTGGGGAGAGGGCTGACCCTGTGCTGCGAAGTGCACATTCTTACCAGCCAGTCATGTTGAAGTCACGGTAGAGCATCCTCTTTCCAACTTCCTTGCGCTGCACCCTCCGTGGAAACTCTAAATGTGTGAACTCATTTCCCAGCAAGTGCGGTTGCATGTAAGCCTGTGGGCAGAAACCAAGCCACAGATACCAAACAAACATCATGAAACAAGACATCATCTATTTTTAATGAGGCAGCATTGCCATCCCTTCCTGCTCTCTTCTCACACTCATCCCCCCCATTTTTTTTTTAAACAAGGAAGATGACAAGTTCCACTTCAGCAAACGTGCACAGACACAAGTTCTGATGCTATGTGGTGTCCAGCAGTAGTCTTACAGGGAGGAGTCCTCTTGGCCTCAATATCTTTTCACTTCTACTCCCTGCTCCTCAACAGCTGGGATCTCTAAAGGTGCGCCTCAACTGCTGACCCTGAAGGAGACCTGTAGGGCTTTGTGAAACAGAACACATCTTTTGTAAGTCTGTGACCCAAGAGAACAACCAAAGGACAAAGCCATGGAGCATGCAGAGGCTTAGAGGGGTGCACGTGGAGTGAAGCTCAAGCTTTATAACTCCCAGTTCAGCTTGACAAACAATGCGCACAACGTAATGCCACCATGCTGTCTCACTGCCTTGAGAAAAACGCTCTCTTTTACCCATACAGTGTGTGCTGCACCCCATCACACACAACACTACAGATAAACACGAGCTGAAGAGCACTTTATTTTCTCATTTTCTAACAACTACTTCCTTCCTGCAGAGCATGCTTTAAGAAAAGCAGCAGCAGTTTTGCATCACAATTGAAACTATAGTTTTCAATAGTGTTAAAGTTTGAATGCTGCTGCTGCTGTACTTTCTGGTGTGTTGGCCTGCACATGCTGGGAGTCTTCTTTGCTAGAGCTGTGCCTAAGGCTCATGTTCTCCAGAGCTGACCATACTGGAGACCATCTTTGTCTACTGTGCAAATTTTTGGCTTGAATTCATACTCAGATCACTTGACAGTAGATCAATCCTAAACATACTGTACTTCTTTCCAAAATAATCCTCACTCATTAAAAAAAAAAAAACAAAAACAAGCCTTTCTTCCTCCCTCCCCAAAGCCACACCATGAGCAAGCTCCTCTGAAGACACAGTCAAATTGACTAGGAAACTGAAAAAGGTTGTGTGTCTTGACCTTTCTGCAGATAACTCTTTTTCCTTATCCAGCCAGTTAAGGCAATAAAGTCTGCCTTATCTTCAGCAGCAGCTGCCATCAGGGCAGACCAAATGAGATGGCTTTAGTTTGTGGGTTTGTCATAAATCTAGTGCTCATCAAAGGTGAGCGTCAGGAAGCAGTGGAAGTCCTTATTGATCTACCGGGCAGCTATCATGCAGATAGCTCACAATAAAATGTTTCCTGCATTTAAGACCCGAGCCTGCTCCCACTCAATTTAATAGAAGCTGGATCAGGCTCAGCACATCACAGCACCGACCTTCCATCAGCCTGTCCCTGTCACAAGACACTCTTCCAGAAAACACCTCGCGCTCAGTTGAAACGGAGCTGAGTGAGACTCCTGTGTGTAGCCAACAAGACTGGATTCTGCTTTCAAGAGGTGGCTTTCAAGCATACAAGTATGATCTTGACATTGTGATCCCTTCCTGGAACAGGAGCTCCATCAAATTCTCTCTCTGTGTACCGTTAAGGAAATCACATTTTTTCCTGCAATCTATAGTCAGCCAAGGATCCCTCCCCAACTCAAATGTTGTTTTCAAAGACCCTCTATTTGGATCACTGTTCCTCATTACAGAAATGGTTGAGAAGCACTAGTGACTTTTGAGAGGTCTAGCAGTGTTAGTCCAGGTGAGGCTTTCCACACTCCAGAACTCTGGATTCTTTACTTAAAAATACAGGTAAAGAACATTTTTACAATTTATTTTCATTCCAGTCACAAAAAAGATGAAACTTCACTAATGATTAATTTGACGTATTGCTACACATTGGCAGCAGAGAGTCAGACTTCTTTTAGTACTTTTTAATTCATTCTAGTCTATGGTGTTGTAAACAAGTCAGTCTGCTTCGAAAGTGCAATACAGTTCACTTTTAAAAATGCACAGCCTATCCTGATTAAATAATTACAAAGCACTTCTAGCTAAAGACTACCGTCCCCTGCCTACAAAACAGGAAGCCTTTTTTAAAGCAAAAAACCCTCATACCTGATACCAAAATGAAGTTATTTAACCTTTAAGATCAGGCTGGATCACAGACCCAGAAGAAAGAAAGTCACAGGCTTCTAGCTTTTTACCCCTTGAAAAAAAGAATCTCCTTTACTGAAAAAGTAAAGCGATTGGGAGAGACTGCATTTCATAAAGATTTACTTAGATGGAAAGTCTGAGGTCACAAGTGAAATAAGATTAATAAAGCTGGCAAGAGTTACCAGTGGACTGTTAATGTTCAAATAAGATTTCTCTTCTGCAGCCAAGCCTCAATGCTTGATTTACAATCCAGGGATCTTAACTTGATTCTAATATTTTTGGCGTCAGTGGAACAGAGGGAAAAGAGCAATTTGGAAGCTTCTGGTGCCTGCAAGCTGAATTCTTATGTGAAGAAATGGGATTTTTTTTCTTGAGGTTTAAAAAAAAATTAAAAAGTTATTTCCCTATTTTTTACCCTTTTCTTCCTAAGAGTTATTTTTGATGTTTCACTGGTAATTCTACAGAGAAAATAACATTCTATTATAAAACTCAATTGTGACTTACAGTTGTGTTTGTTAAGAACTATTCTCCATTTACTACAAGGCAGGACTCTTCTCACTCTAGACCTCAGTCAAACTGCTGGGCAGCACCAGAAAATAAATGAAAACCAATATTTAAAATCTACAGACCTTTCAAGTAGATATACAAGCAGATACCACAAAATTCCGTCAAGTGATCAAATGAGGAACAAAACGGTAAGTGAACTGACTACTAGAATTTCATCTGTGAGGAGGCACCATACTTTCCATTTTTTTTTTCATTTATTCAGTCTTGATTTTCAAGAACCTCAGACCAGAAATACTATTCCAAGAACTTAAAATTTAATAAAAAAAGCGACTATCAAACACTTTCTATATCCTTAGGAGCTATGTTCAGACAATATTGTTATTCTGTGTTATGAAACTAGAATATTTTCCATCATTTTTCTTTCAGAAGCTATTGCCTTTTTTTGGCATAAATCTGGCATAGTCTGCATTATGTGTTTTTGGTACTCTGCCATTTTATGGTGCGTTTTGTGACTGGATGTATTACATTCAACCTTAGTTGCTGAAAATGGAGTCCCCTCAATGAAATAGGTCGTTTACTTCCTGCTGTGTTTCCTGGTGATCAGCAAAGCAAACAGGAAATGAAGAGACAAACCTAGACTTTACACACTAGTTAATTATTATCATAGAATCATTTTGGTTGGGAACGACCTAGTCCAGCCACTAACCTAACACTGCCACATCCGCCATGGCCCTCAACACCTCATCTACACAGCTTTGAAATACCTCCAGGGACACCACCACCACCCTGGGCAGCCTGTGCCAATGTTTAACAAACCTCTTAGTGAAGACGTCCTTCCTAATATCCTATCTAAACATCCCCTGGCAGTGCAGGTATCTTACTGTACCTCAATAAAATCTGCTGATGCCTTTCCCAGTTCCTCCAATACACACTGCTCTGGGATATCATTGGCAACCAGCAGTTTCGCTGTATTCACTGTATACAGTTTCACTGTATGTCAGGAGACTGGAGCATCACTTTTTCCTGTTGTGGAGTCTCATTCTCCAGAGGTGTTCAAAACCCACCTGGACACATTCCTGTGTGACCTGATCAAGGTGGACCTGCTTTATCGGGGGGTTGGACTAGATGATCTCTAAAGGTCTCTTCCAACCCTACCATTCTATGATTCTATTCTGTTTTCAGAATTGCTGTTTTCCCTGCATCAACTATATCTTAAAACTTTATCCTCTTACCACACTGTGCTATTTTCTCCAATAGAATATTCCATTGTACGAGACTGCTGTTCACAGGAGTATGTGCAGCACAATGCATCCAGAAGTTTTGCACATTACTCAGCCATTACAATATGGATGTGTTTAAGCCAGAGATTAGAACTAAAGGAGGTGATGGCAGAAGGAAAGAAGGAAATGGGATCCAAATCCATCCCTGGATCAGTCTCTCCTCTTGTGAAATGCCAAGACCCTTTTCGTAAAACCATACATCTTTTTTTACCACATCAGTGTGCAATGTGTCAGACGGCCAAAGCAATTCTATGCTGGGTGATGCGGGAAGCCACAAACTGTAAGAGAAGACACATCTCACTTGTAATTGAAGCACTGAACCGACATTTAGGTGATATAGGTTCATTTCCTCTTCAGGCTTAGGTTTCTCAAGCATCCTTCAGCAGGATCACTTAAGGATTATCACTTAATCCTCAACTGAACAATGAAATAATAGGTCCTCTTTGAACCCATGCCTGTTTGGGCTTATGAACCTTTTTCTGAATGGTGCCAAACACAAGGAGCTCCCACGTTCACTGCCACTGATGGCCACCCAGTCTCTGCTAGCAGTAAAGCCTGCTCTGGTAGCAGTAGTGCACCATCTTTGGTCTGAGCTGTGGACTTCTAGGGCACTTCCTAGCTGTGCACATGGACACAAGGGAAACTCTGGTAACCAACACACCCATCTGCAATACACTCATTCATCATTCAGAGGGGTTGGACTAGATGATCTCTAAAGGTCCCTTCCAACCCTACCATTCTATGATTCTATGATGACCACTCTTTTTAAACACATTTTCCAAGGGAATAAGTAACAAAATCTATGCCATTTGCTGTTGCAATTTAGACTATCATGACTAAAATTAATAGTCTCCTCAGAAGATTAAAGGAAAATTGCCTCTGGTAGTCACTGCTTGCACAACTGCTGAATGTGTCAGAGCAGTTTCTGGTCAATACTGGATTTTATTTTCTCTCAAGATACATTGATATGGGAAGACAGAGCTTTCCTGCAGCAGATGCTGCGTGGAGCTCTCCTGCCACAGTGCTAAAAAGAAAAGAAAGACACAAAAATTCCAAAGAAAATGAGTCTGTGAATGCTTGCTAGTGGAAGGGAAGCAGTATGGTGTGCTGAAACTCTACAGAAATCGATGGACAAAGGGAATACTGATGCAAGGTTTTCACACCTTACATCTTAAGAAGTGCTCTCTGATTGAAGGATCAGTTGTCTTCTCTAATGCTCTCACAAGTCCCCTGACATAGAAATCTGCCTCTGTGACAAACAGCTTGCCTGAAACGTGCAACTGTGTGCTGTCCTCACACCGCAAAAAAAAAAAGGGAGCAGGTGGAGATGGAGGGATGACCATGCCCAGAGCTGCTCAAAAGTCAGAATGACTGCACAGTCAACTTGTTCTTTGGAGGCTGCCATGCCAGAGACTTATGCCCAAGGTAATTCTTAGATACATGTCAATAAATCTGTATTAAAATAAGAGCTGGTTAGGGAAAAGTTTTTTTCCCCTCACTCAGTTACTCAACCAGTACTAGCTGAGGCACCGTTTAGTCTAAGTAGTCTGCAGGATTTCATATAGATATGCTAATATGACCTGAACAACTTGTTATCCTGCAGATTTCTTTGTAAGAGGAACTCGGGGCCCAGAAAAAGAGGGCCTAAACCAACATCCTGTGTTGCTGAAGCAATCAATAGGCACTGAAGCAGAGGAAAGCTCCTTTGCCCTAACTGTGCTAACAGTCTCTATTGCACAGAGAGCCAACACTTGGTCGCCTGCAGGCTGTAAATCCATACCCTCCCATTTTCTGTGTAGTAACTTCCCCACGGTGAAGAGTATCTTTGCACTTAGCAAGTAAAATATTAATGCTAAAATGATTAAGTGATTTTCTTCCTATTGTGCAGGAAGAGCAATGCAACATGTTTGAAACAAAGAAACTCAGTTTTAACTGCAAATTAGAACAGAAATACTAAGTAAGTAACTTTCAGGTAAGAACAGCAGAAGAGAGATGTTGACGATGCAATAG
Source organism: Urocolius indicus (assembly GCA_013401255.1). NCBI lineage: Eukaryota > Metazoa > Chordata > Aves > Coliiformes > Coliidae > Urocolius > Urocolius indicus. Next base: position 56,960 of record WBNH01011778.1, on the reverse strand, counting down.
ACTGATAGCAGAATCTGGGGACGACCAAGATGAGTAAGCAGAATTATTTGGGATCTAATCAGTAGGACAGCTGCAATCTTTGGAGTGTAATGTTTATGCCAACACTGTAAGAAATTTGAGGTCACCTTTTTTTTTAAGTACTAGAGCAAAAATGTTACTTACGGAACGTTATGTTTGAAATTATCTCTAATTCTGTTTCATGCTCTCGCTGCCTTGCGTGAATTTCCTTTGAACAGGATACCCACAGCCATGGCATATTTGTTATATATAGAATTAAAATAAATAAACAAAGGTAAAGTAATTTTTCCAAAGGAAATGGCAGAAATGCTTTTCAGATCAGCTGCTGTTTGCAAATATAAGCCAGAAAGGACATCAAAAGAGAAAAAAATCCCTTGTAGGCAATGCTTTATCTCATATTTCCTACAAAGTAGCAGACTCCTCTAGATATTAAAGATACCTTTTATTTTAAAGGCAAACAAATTATTTTAAATGTAACTGAACTGTAAATATTTATTAAGCCTCTTTTCCATCTGGTTCTCTGAATATGAGTATTCTCAAAGCCATATTTCCTCTGAAACGTTCAGCTTCAAGCCAGTAAATCCAACTAAAAATCAAACGTGACAAGCGTGGAAAAATGTACAATTTTTATTTAAAACCTTCCACCCCTATCTTTAACCACTGGCATGTTGCTTGCTTTCAAATCACAGCACTCAGGCAAAGCTGAAGGTAAGGGACACCTTAGGACCAGGGAGCATCACTAGCCTTGGCCTGTACACCTCCCATCAGGCAAAGCTGACAAGACAGCCTGCCATGGCTTAAGCTTAAATTTCCAAAAGGAAAAAGCAGGTGGCCAGAAGCAGCACAAAAGAAATCTCTCGGCTGTGTAAGGAATGACGTTTAAGCAAACTGCCAACCAACTTCAACCAACCATTGATGAAAAACTTAAAAAGTAACAGGATTGTTTGCATGAAAAATAAAGCCATGCATTTTGACTTCCATTTCGTGGGTTACCTTATCAGCCAAGGCAATTTGATGCATAAAGCACCCTGCATGTTCTCAGCTAGTCGCCCTGTCCCAGCTTTATGGGTGCCGCTACACTAAATTAAACTAAGCTTTTTTCACCTATCCTATCCTGCAACTACTAGTGCTGACTAAGATTATTTGCTGTGTTGGTTACCTTTTCCCTGATTGAGATATTATTGGCATACCATTAGAGCAAATGAATAAAGCTCTGCAGTAGTGTTCACACACACAACAAGCATTCTGTGGTATTTTATACTGTCACCCAGTAAACACTGGGATGGATTGAAATACTTCTGTGGCTTGTTAACCCTGTGCCTGAGCCCTCATTATCCAACAACAACAGCTGATGAAGGTCTGCAGCTGAACGAGGTACAGAAACACAGCCATGCTAAATCTATGGCCTTCACAGAAGAGACAGTCCTTTCACTGAGGTTTGCACCATCAGGCTTTTCTCTCCCCATTTGCTGATGGCAGAGAGACATACAGGGTCAGTCAGTGGTGTTCAGTGGACATGTGGTCTGTACCTCTACTGAGGTACAATAACTCAGCAGCATGTGTCTGAACCTTAGATGTTAGTGTGCAGTGCTCAATATCAGCAGCACTTGATTTGGTCCTTGGGTCTCTTACCAGATACTGAAGTCGTTGGCGTTCGGTCTCTGGAGTGAATTCTGAAGACATTGGAATGACTTCACCGTTTCGAATTATTATAGCCCTGTAATAGTAATAAAACATCATCAGCACAGAAAAAAAAAAAAAAAGGAAAAAAAAAGAGTAAAAAATACCCAGAAAACCACAGAGTACAGTCACACTCTTATTCTCTTTGGAGTCGTAGTAAAATAAAGCCATTTCTTTTCTGCTGAAGTTGTCAGCAAAACAGGATAATAATTCCTGCCCTGCATCCTTTAGGCTGGATAACAAAGTATATTTGTATATGCCAAGCTCATTTCAGAGCTCACAAAAACATCCAAGCAACAAAGGCTAGAGTTATTTCAGTTGATGTCTACAGGGTATCCTTATTAAGTGAAATGCAGACACCCAGAGGAAATGCTGCAGAATCACTGATTGTAGAACAACTCTTTGCAGGTTTTAATCCCAGTTGTGGCTGACACTGTCTAAGCCACTGGCTTCAAATGACTCATGCAAGCACTTTCCAATTATTGATTGGTCATATGTCATGTCAGAACATTTCTACTCCAACAGCAAATGGAAACGGCAAAGCAAATCCTGTTTAACACAAATTTAACTAGTTACCTGCTGAAAGAGGACAGGTAATGGAATGACTATAGATCAGCCAGGAGATTTCACATACGCTTGTGCAAATGGCAGAGAGGAAATTATTTCAAACACCTGCCTGTTGCCTCTTAACAATCTGCTACCCTGCATGCAAAATATGGTCTGATTCTCCCATGGTGTAATGCCGCTGGCTGAAACACAGTCACAGGAGGGAAGAACTTACCCAGTCTTACTCCTGCATTCTGCAGACACATAATCACTCACAGAACCGTGCTTTTATATCTTTCCATTATTTACTCAGCTCTGTACGTGTAGTAATACTTGGCACTTTTGAAAAGCTGAATGAACTATGTATCATCCTAAAGATTTTAATGCCTGTTTTGGAGCTGTTTCTCAACCTTCAGTCGTTTGAAAAGCTGAATGAACTATGTATCATCCTAAAGATTTTAATGCCTGTTTTGGAGCTGTTTCTCAACCTTCAGTCGATTAATTCAATGTTTGGAATAGTAGCAGCTTACCAGCTCTCCCCTTGAAATTACACAGAATTTGGTGTAGACCAAACAAGCAACTGTTTCTTGGATTCCAGTTTCTTTATGTTTTAAATGGTCTCATTTCTGTGGTCTTTTCATCCTCTTTATGAGGTATTTATGGGCTAGTTTACTTCTCTTGATAATGTCATCAATTAGCTGGCACTACTTCTGTGCCAGGTATTCTGACTACACTGCAATGCAGCCAACAAACATGGCAGATACATAAAGACTGAAAACTTAACCTCTAAATTTGAAACACAAGCATCTTGAGAAAACCAGCCCAGGTACAAACCAGTTTCTAAAATTAATGGCATTGAATAACTTTCCAAGTATTCTGGATATTATACTCAACTAAAATTGTCTCTGAAGGATCATTTGCTGTTGTCTAGTATGAAAAAGGAAGGAGCATTATCAAAGAGGAACTGTTCACCTTTCTGAGATTCACGTGGCAGAGAATGGACGGGTACGGATGGTGCTACAGTGGGAGAGGTGGGAAATGGCTCCAGTGATGAGGAGAAAACAGCTTTGCTTTGACGGATAAATTTACTGCTCTGGACTTCCAGTGCTCCCTTGCAAATAATCCTATGTAGAAATTAGAGGTGGCAAGAGTGCAACCTACATCCTGAAGGCTCCCATTGGCACTCCACTGCTACAATTAAAACCAATATTGTGTGCTTGAAATGAGACAGCCATGGTGATAGTAAATTGTTATCTTCTTAAGAGAAATTAGTGCAGAATTTTTGATGCAATTTTTTTCTTTATGGAATTTGAATATGTTAAAGTCTTACAAGAATGCTGCTCCAACTGAAAACAATAGTTTGCTGAAAAGTTTTCTTTTGGATTTTTGAAAGAGTCGTTAAAAAACAACCAACCAACCATCCAACAAAAAAATAATGAATTCTGCTCCCTCTTCTTCAACATCACCTTTGCTTTTATTTTTGCAATTCTTCTTTGAATCAGACTCATTTACCCAAAGACAGTGGACAGTTTTTATAACCTTTTCATACGTAATTCGACTCACTTGAGTAGGCTTCCATTTAAGGAGATTGTGGGTTTAAGTACAGAGTAAGTACTCTGGCAACAGTCTAGACTAGACTGATCAAAGGAGCTGATCAGACACTAATCAAATTTCACACATTCGTTTAAGACAGTCATAAGGGATCTACTGATCTTGTGCTTGTCTGAAAGAGCTGATATAAAACCACACATTGATAAAACTGTTAACGCATCAGGCTAATTTTCTAAATATCCTCTACTTCCCCTTTAATCACCATTTCAGAGGAAATCCATATTTTAAAGACAACTCAGACAAGTCTGGGGTTCACCTTTTTCTTTGTGCACACTGACATACTTCCTACATACATTGATAACTATCATTCTCACTTCTATGGGTAGAATTGGGCCCTGAGGGACTCACGCCATATAAAAAGCAATTCAGAGGCGAGTGGGTCAACCTTTCATGGCTCAACTTATTTTCAATACAAATTGCGGCCACCTGGGATGAAAAACACAACCCAGCACACAAAAAAACCCACCATCTCTTTGGAGGGGGGAATTAAAGTAGTGCTGTTGATATCTGATAAAAAAGAACCTTGGTTTTGTCTTTTTCGTTAACGTTTTCAGCAGTTGGACTTTATTCAACTTGAAAGTTACAGCTGCTTGTAAGAGTCAAATGATTTGATCCGAGGAATTAGACAGCTCTAGATATGAGTAACGGGAGGGACACAGACGTATATGTACAGGTCAGTGGTCTGAATTCAGCTGTGGTGGGCTCATTATCCTCTTACTGGGCTCTTTACCTTTCTGCCCCAGCTGCTTAGCTGTTTCATGACAGCAAAGGGTATTTCTGACAGCCCAAGTGACAAAACCAGACACGTTTGTCGGCCATCTCACTGGAGAGGCTGGGTGCAAAAGCCTGGCCTGGGAGCCACTCTGCTTGGTGACACTTTCCCCTGTGGTCGAAGAGGTGCTGAATCGAATCAGGCTCTAATTGGGTTTGGAGACTGAACTGCCCTTTCTGTGACCTCGCAGTGACAGAGCTGCCAAGCACCGACTGAAGGCTTTTCCCACCGAGCAACCTCCAGAGCCCTGAATTCAATAGCCCAAAGTCAATAACCGTTCACAGGGAGGTAGCCTGGCTGACACAGCAGCCACAAACAGCCCAGCAACTGCTTTTAGAGACCTATTCTATACGGTCCTGTTGGACAATTAATTTTGACTTCACGCTTCCTAATGGACTAAGCAGCAACATGGCATTACGTGAGCATTACTGCTTCTGCCATGCAAGAAAGATGCATGCATGCAATGAAATAGTGCTCTGAAAGCATTTAGCTCCCCATACATTGTGGAAATATTAATGCATTATTTTATACCAGAATACAGCTGTCCAATTAAACTGTCAGAAATGGCTACCTAGGAAGCAAGAAGAACTAAAAGAGATGCAGTGCTCAGAGAGTGTCTGATTCTGCCATGTTTAATAGTGACATTTTAATTTCAGCCACACTGGTGAAACACTTTACAACAGAGCCACAGGGTGAGCCTGCCAAAGGCAGATGAGTGAGTCATGTTTACAGGGAACAAGTATGTCAACACTAGCCAAATATTCTCTGATGACAAGGTTGCTCTAGATCCATGCCAATCATTACTTTACATCACCCATTAAGCAGCAATTAAAAAAACAAAAGGTTTTTTTGGATTATAGGAAATTAGGAGTCACAGACCTGTAGCCTCCTCTGTGCACTGCCCTCCACTGTCTCTGATGCCCTCTCCACACAGCAACATCCACAGAGAGCAAACAGGAGAAACTGCTCTTAAGTCTTGAGGCCACAGAGGCCATTCAATCGCTTATTTTGGTCCCTTTTAAAAAAACAAACTATAGATTTCCCTCTCCTCACTTTTGATCTCAAATACCCAACTTCCCCTTCCCCCTCAAACTACAGGATTGAACTTGCCCTCGCATTTCACAGCTACTTTCTTTGTCCTGCAGAGCACACATGTTCACTAATACATAGCTGGTAAGTACAGAAAAATGGTACGTATTGGGGGGGAAAAAGTATCCAAAACACATCTGAAAAGGCCTAAAATGAGGAAACAAAAATATGGTTTTGTATCTCTCTTCTGGCCACTTTACTGAATATTTTCTGATCCAGAGAAGCCATGCCCTGTACAACCAAACGTGGAGCAAATGATGTGCCAACGCTTCGGTTCCTAAGGAGGGACTGGCAGTCACAGCAAATCCTGGAGCTGGTTCCATCCACTCATTCACATGCAAGTGAAAAGAAACACCAGGGGCTTAGACAGCTGCATGTAGATTCATAGAAACTACTACATTTATCTTTTGGACCGACATAACCACATAGCCCATGGTATCAGCTAAATGGTCTTTTGAGTGTTTCAGCATTCAAACTGAACCTGAAGTATGTGGTTGTTTTCTATATTCAGATTCAATACTTTAAACCAATACTTGGTGCTTTAGTATATATCCCTTTTTAAAACATGGTGAATGAAGCAACAAAAGGGGAAAAATCTGCCACTGTGTTGTACTGCTGCTCACACACTCAGGAGGTAGCAACAACACTAGCTTAAGGAAAATATCAATACATCAATTGCATTTGCATTTTTAATATGGTTAAAACAGCCACTTCTCCTTGAATCAAGCAGGGTTGGGCTTTTTTTTTTTCTTTTCTCTTTTGTGGGGAACACAATCAACTGAGAATTGCACAGCATCCTCTCTGAGTTTCTTATGAGAAACAAACAGGGAGAACTCATACATTTCAGAGGAAGCTATTGTTGGTTACTCTCATTTAATCATACAGAGAAAGAAACACTTTAGTGAACAAGGTCAAAAGTGTAATTTCACTGCTGTCATGGGTCTACTGGGATTCTGGTGTTCAAAACAAAGAGGCATCTCCCACTGTTAAGAGTATTCAGGGGACACCTTGGTTCCATTACACACTTTTTCTGTCAAAAATGATCTGAAAAGCAACATTAAACTGCGCATTTCTACAACACAGGATAAAAATCTAGTAAAGGTGACAAAAAGAGACCGTTCAGAAAACCCCTTTTGACAGCACATATCAATTCCAAGCCACAGGGAGGATGTATCCATTTTGTCAAAAGGTGTTAAGCATTGTGGATTCGGTACAGATGAAGCAGAAGTGTCTGGCCTGTCTGAAGAGGTATTAGAAATGTGTCAGTGGAAAAGAGAGAGGGATTAAACTGACAGAAAGAATAAGGCAGGGTTTTATTACATTCAAAGGGGAATCAAGCAGTAGATTTTAATTAGGTGTGTCACAAAACAGCTGAGGAAAAAAAAAAGCAAATCCTAGAACTATGGAATAAGTCTAGTTGGGTACTTGTTTACTATGGTAACTAAATACATAAACTTAAGGAGCCAAGAAGGAGCAAAGCTAATGTCTGGTGAGCTTCAAACCAGTTTTGCTTATTTACCTTTTCTTAATTAAGATGTGAAAAAAGTGATTATAAAAAGAAAAAAGTTTCTCTTGTCCTAAAGTACTAGAACTTAGAGCTGTTACAATTACTAATGACTGTTAATACATTCAGCTCTGACACCTTGGTTTCACTTACTATGAACTGAATTACCCTCCCTTAGTCCCATAATCACATTTCTCAATGTTTCTTTAGAAACCAGGTGAACAAACATCTCCCTGCACAGGCAATAATCATGGAACTAGAGTGCAAAACCTTTAAATTATTTCCTTATTTTATGAATTAAGGTGGGCTAAGGATAGTGAAACAAACCAGTATACAATGTTTAGCTGGCATTAAACCAGGTCTCAGGGATGACATATTCATCGTCATAAAACTCAGGGTGAAAGCAGCAACCCTCAGCAAGAGCAACAGAAAAACAACCCCACATCTAGCTGCCTCTCACCCATAACACCCAAGAGATGTTTCAAAAATGCCTCAACTCCTGCTTGGTGCTGCTACCAAGAAGAAAACAAGCAACAAACCAGGGAAGGTTTAGAGACAATGAAATTGCCCCTGACCTCAACTTTCATCCACTGCCACTCAACAGTTCTGTCACCTGGCTTCTTCTCATTTTTCATCACAAATGTCAGGCTGCCCACAGAAATACTGTCACAGAACAGAAATACCAGAGCACTTTTCAGGCAAACAAAGCAAATGCAAAGGGGGCACACGCTCTCTGCTTGTGGTTCTTCCTCTAACAACACAGTCTCATCATGCATGCCATGGCTAAAGCAGGCTGCTCGGACACATTCACTCATCCCTTGGGGGAACTTCAGCTCCCTCAAGCCAATAAAAGGTGTGAGAACTTGCCTTGGTGAAGTATTGCACAAAGGCAGGGTTAAAGCAATTTCCTACAGGAATATGCTTTGGTATTTCCTGCAGGAACAATGAAGAACCCTCTCAAACCTCTGTTAAGCCTTTCTGCAGACTGCCAGCTGCCCTGGCTGCTCCGAGGGCTAACATCTCAACACAGGCATCGCCAGGTATTTCATTCACAGGCTTCTCTTTCCATGTCCTCATACCAGCACAGAGTCAAACATGCTACACCTCTCCTGTGGCAACACAAGAACCTCCTCCTGTCTTTGAAAGGAGGCACAAAAATAAATTAAGAAATCCAGTCCTCCTGCAGGAAACCCTGAAAGCTGCCTTGCAGTGGCACCTATGAGGACATAAGCTGTTTCTGTGCACGCACATGTAGAGCTTCACATTGTTTCCAGTTACTCAACTCATATTTACATTTCTAACACTTATTTAGTGATTCCTGTGGAGAAGGCCTCTGGACAAAATGAGGCTGCTGACACACTATAAAGCCACTATTCTGGTGGTTTGTTTTTACTAAATGAATTCTACTGTTTTTAATAAAGGATTACAGATGAGCAAGTCAAAGCTGTTCCTCAAAGCAGAATAATATTTGTAGATTTCCATAGAAAGGCTTACTTCTCACGTCCACTAGCACCTGAGCCAGTCAGCATCTTCAAAAAATCTGAAATTTTAGAACTGATCTCATATTTCACCCAGTGTATTCAACAAACAACTCCACAAGCAGCAGCCTCCCTCTGCCCTATATATTGCACCCAATGCTGAGAGTCACTTGGCCATCACCAACACTGTAGCTAAATTATTTCAGTTGTTTCTACACCACTACTGAACTCCACAGTTTTAAATGAAATATAATACCGAGCTTGCAAATTATCCACAGAGGAGACAGCTGGGAGAAGACACACTGGTTGCTTTTGACCCTGGAGCTGTATGCTTCTAGTTCTCAGTGCTTCTTTGGTTGGCTGCAGCTCCCTTCCCATGGGACTCTCCCATGAATTCCCTGTTCTAGTTTAAGTCAAGTGTATTGTTTGTCTGATGTAATTTAGGTATGGAGTTACTATTAGTGACTGGCTTATAATTAGCAGTTGGCTTTATTAACTGTTTCATTTTAGTGCTAATTGTACTCTTTTTTTTGGTACTTCTACCCCATCATTAGTGGAATGGCACTGGGTATCTGTGTGGGGGCTTTTTGATTTTTTTTTTTTTTTTTTAATCACGAAAGCAACTTTTGTTATACAAAGTGGTGACTTTGTATGTTTACCTATACACTTTGAATATTGTCTACTCTTTGTTCCATTAGCACTAAACCAAAAGCCGATAAATTGAACTAAAATACTTTGCAATTAACTGTGTGTGCTTCCCTGTTGGTTTACATCTGAACTCACTGATCTCTCACAGAGGACTTCAGCTGGCTGCTAGGAAGCTATTACAAGCCAGATTCTGGTGACATTATAGCCACACTGCTAGCACACAAAAGTGCCCACTATTGCCTCCAGCATCCTTAGCTTGGAGATTTGCTGCCCTTATGGGATTCATTTTGCCCGTGATGATTTCAGTGTGTTCTTCATTTGAACAGTGAAGTCCAGAGTTGCAATGATGACACACCACCACGTTTCTGTATCGCAGCTGAACAACATGCCACCAATTACTCAGGCTGTGCCAGGGAAATGAACAAAGAAGTGCAGTCACATCTCTGTGGTCAACTGAGCCTCAGGACTGGTATCTGTGGAATCAAAGTGTTTTTCCCTGCTGTCCAGGATATCACATTCATCTCCAGGACGAGTTACTATGGCAACTAAACCTGGGCTTAGTGGATGAAGGCATTGCTGTGGAAATCAGTGTTTATTTTGCCAGTAATATGGCTGGGATATGGCTGACCACGTAAGATGGAAGCAGCATGGATTTTTTCCCCCCCCTCTGCTCTTCACTGTCTTGCCATTGAGGAAGTCAGAAGGACTTTTAGCATCTAAAGCATCACATCTTTCATCTCAGCTTTTTTGCTTAATTTAGCAGCAGTTGCAGGACACTGGAACAAGATGGACTGAGAAGTAAATGCAGACTGAAAGTCACACTCTGTGTTCACTCTGTGCCAGTGAATTTTTACCAAAGCCCTGCTTCATTCACCCATGCAGAAGTGACAAGGGAAGCCCTTGCTAAAAGCCCCTGAAGCTGCAATGGATAGCTGCTGCTGAAACTGAAAGCTCTGGGCTACTTGGCAAGCTCACAGAACTCAGGGGATGAAAAAAAGCTTTCCAACACAGCAAGAACCACAGCAGACTCAAAGCATTCACCAAGCAAGCTTGGGGTGCTTCCTCTGGCCCTCCTCTCATAGTAGAGATGGGAGACAGAGGTCCAAGGTGCCCAGCCTGCTTGGTGTGCCTTGGCCCTGGCTCTGTAACACTGGAGTGAAGAACCTGCAGGTGTTTCTGTGGTCAGCTTACAAAAGCAGAGATTAAAAACATGGTTTTCAGCATAATGCACTGCATTAAGAAATCTGGACTCTGGTATATTTGCTTACACCACGAGCTGCCTCTATTAAAGGTCACAGACTCTTTATGCATCAGTAAACTACTGGTACAAAAGTGATTAAAATTACAAACCAGTACCCTTTGCCCAACTCTCCTCAGACACTATGAGCTCTACAGGCAGCACATGCAACATGCATGCAAAGAGGTTATTACAGTGGGATTTTTTCCCTTGATCAATGCTTATATTCACCAATAAAAATAGGCAATAGAGGGATTTTTACTTGCAGTGGCAGCAACCAGCTTTTTTTTTTTGGCTTGATTAGTTTGTTTGGGTCTTGCTGATTTGGAGGTTTTTCCTTTCTTTTTTTAAAGGCTGAAAACCTATGAGAATTAAAGTTAATAGAATTCATCACTCCTGGAAACTAATACCAATGAACTGCAGCTTTCCAGTTTACTGATATTACTTGAATAGTCATAACTGAATAGGCAAAATTCCTCTCTCTCCTCATGTTCCTGGAACATAAGGATTTCATGGCTAGACAAGCCTGTGTGGTTAGGACCAAAGACTTAACTGAATTTACTAAACATTGAAAATGTTTACAATGGCTTCAACACCTGCTAGATTGCCATAGACATTGCTAAGGCATATGTTCACTCAGGAAAAAAACAAGAGTTTGGAAAAAGAGGCAGGACATTTGTTCTGTCTTTCAAAAGCCTATGAACATTTACAGCCAAACTACTAATTTCTGCCAACTCAGTGCTGGATGTGATGTGCCAGTGCCCTGGAACTTGTCATCCACTGGCTCCCTAGAAAACACTCTTCCTCTTCTCTGCACTTTGAATGCAATGACTTATTTCTGATGCAACATCTTTTTTTCACACCTCACTTAAAGTGTTTCCTGAAGTTATCTCCAAAAGCTTTACCTAGTACACAGCCCTGCAATATCTGTGATTGCTGCTATTCCCATGAATCCTGTGCTCTTTCCTTTTTTCTGGAAGGAGGCCAGGCAGGAGAAGGGGAGCAGAAGTGCTTACTGCAGGCCCGCAATTCAGGCCTCTAAGGATAAGACACAGAGGAAACAGAGATAGGATTTGGCGATATCTCCTGAGTGTGACTAATATGTCGTACCCTTTTCAAAGCATTTTTGGCTAGGCAGGGTGAGACCTCTTCACTTACCAAAGTGCAGTCAGTGAAGGAAAATGTGTGTGGAAGAGACTTGCTTCATCTTGAATTCAGTCTCTCCTCACTACATAGGCTCCTAAGCAGACCAAGCTTAGGTTATTTGTTACCCTGAAATGATCAAACATTTATTATTTTCAAGTGATTCTGTCAAAGAATAATAATCTAAAATGGGGATGTGCACATTGATTGGCCAAAATGTAATCAATAAGTGTTACTCTTGCCTGCTGGGAGGTATCTTTTGCTATGTGGAGGAATGAGAACTTCAGAGGACAAAGAGGAATCACCATAGATGGCATGGTCCGAGGTGAAAAGGTCCTGGGTGTAAAAAAAATACTTTTCCAAATATTTCAGACTGGTGAAGCTTAGTAACTGAGTCTTTCCTCTGGAGATCTCTAAGTACCAAGCACGAAGCATGTTTATTGCTGTTTACGCAGACACAGATGTAAGGAAATAGAGAGGGCTTAGGCAGATCACTCAAGGAAAACAAGGAAAGCATACATCATCGAGACTAGAAGATGGGTAGTCAAACAAAAAATAAATCAGAAAAAAAAGTTTCTTTAAATACTGTAAACCAAAGACTTAAGCAAACTAGCTCTACAGTAGTAACCCACTAAAACACTTTTTGGTGTCCATGCTTACACAGTGTTAGTGCTTCTGGCAAAAACCACCCTGCTAGATTGCCTTGAGGAAGAGGATACCATGAACCACAAAAATGGGCCAAATCACCAATTCTGACTTCTCAGAAGTTAAGCTACAGTTACAGTCAGCAGCTACATGGCTATTTCCACACCTCTCACATTTACTTTATAAAAGCAAATTAATCCTCCAAATTTGACTTCCTACAATGAGAGCTATGCGTGAGGGAAACAGCTGACAAGCACCATAACAGAGAAGAGGAGGAAGCATAAATGTAGTGAGATTCAACAAAAACAGCAATTCCGGAAAGAACTGAAACAATAAACAAAGCTGTTTTCAATTCACTATTTTATTACATTGGGAGAGGTCAGTGTTGTAAACACACGCTCCCACAAATGGGCACCTGAAGCATTAGTGAAGTTGCTTAACCTGCACCCACACAGAAGTGCCACAAAAACATCCACCCAATGAGCTGCTATCATCTAACAATCCCAAATGCCTTATCATTAATTCTACACTTCCAAAAAGGAGGAGAAAATCTATTCTGCCCCTGAGGATACGTGTTCAAGTAGAGGGCGAATATGCCCTGAAAACATAAGCACAGGAGAGCAAAAGCAAGGAGGCAAAAAGATGATAAAAAGGCTGATGAAGCAAAGTCAAAAAAAAAAAAGTCCAGTGACCCTGCAAGTCTGTGAAGCCTCTGAAACATCAGGCTCTTTGCTTTGATCCCACATTCTGCCAATAAATCAAAAAAGCCCAAGAACCCATTTGCAGATTTAGTGAGCGTTTCAGGGCCTACGGAAAAGTCAAATCAACTTGTGGTGTCTGCCTCTCGTATAATGATAAAAGCACAGCTACCCTACATGGCTTCAAGCACAGCACAAAATGGCAGTGCCTGCAGTCTCTGAGCAGCTACTTAGCCAGACAACATGAAAGTCAGAACACTCATGCCAAAGATAGTTAATGTGATCATACTACATTACAGTCATTGTAGTGATATTGGGCAAATGTTAGATTGCATGAGGCTATACAATAATTGGGCAGCAATCAGTAAAAAACATTAAATCCCTGTTTTACTACTGCTTCATCACTAGCTATAAAACAACATTTTAATAAAAAGCATAGAACTAAAAAGAACTGAGATTAACAAGGTGTGTTATGGCAGTTTAGAAGTAAAAAGTCACTTTAGCAATATAACATGGAACAATACTATTTAAAGAACGAGCAGAGATTTACTGTCCTGTATTAAAAAAGTGGCTATTCCAGGCCTAGCCTGGCCTAGTTACCAGAGCGTATATGTCAAACCAGTAAGCAAAGCACAGTGTCTCAGTGCTCACCAGAAACACATTACATATTGGATGGCTGACTCTAGCTAGCACTGTCAGTCCCCTAACTGGATAACCTTGCATGGGTAATGCTAACCACTGAGAGGAAGAAAGAGACACAGACACAGATGAGGAAAAGCTTTTCCCGATATTCGGACATGAATTTTGACTGTGCAGGTAGGCATATCTATGGTAGAGTCTAAGAACGATCAGACAAGCTATTAGAGAATGAAAGCATCTCCCTCCGAGTTGTTTTTATCGGGCTCTGAATATATCACCTCATTTTTAGTAGGTTCTGGTATCATGTGCATTTAACGTGTAATTATTAGAGAACCGTGATTGCATCGTTAGCAGAAGTTTAATTATATCGTTGACATTAGTGATGCCATAACATCAAGCTCAATAATAGTTTATAACAAAACCTACAATTAGCACAATTTTTCCTCCCTTTTACACCAAGCAAAAGTGTTCAGCTTGGAGAAGCCTAATAGTCCATACAGAAGTGAGCTAGGGCTGAACCTGAAAGGATTGCTGGCTGGTAATTTAGTAATATGGTAATTAAAGTCTTTTCATGATGTAATTACACATCAACTACAAAAGGACAGCTGCTATACAACACTGCCAGGGTACGTGGCATGAAATGATTAGATTTGAGAAGCTTTGGTGGTTAAACTGAATACCACAGACATAAGTCTGAGGTATAGCTGACACTGCATAGCACATTATTATTCAAGTCTCACACTTGGCGTTTTCTTAATCTCATTGTGATAGTAACAGTTTGTTGCACGCACCTTGGTCCAATGACAGCAGAAGCTTTTCAAAACCCACCTCTAAAAGCCTCTGCTGTTTTGAAGTTGCCTGGAATTAAAAGACCTAACCTTCTCCAAGACAGAGGCATTAAAAAATGAGGTCTGTGTGAACCCACAACAATTATTTCCCCACTCCTGCAGCACAAAACCTCTTCTCACAGAATCTAGTCTATGGGAAATGTGTCTTGATTTATTTGTAGGCTTTTTCTAGTGGGGGAGTGGAGAGGGATGAAGGAGGAGGAAGACAGAGAAGAGGCACAAATGAGTAGGTGAACTCAAAGAAACTAAAGCTTGGCTTCAGACCAGAGGTTTCGACATCTAGTTCCAACAGCAACAAGCACAAGTCCCCTGTTCGGGTGAAAAAACAAACCCCACCCTTTTTCTCAAGAGCAGACAAGCCCTTTTTTAAGTAGTTTCCTTATTGTATTTCTCACCACCCTCATTTGTATCTGTACAAACCACGAAGCTGACAACACAGGGCATGAGACAGCAAAAAGGAACATATTTTTCCAACTAACATGAATAAAACTTCTTGGCTACGTGACTGGGCTCTTAAAATACAGGAATGCAGTGTGAGCTCTGGCAGCAGGCAGACAACCTCAGAGCTGCTTTCCTAGTCCTAAAATGTCCTTTTAGTGACAAGAAGCAACTTAGATATTTTGAAATAGCTGGTTTTCTCCTTTTTTGAAACATGGGAAATGGGGAATTGGTAGGAGAGAGGCCCAGATTAACTGATCTTCTGCACGTCAATGCTTTTATTTTCTTGAGCTATGAAAACCTAGAAGTAGGCTTATTTGAAAGTGAAAGATTTTTGGGAATCAAGAGAATTCGCCTCAAAATGACAAAGGTTCCCATGAGGTTCATTTGGAAAGTACAAAATCAAACTATTTTTGATTTGGAGGGTCCCTGTAACCTACATGATATGAGGAATGAGTAGACAATTTTGAGTCCTGGTTCAAACAAGACCCAACCTTGCTCTTGCCCTTTCTGCTTTTCTAAAGAGATGCTGTTTATGGGCTTGATGAACATTCCAAGCCTACTTAAGACACAGTGGCTTTAACTACAGTGGGCTAATTCAAGATCATAATTGATGAATTTCTTTCCATTCGGTATCAGAGGCTGCAATGGAGCTGAGACTGCTCTCAAGCAGAGGAGGAATCCTGGGGAAACTAGAAGCAATCACTCATTTAAGAACAAAGATCTCTGCTACTCACAAGTAGGTTCTGCATGGCCAATTCTACACAGTACACTGTTAAGAGGAAATAAGACAATTTAGCCAACCCAATGGAAAAAAACTCAGTTGCATTTCAAATACAATAGGACAAGAAAACATGATTACTTCTAACATGATAGCAAGAGAGCTAAAATTTTGGGCAGACAGTGGTTCTGATGACTAGATAGGTGGTCTGCTTAAATATGTTTGCAGCTACCCTCTGTGAGGACTCATTTGATGTTTGATGTGAAAAAGAGTCAAATACGTCACTTTTCAAGAGGAACTGAGTGAACAATAAACAGCAAATGCAGCATATTAAGAACAATCAACTGGAAAATAATAGGAACTTTATGCACAAAAGATGTACCTCACTTCCTACACAGTTAAAAGCAGCAAGGGGCAATAAAAATACTAGGTTTAAACCACCCAACATTTTGGAGTTGATTGCTCTCTGTAAATACATTGTGCGGAAACAGTACAAACATGTACTGTGTGTGCACAAACCCGAAACGCATAGACATAACCTTAGCAGTTTTCACCTAAATACAACCTGGTTCAGCATCTTTGTAGACTTCCATTTGTCAGCTGCTAACTAAGAGAACACAACAGCAGTCTGTGTCATGTGGGGAATTACTCTCTCTGGCCTGTTTACGTAGAGCACTGGCAAAAGAAATGTATGAAGTGTATGAAGAAAATGTATAAAGTCTTGTAAGAACAGCCTCATTATCTCTCTCTTATGGGCAGAGAGGGAGAGAGGGGAAAAGAATGCAAGTGAGAGATTTTAAGAACACTCCGAGCTTTAGCTAAATCAGAAGACAAAAAAATTTCTGTTCATGAGTCTTCAAGCATCCAGCTTTATACACATTTAACAAAGCAACAACTCCTGAATGACAGCATTCAGTTCTGAGCAATGGACAAGTACACAAGCTAGAAGAGAACACAGTAAGAATCCTAGCCTGTGATAGCCCCTCTCCCTCCACTCCACCCTATTGCATGAGTAGCAGTTATCCCCATGTAGATCATCGCCTTCAATTACATAAAATATTCTGAGAGCCAGGTGGCCTTCCCAAGACTAAGCCTGAGGACAGGAGCCACAGGACTTCCTCCTGAACCAGTCTACAACTACCAGCTGCTCCAGATGCATTTCCTTTGTCACCGTTCAACACACAATTCTGCTACACGCCCAACACCTGTTTCAATGGTTCTTTATCACCTTTCCACTTTTCTGCAACCATCAAGTCATTCAGAAACTGCTGCAAGGTCAGAAGTGTTATCAATCTCTCTGATTGCAGCCACCACTCCAGGAGATACCGGAAGCTTGTCTCTACCATTTGCATTTCCATTAACTGTCCAGCCAAGAAACAGAATCCTCTTGTGACACTGCAACAAAGGAACTTGGTAACACTAGATCTGGCAAGTCTGGGGTGGAGAAATAATTGTGGAGACACCACGCTTACTCACCTGCTATCACCAGCGTTTGCCACGTAAAGCTTCCCCAACAAACACACCACAACAAGGGCTGTGCAGCCACCAGAAATATTATACACAGTCCTCTCTCGTTCTATTTGCAAATCCTATGGGAAAAGAGAACAACATTTATAAAGACAGCATGGCAATTAACATTTTAGAAAAATGAAGATTCCCCTAAAAAGAATGCACAGAGTCTTGAACTGCATGTCCCACTGGTGTTCTTTAGTGTTGCAGCTAAGGTAACATGGTCAGGGAGAATGGAAAGTTGAGGAGTAGCTATTAGTTATGATATAAAGATGTTCAGGAAAAATGAAGTCAAGAGAATGTGAAAAACATCAGGCACCAAGGAACACATGGCAACTCTGAGGGATGCAAGGGAATTTGCTATGGAAAAAGTCCAATGAAGGCCAGAGATAAATGTAGCTTAACGGTAGGTATCTGGTAGTGTAATTTGAGAGTGCTTTACATGGACAGCAAATAACTAATGAGACCTAGCTATGACACAAATAACTACCTGCTCTCCAAAGCGGATACCGGGATAGCAGAGCATATAACTTTACAATCAGTAGCAAGACATTCATACCACAAGGCTATCCTTCAGAAACAGAGGAAACGGGTGGATGTAACTTATCAGCTGGGGAGGGGCAAGGCCAGTAGAACAGTATTTACTAAAAATACTAGGCATTTACAGACTTTCCAGGATGAACCCTGTGTATTTAACCCTGTGTCTTATCTCACTGCTTTATGAGGTCCTGAAAAAACAATTTTTATGCATGTGCACAGACACAAACTTAAGGAGGTACATACCTACTCAAATGGATCTTCTAGTGTTTAGCTTCCAGCTGATTCTGAATGTAAGAAATATTATATTTAAAAAAGCCCTCCTGCTTAATAGAAGTGGAGAACACAAGTCTCCTCTGTCTTCAACAATCAATCAAGCCAAGGAATGAGAAAGCACATATCTACGTGAATATAGATAGGTATATACAGTCCCAGGAAAGCTTGGAGACCATATGACACAAGTAAATGAGCTATTTTCCAGTATTCCATGCATTTTAAACAAAAACTCAAGTACATGCCAATGAATTTATTCTGCTGCTGCTTCGTTTAATTTGGGTTAATAACATAGCATCTTAGAAATTACCCTCCTCTCCTGTGTCCACAATCAAATCCAATTTCAAACTGGTCTTTCCTTGTAATACCAGATTCAAACAGGGAGCGACATTTAGCATTGCTATTGCAAGTATTTGCAGATCTTTTCAGCTAAACCTTGCCTACTTGTATGTGGTTTTTATTATGAATATATTTGTTTGCCTCTGTGCCTGTGCATACACACACAGAGCTATACTTCAGACATTTTCATATTTGCACGGAGCACAAACAGCACAAATTGTCCATGCCTTGGGGTATGGGATTTAGAGCTTTATTTTAGAGCTAAATTTATCTGAGGAAAAGCAGCACAACAAATGCAAACCATGGCAGCTGCAATTTGATTGAAAATCTGCAGAGCTGGAGGAGCCAAGAGACCACGCTTTGTTTCCTACAAATTTCAGGAGAGGGCGGTGACCTGGAGCAGCACTAGGGAAGGGATGCAATGCTCAGCAGCACTCAGCTGCTCTCCTTGAGCAGGCTGGGCAGAGGTGTCTGTCACACGTCATGTGTCTCCTTGCTGACTGGTGTACATAGGGACTGACTGATGCCCTTTGTGCCATGAATACAGTACCAAGGTGGGTGGTGTGGCAGGGATAGCAAGAAACGTGCAGCGCTGCCCAACAAGGCCATCCCCAGCTGCACATCGGCACTGCACACGGCTGCCCAACGGACTCGGGGTTTTACTCCTGCTTCTTAATCCATGTGTTCATAGATTGTGGTGTTCCTTTTTCTTTCCTTTTTCTTTTTGGGGAAGGAGGTTGCGGGGTGTGCAGATCAGGAGGAAAAACACCTCCAAGCTAAAAATCAAATCTCACAGAACCTTTGGTCACAGACATGGACCTGTTATAAATGCCTCTTTATCTAATCTTGCCATAGAGAAGCAGATTTTCCTCCTCATGGTTTCTATATATTTTTAAATTAAGCTGAAAAGAACAGTTCAAAGGAAGCAGACGTTTCTCACCATCAAAATAATTTAAACTTACAAATACTACAGTGGATTTTCCAGGCATTGCCAGGAATTTTAAAAAACCTTCATCTCCGCAGCTCAGAGTATCCTCTGAGACCTTCAAACAACACACAATTCTTCACCTGCTTTCAGCTCTGTCATATGTACATTTTGCAAGTGCTGGAATGCCCAAATTAAAATTTCTTTTTTTTCAATAAGCAGAATCCAGGAGCATCTATTATAGGAGAGAAGACAGATAATCCTTAGGGCCTCATTTCCAGAGTTTCCCTGACTTAAACTACATCTGTGTACTTGATTTTTTCAAATCATTGCTGTTCACAGGCTCTTGCATCTAGCTGATGTTTGAAACTTGAATTTACTACCATGACTTGTCAGAGCACATTCAATGCCCTGTTTAATTTGATATTACATACTTTGTTCAACATTTTCTTTTTTAAGGGGAGGAAGGATTGAAAGGCTTTCCTACAGCTCAACAAGATCTGCGTGGAACAAAATAAACCAAAAGAAAATAGTGCCCATCACTGCCATTAATTTTTTTTCTGATGGAGAAACACTGGCTTTTGGTGAAATATTTTATAACACAGCTGCTGGGAAGCAGTGCAGCACAAACTGAGGCAGAAAGCCCCAAAATGCCTCTGAAGTCCTTAGGAGTATAAAAGGGTTCATTCCAGACAATGTTGGTGCATACAGAGCCTTCCTCACTTTCAACCTGGAGAAAGACTTTAGAGCAAGCTTTTTTTTTTTTTTTTTTTCTTTTTTCCTTTTTTTCTCCTCTTTTTTTTTTTTTTCAGCACATTCCCCACATGGAATCTATGTGGG